>CAXAMN010001113.1:2208044-2221279 GCA_963970005.1 Durusdinium trenchii
CGGCAGCAACATAGCAAACATAGAAACACGCACATGATTGGAAGACATGAAGAGAAAACTGAATGCTGAAATCTGAGATCTGAAAGTTGGAATCTGAAGCATTCTTCAAGAACCGTTTTTTGGCCCGGCGGCCGTTGTGGCGGTTGATTCTGTGAGGGTGTCGGTGCCTTCCTGTGAGAGTCCAGTGAGCGGTGGTGCGTTGGGGTGGTTGCTTTCCCATGCAAAATCGGCGCCCCAGTGACGGGGATCACACTCAGCACCCGAGTGGGACGGCTGAGCGAAACACACTCTGACACTGGTTTTCAGTTAACGCAAGTCACGTTGGGAAGGAAGGTGAGAGAACAGAAAGGTGCATAGGTCCGAGCATTTGAAAGGTTTAACATTGTTGTCACGAAAGCGGCAGCAAGCAAATCGGCGGCGCAGCTGCTGGGGACGAGTAGGTTTGGGGGTGATAGCATGAAGAACCATGGAATCAAACAAAGCCAATTAGACAGCGTGGTCAAAAGTTCAGCAGGTACGCAGGGCTGATCAGGCCCTGCTTCCCACTCCCGCCCACAGCTTCGTTGCGTGTGGTAGGGCGGGAGTGCCACACGCCCCTGCCTGTGTAAAGTGGAAAGAGTGGTGGTGAAAGACCCTTTGTCCAGGGTTGGACACACACACACACACACTTATGGATATGCGTACTGACTTGATAGCGGTGCCACACGCCGGCCTAGGGTTCCATTTTCTAAGAATACGAATAAGAACCACAGGTGCCTCGGGGTCCTCAAACGGAGAGGGGCCAAACTCGTAAGGCGAAACCGATCCGACAGAGTGACGGCGTTCCGTGCGTGACTGCGACAACATGAAGTACCAAGTCTGTGAGGTTCTGGGCTTAGCCTCACGCCATTTGAAGAAAAATCGCAGGTACGTCACTGGACGTCTCCAGTGATATCAGTACCGCCACAGAAGCCTCTTCGTTGGACTGTCACTTCTCTGGGGTAGACCGTCCCCCTGCTAACTAAAACAATTCAAAAGAATCCCTGTGACTACAAGGGTTACACACACACACATCACGCCGGGCGCGCAAGTAAGGCACTAGCCACCTAACAAGCCTTAGAAAGACAGAGAAAGAAAAGACAGAAAGAGCAAACGAAGAGGGCAAGAGAGAAAGATAGGAGTTACGAGGCCCACTAGTTACGAAGCCTCCTAGTTGCATGAATTAAATGGTCAGCGAGCGGGACTTTAGTCTTAGACCGCCCGGGGAGCTAGAACTAGGACAGGATAAACAGAAGGAAAGGCACCAACGCACAAGTGTGTTGAGTGCGATTTCTGTCTGTTACCCTAGATAGCGGGTGGGATAGCCGGGATAGCAACCAAGACCAGGGGCAAGGGGGCAGGGGGAGGGTGGGTTAGGGTGGCCCGAAGGCAATGCCATCACTGGCGTTCAGGTAAAGCTGCATTCGGCGCATCTTTGACGGAAACCTAAAGAAACCTAAAGAAAGGCCTCAAGAAAACGAAAAGCAACAGCAGGAAGGAAGAACCAGAAGAGATTACTCAGTCGTTCACGTTCCGGACTCTCCTTCCGCTCGGCCGTAAAAGGCGTCGTTCCGGACTCTCCTTAGCAACCCTTCACCTGAACCTAGAAGCCTCGAGCAAAACTCGAAGTCGTCCGAATGACACATTCGACCCGTGCAAGTATCCCGTCTTGTTTACTTAGCCAAGTGACACCGCTCTAAACATGCTCATGTGCGAAATTCCGAGCTGGATCTGATCGCAGTAAGCCCTGCGGCGTTCAATCAGCAGTCCCGCGCTGTTCCGCCAATCAGTGGGATTAGGGTGGGTCCCCCAGGATCTGGGTCTATGCACATGCTGCGCCCCTCGGTGGGGATCACACCACAGCCCTCAGTGGGACTCTGTGGCGACACACACTTTGAGAATTGCTCGCAAGAGCTCAATCGGCAGTGAAGTCCCACTTGACTTGGTAAACGGAAAAAGGCAATAACCGAAAGGTGGCGGAGTCAGTGAACTTGTAGATGTTGAACAAGTTGCGGGAATGCATTAGCGGCTTACTGCAAAACACAGGATTGGACAGCTTGTCAACAGTTGAGTTATTAAAGCAGGTACGCGCAATCTGCGTCCAGATTGCATATCACAGCAAACTTGAAGTGTCTTCGTTGAGCGGTGACTTCAAGAATGCCCACCGCTCCCCTGCCTCTTTTTTCGCGCTGTTAAATTTAGTTTTACATACAAGACATGTGTGCAGCCTTGGAAACAGGCTTTGACACACCCACACACAACAAAAAAAGTCTAAACCAAAACCCAAAAAAGACCATCGGATCAGAGGAACTCCTTGCGAATGTATCTTTGGTTGATTATTAGATAAAATAGATAAAGTAAACAAACATTTCTCTGGCACTGGGTCAATTGCTGAAGGGCTTGACCCGTAGTGCGAGTCTGAGCAGCGGTCTGTCTAGGCAGCTCACGCTGTGGGGAGTGCCAGAGCGGATCCCGCGACTCACCAAGGCTTGTAGTACTCTCTGCCCATACCTCGTGTGGGTGGCCAAGAAACGTTCTTCGGCTGGCAGGGAAAAGAGTAATGTGTGTAAATATATAAATATAATACATATATATATATATATGTATACGTCGTGTCTTTTAAGGTGTTTGTTTGGGATTTAAGGTTTTGGTCTTGCGTTTGAGGTCTTGGTCTTGTATTCCACGGAGTTCGGGAGATCTGCGATAAATCCTGGTAGAACTTGTAGAGGACAAAGCGCTGTCATGACGGCCACAGCCCTACAGGGTTCCTTGTCAAATCCAAATTCCACGCCTTGTAAGGTTGTCAAGAAGCCTAAAGCTACTCTTTAAGCCTATACTGGCACCAAGAACGATAAACCAAGTCCACTTGACAGCCCTTTGTCTCACATGCTCGTCATCTGCACTCCGCACCACTTTGCGCTTGAACATCCCAAAGGGTGGGACCTACCAAACCATGTAAACACACAGGATGGGGTGAATGGTAGGGTGGGTTGAATGGTAGACAAGCCGGCTTCAAAAGAGAACCAATGGGCTTGCCCTTTCAAAAAGACCAAGGTAAATCCTCCAGCACATAAACTTGATGAAAGAGAGGGACAGCAATTGTCCTATTATCGTTTGAACCCTCAGAACAAGGTTGTCTAGTCTCCAAAGAGGTCACATTGAAGGTCTTGGCTGGGTTTTCACTTGGACATTTAAACAAGTAAGGTCTATATGAACACTACCGCATTTCAGGAATCAGTCTAAAACCCTGTGTGTTCTGACAAGGAGTGTCTGATTGAATAGCCTGACGCTTAGGGGTTGTGGGGTGCCCATTGACCACCCCTGGTGTGTCCTGCTACACACTGAACAATGTGCTCTCACACTGTTCCGGGCCAACTCCGTCCTGGGGAAGAGGTCTGGATGTAGCGCAAGCAATTTTCCGTATCGGACCTCAGTGATGAGTTTGTCACAAGGACCTCTTATGGATAGCTGTGCCAGAGAGATTAAGGGCAAGAGGCTCTAGAGTTTCAGATTTGTTGGTGTTGCATACGAAAAAATTTGGATAGCTATGGCTAGGTCATTTGAGCTCAAAAAAGACTCTTCTGAGTGTTTTCTAGCAGTGCCACTGTGCCATTTGTCAGACCTCACCAATGTTTTTGGTGTTGACCTCCAGAGAGGGTCTCCACTGACGCTTTTGTTGGGCTCCAAACTGGGTCGCGAATCTTCACTACCTGATATGACCAAATCGTCAGTAACTACTGATTGCCCACAACACTTTTCCGCTGTTTTTAACGCGGAACCAAGGGAGTCTGCAGAAGCAACATTGAGATGGTGCCCGTGCCCAGCTCGCATATTTCGTGGTGTTGCACGGTTGCACTGAGTCACGAGTAACACACACACAGTCCATTGCTTTGGCATTCAAGTAGGCTGTGGGGCTGTGGGTGAAAGCTCTTCTAGCCCCAGGAGCGCCCCCCTGAAGGTGCCTGCAAATCGATCAAAATCGGAATTTCCCACACTCTCAGACTCTCAGAATGAATTTGGCAGTTTTGTGCCTGAACTGATGTGTCTCAGAATGATTCACCCCGGACCAGTTCAACATGCTAGAACCCAAACGCCCTTGAAACCGCTTTCAGCTGAACGGTCGGATGTTCGTTCCTAGGGTGGCACTTCCAAGGGTGGCAAGGATGGCAACGCAGTCGGTGGATGTTAGTCCTTCAGGTTACTTCGGGTGTGTATTTGAACAGGGAGACATCCAACGTTTTGGTCTATGTTCCTTCTTCCACAAAGGTCGAACTCGGGGAGTCTCCGTATTTTGATACACAGTTTTAATATGGATACAAAGCGAAAAAATAATGCAAAGCAAAAGACTGCCAAAGAATCCTCGTGTCAATGGCTCTTCTCTTTTGCTCCGCCCGCCTTCCCACCTGTGAGGCCCCCCCCCAGACATGGATTGTACAAAAAACTCTTCATATGGGTGTTTTACAAAAACCAGCGTCTCCATGAGAAGGAAGTTCCTTGTCCTTGCCGCACCCTTCATCATGGCCTGTAGAGTCCCCATAGCCTTCTTCCACCCCAAAACCGGAAGGCCGCGCCGGGACGGTTTTTCCTGGCGGCAAAGCGCTGGCCGCTGTTGGTCGTTTGTTGGGGGCCCCAAACATAGATCTCCATCAGGGCCAGCTGCACCAGGCCATGGTCCGCACCCACCTGTGCTGGTGAGAAAAACCCCAACCTTTGAGAAGACGAGTTGAAGGAAGAAAATCCACCCGGACGGAACCCCTGCAGGAGACTGGTCCATTTCAGGTGATGTAGGTGTTCTTCCTCGA
This sequence comes from Durusdinium trenchii, assembly GCA_963970005.1. Taxonomy (NCBI): domain Eukaryota; class Dinophyceae; order Suessiales; family Symbiodiniaceae; genus Durusdinium; species Durusdinium trenchii. The sequence goes on from CAXAMN010001113.1 coordinate 2,212,865, forward strand.
ACAGTAGCACTTGGACGAAGCTTGCTGTAATTATCAGGTATCGCCGACGACTATTTTGTGAATGGACCGAAATTCTGCAAATCAATTTGCCATGATAAGTTTGAAGAGAAAAGCAGGTCACACCGTTGCGGGGTGTTGCGCGCAACGATGCGGGCCACGGGTTGGACCGGGTTGGACGCCGTTAGGTGCGCGAGATACGCGTAAAATCCGCCGACCCCACTCGTGGGGTCAGGCGTGACTGTTGATTAAGGCTAAGGCTATGATTAAGGCTAAGGCTATGATTGAGGCTATACCTCCCCTACTGCCAGTGCCCTTGGCTTTTCCTAGATTGTGTAACGTTTTCCGCTCAATTGCTAGGATTTTCAAAGGTTTTTGTAAAATTTACTCATGCCTATTTCGAAGGTGTTTCCAGGAAGTTCTATGCTTTTTCTAGGAAGTTCTGTGGCTTCCTGAGATTTTCCACTCTTTTTTCTAAGGTGTTTTCGAGGGGTTTTTCTAGGAGCTTCTCCTCTATGCGCTCCGCACGTGCAAGCTTTTTCTGCTCTTTTCTAGTGCTGTGCTCGCATTCTGCAAGTGTGCCGGTGGAGGCTTTTGGGTTCCCAGATTTTCAAAGAAAAATGCTAACCCATTTGCCGTGCTCTCTTCTGCCTACTTTGCGCCGACGCTCTTTTCTAGTGCTGTGCTCGCATTCTGCAAGTGTGCCGGTGGAGGCTTTTGGGTTCCCAGATTTTCAAAGAAAAATGCTAACCCATTTGCCGTGCTCGATTTTTCGAAAAAACTCAACCCATTAAACCTAGGCCATCCACTTCCCTGGGGGTCGGCGGCTGCCAGGCGCTAGCCTGGTTAAATCCGGGCGCCGGCCAGGAAGCCCGTGGCGTGCCCGGAGGGCCTTCGGTGGTAACCGAAGGTTATAGACGCTGGCCCTGGCTGCCGCCGACCCTTGCCACGAAACCTGTAATTTACAGTGTTTCGTGTGTGTGTGTGAGGTCTAAGAAACACTGTGTTTTACAGGGTTTTGGGCCCCTTGGCGGCCGAGAATTTCATCTTGGCGATGTCAAAAAACGTAGGTTTTTTCCAAGGTTTTTGCTTTACGGGAAGAAAAAATCGGCCAAAAAATGTATCGCAAGATGTTTTCAACATAAAGTGCCTCACATATCCCCAACATAGGCCCAAGATAGCCAACACATCCAACGTGGGGCCAACATACGCCAACATAGGCCCAACATAGGCCCAACCTAGGCCAACACAGGCCAACATAGGCCTAACATAGGCCCAACATAGGCTCGACATGGGTCCAAGATGTGCCCAACATAGACCACATGGGCCCAACTTGGCCCAACCTAGGGCGACCAACCTAGGGCGAAGAAGCGCACCAGATAGCTTCGCTTTGCAGGCCAACCGACAGAGCCAGAGACAGAGAAGACAGAGAGAGAGAGAGAGAGACATCGAGACAGAGATAGAGACCGACAGAGAGCGAGACGGAGAAAGAGACAACAGAGACAGGCGACCCAACATGGTTGTAAGATTTTCACACGTAGTCGACGCTGGGGTACTAGCTTTCGAGCGGCGGGGGCAAGGAGCGGCGGCGAGGAGCGAGACGGCGGACTAGTTTTCGGTTGCAACGACTCTCCCGACTTTCGGCTTCTGCTCAGAGAAGCCAGGGCATTCAGCCTCCTCCAGTTTGGAGGATGCTGCTGGGATGCCCCATGTCCCAGCCCCCGCGCAAACCTCTGTTCTGGCACGCTTTGTTTGTAATTGTTTGTAGGCTACCACGTACACACTTTGCAAGCATGTAGGCTAAGACTGCACGCGTCGCAAAAAAGAAAAAGTGAATAAGAAAAACACGATGAAACGTCACGGCTATGCAAACAACCGACTTGCGGACAATGTCTGTGAGGGCGGAGCGACTTCCTCGTGTCACCACCAGGGCTGTGGCTAGCTGGCATGAGCGACGCTCTTGTTGCCAGCTGACAGCTGCCGCCTCTCATCATCCGTCGAGCTCCATGTGCCTCTTCTCTCTCCGGCGGCTCTCCCGACTTTTGGCTGCAGCCAGGGCAGTCAGCCCCCGTCACTGGGACGGATGCTGCCGGGGTGCCCGAAGCCCGGCCCCCGTCTTCCCTGGAGGGATTGGTCTCTGTCAGACCCAGACATGCATGCGACCGCGACAGCGACAGGGACAGCTACCGACCCAGACGGCTCCGAAGACAAAGACAGAGACACAGAGAGACGCGCGCGGGCGCGCCACCGCGCGAGAGCCCTTCCCCACGTGTGCCGGCGCCCGGCTGTCAGGCGTAAGCCTTTAAATATTGTTACTAGATGTTGCTAGTAGTAATGCCAGGAGCTATTAGTAGCGTCTTGTTACTAGTAGCGATGCCCTTAGCTCCTCACAGTTGAAGCTAAGAGGCCAAGGCTTCACACTCCAGCAACTGCAAGAAAGCACCCGCCAGCGGACCTTTGGCCTCCACAGGTACTCGCGCGCGCGGTTGGAAAACCCCTGGAGTGTCGGGGGTCGGGGGTCGGATGAGAGCAGGCCTTTACTGTAAAAATTCACAGATCTCTGAACAAGCCAAGTGAAGAGCTTTTGCTCGCCCAGTTAGATGGAATTTGCCGCTTGGAATCCATGTCCTATCTACCCGATATCTGCTGAGGCTTCTAGCCAAGGCATGAAGACACAGGTGACACGCGACATGTACAACGAAAACAACGGGACTCCCCGGGACTGTGGAAAAAAAACCTCCAAAAATGATTCTTCCAAGGGTCTCCCAAGCCTCTCACCACCCAAGAAAAGAAATCCGTTGACAAATCTCATTGCAGGGAATCGTTGCAGAAGCTTCACTTGATAGAATCGGGGATGAACCAAAGGCAGCATCATCCCTAGTTGGGGGTTGTGAGGCCACCTACCCAAAAATCTGACGAAGCTGGTTATACAAATAATATAATATATATATATATAAATTCAACCAACTTTTAATGCTCTTTGCCTACTTCATGCGATTTCTTGAACAGCTCCAAGCACCCAGTCTTCTTCTCCAGCGCCGCACTTCCTGAAAGGTTCAAAAAAACTTTCGAAACGTGTCTGGTGCAGGCTGCGGATTCTGCGGAGTGAGAAAACCCAAACGCAGCCCGTGGGTCAAGTCCCCAGACTGTAACATTCTGGACGACATTATCAACTCTTTTGGGGTCCAAACCAGAGCTTCTGCGCAAATGCCCCCAAAAGCCATTCATTCTCACGATCACGAGATGGCATGCGGAGCTATATGGATTGGTCGCAAAGGATCACTGCGGAGATCTGTCGGGAAAAGGTCTCATGGGGGACCTGAGTTCCAACACATCACCATGCGTCCCTGGAAGCTCTTCTCTCCGTCGAAAGCTGTGGTCCGTACTTTGGAAAACCACAAGAATTCACAAGGACCAACAAACCCTGCAGGTGTTGAAAAGGACAAGTGGTTTAGCTGCAAATGAAAATGCTGCTGGAACTGCCCAAGAGTCACAAGATCTTCAAAGAGCTGCGCTTGCTTCGCTGCGCCATCTCTTTACTGCGCTCTCGTCACGGTGTCACACGAATGATCAGTCTCTCAGTCTCATCTCCGTGATAACGACGTCGGTTGGAAGATGAGACCAACAAGGAGACTGGACCAACAAAACAAAGGCACCCGATACCAACGCCTGCTGCGGCTGGAATCGATGTATTTCTGTCGACGCCTGCGATGCTTTTTCGCTGGACAACTCGGACGACTCCATGGGCTGATCCTGTATCATCTGCACAGTCTTCCGAGTTCTCGCTGAGATCGCCACAAGCTAATCTGCATTTGGAAAAGCAGCTTTCCCAAAAGCTTTGGTTTTGGCGGCTTCATCTCTGCTAGCAGAGAAAAGTGGGCTATTCCTTCCAGTCAGCAACAACAGTCTGCATTCCCTGAGTTCAGAGGAAAAAAACAACAATCTCAGGGCATCTTCGAAGCACCTGCGTCTCATTGCCAGCTCATCACCCACTCCAGGCGCGTGGGCGAACACCAGGAGCCCTTCCGCCCCGAACGGGCCCTGCGGCGCTGGAGACGTTCATCCTGCGAGGATGGCACAGTTCAGATGTGAAAAGAACATCCAACCTGGAGGATCCAAGAGCCTCAAGAGCTCTGATGTGCAGAAAAGACAAAGAACTGAGCTGTAAGAACTGAGTCTGTGTGCTCACTGTAAATGTATTCGAACTCTGCCAACTTCTCGACTCGCTAGTAGTCAGGCAGCACAAGCAACCACACGAAGCCATGGCGAGAGAGGCCCGCGTCTGTGGCGTGACGCTTGCGCCTCTTCAGATGGATCTAAACCAAAGTCGTCCAAGAATTTGCATCCTTCTCTGCCAAAAACCACCAACGGCCATCATGTCGCAACCCCATATAATCTCTCCCGTCGCAGACCCAGCCACGAACCTGCAAGTGCTGATCCAGCTGCTTGACGATCTCGCCCGCCTCCTGGCAGATTCGGTGCTTCGCCTGAAACCGATGAGAACAGGCAAAGCAGCAACACATGTTCCCCCTGCAAACTGAGGCCTGTTTGGGAAAGGGGAAGCTGGCTGCCAACGCTTTGCACCCAGAAGCAGCACCGTTCTTCACCGAGATCAGCACGAACCCCATGCCTCGGCATCCCTGGACTCGGTCCTTGAAAAGGTACAAGACCGCGTCCACCTCACTTGGGAACGCCATGCCCACGGGGCATGGCGAACGCACAAACAGTTACGGACTTCGTAGCGACAACCTCACGTAGCTACAGCTACAATAAACTGGTCTCACATTAGTGGGCTCCGTGATCAAAACAAATGGCGTCTTCGTGCGTCTCTCTTTGGACCAACAAGGACCATGCATGAAAAAGCTTAAACACCTGGTTTTAATGTCTATGTATGGCGGTGTGTGTGTCTGGGTACCGCAAAATTCATATCCTGTTAACCTTCAACTACAACTTCCGGTCAGATTTGGCTGATCTGTCCAGAAGATGTTCCGTGTTCTCCGTATCTCATCCAAACACCGCTGCCATCTCAACCACCACGGTCGCCTCCATGGGCTGAACGCCCTGCAGGTTCTGCGTGAGCTGAGTGATGGAGGCTTGCACGAACTGCAGCCCCAGCCTGGGCGGAGCAACCATGTCCGAAGGGGAAGAATGTGAGGGGTCGATCACAGGTACCATAGACCGGACTTGGATGTTCACGACCGGGGGGTATCCCCTCTAGACTCTATGAATCAACGAATAGCCAAAGGCCGGCGCAGCGGCACTTGCAGAGATCGGCCGACATGAGACACGGGATAGCGCGGCAAGCGACATGGTGTGAAGCAAGGCCGGACCATTGAGTTTTCTTGAACATAAACCCCACACTACAGAAGCAAGGGTTTCCAAGGGTTAGCACTCCCCAACTGGTTCTTTGAAGACCTTTTGACGTCCTACTGATGAAGCTCATGGTGGTGACCCTTGACTCGTATTTGAGTCCCCTGGCATCAACTGTTTGTTTGGCTCTGGCCCGCATCCAGTTTCCCGGGTCCCATCGTCAATCCCTGAGGGAGGCACTGCTCATCCATCAGGAAAATTCGCCTAGGATTTGACGAGTGAGACAGGATTTGTTCAAAACGTCAACACTTCTTGCTCCTTGGAGATCCTTGGAGCACCAATCCAACCGAGCTGTGAAGGAAGCAGAGCGAACGGACATGCATACTCTGCATCATGAGGTGTCGTCTGGAGGCGAAGTGGTGGAAGAAAACATGCAAAACCACTGGGAAAATGGGCAGTGCGCCATATGATCTTGGGACCTGAAGTGGTATGCTTGCAGTGAGAAATGAAACAAACCTTTGTTGAAAGATGAGTTGTTTGTTTGAATTTCATGTATCTGATGATGCAAATGATGCCACACTGAGAGAGATGCTGTGGCTGCATGAGGTAAGCTATCAAATTTGTAGTCACAATTTAAACAAGGGCGAAACATTGTCAAAAACTAGAGCGATCACAATAAACTATGCAACATGCGTGATCGAAATATGTACAGTACGACCTAGAGATGAACGGTACCATGCAGTGGATGAATGAAAGGAGTATATGGCATATGGGCAACAACAAATTTGCAGACATTGTTGGATATAATTTGGACCCCCTAAAAATGCCTTAATCTCAAGGGTCAAAAAATAGTGATTCAAACGCCCTGGAGATGAACGGCCTTATGAAGTGGATGAACGGTACTGTGCAGGGGTGTTCAACTTTTTCCTTGTGCTGTCTCTCAGAGCAAATGAAGCGGACGGTTGCCGTCTCGAAGCGACCTGAATAAAGCCTTCATTGCTTGGGCATCTAACTCTTTCCAGCACTGGATTCGCAGTCATACTCCAGATACTTGGTCGCAGACTTGTAGATCTTTGCCAAGCTTTTTCTGAATTCCAGGAACGCCACGTGTTGCCTCAGCCAGCACACACCAACACGTACACACCTGAGATGAGAGGCGGCCGAGACTCGGCCCATGGGATTTGAAACAAATCTCGAAGTCTAGACTCCGACTCTCGATCATGTTGGCTGTTAGCGAGTGAAAGTGTATTACCTGTTGACAAAATTATACCGGCATAGACCCCAGATAGCACTTCAAGAAAAGGATAGCATGGCAAGAGCGGGAGACAAGCTTGGGAGACATTTGACTCAAAGCGGGGAAAAGGATGGAAAAGGTAAACAAGACCTAATCATCTTATAACAGCATCCGCATCAAAGGCAGGCAAGAATATGACAAGGCGGCAGCGGCAGCCAAGAGCGAAATCAGGAACAGAGACAAGCTTGGGAACCACGGCGGCAGCGGCAGCCAAAAGCGAAATCACGAAGGGAGACAAGCTTGGAAGACAAGCCGGCAGAGGCAGCCAAGAGCGAAATCGTGAAGGGAGACAAGCTTGGGAGACAAGACGGCAGCGGCAGCCAAGAGCGAAATCATGAAGGGAGACAAGCTTCACAGACAAGGCGGCAGCGGCAGCCAAGAGCGAAATCGTGAAGGGAGACAAGCTTGGGAGACAAGACGGCAGCGGCAGCCAAGAGCGAAATCATGAAGGGAGACAAGCTTGAGAGACAAGGCGGCAGCGGCAGCAAAATGCGAAATCATGAAGGGAGACAAGCTTGGGAGACAAGGCGGCAGCGGCAGCCAAGAGCGAAATCATGAAGGGAGACAAGCTTGAGAGACAAGGCGGCAGCGGCAGCCGAAAGCGAAATCACAAAGGGAGACAAGCTTGGGAGACACGGCGGCAGCGGCAGCCAAGAGCGAAATCATGAAGGGAGACAAGCTTGGGAGACAAGCTGGCAGCGGCAGCCAAAAGCGAAATCATGAAGGGAGACAAGCTTGGGAGACAAGGCGGCAGCGGCAGCCAAGAGCGAAATCACGAAGGGAGACATGCGTGGGAGACAAGGCGGCAGCGGCAGCCAACAGCGAAATCATGAAGGGAGACAAGCTTGGGAGACAGGGCGGCAGCGGTAGCCAAAAGCGAAATCATGAAGGGAGACAAGCTTGGGAGACAAGACGGCAGCGGCAGCCAAAAGAAAAATCATGAAGGGAGACAAGCGTGGGAGACAAGGCGGCAGCGGCAGCCAAGAGCGAAATCATGAAGGGAGACAAGCTTAGAAGACAAGCCGGCAGCCAAGAGCGAAATCATGAAGGGAGACAAGCTTGGGAGACAAGGCGGCAGCGGCAGCAGCGAAATCATGAAGGGAGACAAGCTTGGGAGACAAGCCGGCAGCGGCAGCCAAAAGCGAAATCATGAAGGGAGACAAGCTGAACAGACAAGGCGGCAGCGGCAGCCAAAAGCGAAATCATGAAGGGAGACAAGCTTGGGAGACAAGGCGGCAGGGGCAGCCAAAAGCGAAATCATGAAGCGAGACAAGCTTGGGAGACAAGCTGGCAGCGGCAGCCAAGAGCGAAATCACGAAGGGAGACAAGTTTGGAAGACAAGCCGGCAGAGGCAGCCAAGAGCGAAATCGTGAAGGGAGACAAGCTTGGGAGACAAGGCGGCGGCGGCAGCCAAAAGCGAAATCATGAAGGGAGACAAGCTTCACAGACAAGGCGGCAGCGGCAGCCAAGAGCGAAATCACGAAGGGAGACAAGCTTGGGAGACAAGCGGCAGCGGCAGCCAAAAGCGAAATCATGAAGGAAGACAAGCTTCACAGGCAAGGCGGCAGCGGCAGCCAAAAGCGAAATCATGAAGGGAGACAAGTTTGGGAGACAAGCTTGGGAGACAAGGCGGCAGCGGCAGTCAAAAGCGAAATCATGAAGGGAGACAAGCTTGGGAGACAAGGCGGCAGACCAGCTTGGAAGACAAGCCAGAGGCAGCCAAGAGCGAAATCATGAAGGAAGACAAGCTTCACAGACAAGGCGGCAGCCGCAGCCAAGAGCGAAATCATGAAGGGAGACAAGCTTCACAGACA
>CAXAMN010001113.1:2221679-2290658 GCA_963970005.1 Durusdinium trenchii
TTCCAGGTATATATGTTACATAGATATCATATTATATTATATATATTGGACGCAACGCTAACTCACCATCGCTCGTAGACAACCTTGGAGGTCAAACTGGTTTGCCGTGTTTCTCGTGCCACAAAAACCTACCGCAAAGAAAGCACCAACAATGTCAACGATTCATGTCTCCAGACTTGAGATCATCAACACCACTGGATCTTTGGTGGAAAATCCTTCATACCACTGAGCCTTTCTTATCCTCAACCACTTCCTGTCATTGCATGGTTTGGAACACTGCCCAAATGGATTCCAATAGAAGTCCATCCACAATCCTTTTGGCGAAACAAGGACATTGAACCGGACGCACAGCTGAACTCACAACACTAGATATTCAACTTGTGTCGACGGCTTACAAGACCAAGTCGAGGATTCAAAGGCGCCCCACATTCTTCTGGCTAGCTTCGTCAAACCTGGCCCCTGGTCACTCTCCGGGCCACTTCCAAAATGCGGCCAGGGCGACTCTTCGTCCTCGTAGCTTGGATCATGCTGAAACCTTCAGTGTCGCCCCAGCACGCAAAGCTTGCCGCGTTTCGAAGGTGTTCTTTCTTTTCGGCAACCGAGCCGGATCGATCAGTTCATTCTTCCTGTCAGGTCGTGTCATCCAAATTCAGAAAAGAGTCCCAAGCAGTTTCGAAGGATTCCTCGTCCCTGCTGAAAGAAGCAAAACATGGAGAACTACCATGGATTTGGTGCTCCCTGCCAAGGGACTGGTAGTTTCAGTTTGATGTACAGAACTATGATGGAGAAACAACCAGAAAGCGCTCGGGTTAGGATGCAGGTCGCATAAAGGACGCATCAATTCGTAAACCAACCACTCCTCAACATCTTCCACACAGTGTTTATCCCATGTTCAAGAGGATGATACAGTTCATGCTTCATTCCATATCAAATAAAAATGTCTTCAGCTTACTTGCCCTTCTTTGACCCCACTACCTGCTCTACTTGGCCCTTCAGCGCCCCTCCGTCTCTGGGGGTTCTGGCCAAGCCGGATAGGCAGTTCTCTGAATGATCAGCCTGGAGAAGACAAGAAGAACCCTGATAGCTGGTAGGTATGTTCTCATGTTCCCTTGTCTAGTTGTCTAGAACAATCATCACCATGAGAATTGCAAAGGACAGAAGATTTCTAAAGACTCCTGTCCTTCATGAGCTGGAAACATATTCCTGCACGCTCGATTCGAACAAATATAGAAAGCATGTCGTCCGAAGTCTTGGGGTGAACTTGGTCTTAGTGTCAAACTGGTTTAACAGGGCACCGGTGCCACGCAAACTCTTGGGCCCTGGGCTGCAGAGTCTGCATCAAGATGGGGCGAACCTCACGTCACCAAAGCATCGCGCAGGCAAGTGCCCAGTGGCTAAAATGGCGAAACATACTCCTTGGAGTCCATGTTGGAGGGCTGGACGGCAGCTCATCACCCACAAAAGCGACCCCTTGCTCATCTGAAGAGTCGAGACATTCTGCTGCCACCAACCCGACATGCGTGGCGTGTGGAGCCATGGCGCCGATTCGGAAAGCTAGGCATCCAACCTACATATTAAACAAGCACATAGCCTGGTGGACCTAGTGGCTGGACCAAGTTCAACATGCACCCAAACGCTGTCCCCACTAACTCGTAAACAGCTCTCAAGACTCATCTTGGTTTCGACTGCTTCAACGTGCAAAGCACCTCGCCTGCTCCAAAGACACAGAGTGACACGGTGCCAGCTCCATCTCTTTCTGTTCGCTCTTCACGAAACTCTTCACCTGTAGCGCTGTGCATTCCGATAGTTTATCGAAACATGATCAAACCATATAAATAAATATATTATATATATATATATGTAGGTGCATTTGTTTGGCAAGAAATACAGGTCAGCTGACGAGCTTCTCTCCGCGCTTCCTCCTCACTCTCACGTAACATGTCGAGGTGGAGCCTTCACGAAGAACTCCGTGAGGAAGGGTTCGACACAGACACAGATCTGATACCTCACAAATCGAATCTTCTTGGGCCAGGCTTGGGTTTGTTGGCACACGGCAACAAGATGAACCATGGGGCAATAGGGATACACTGCCATTCAAGGAAGCTTGCAACTAGTGGGTGGAACCAAGGCTGTGGGTCACTTCGCTCCTTTCAAGCTCAGGAAACGATCATTCGTGAACAAAAAGGTCCCCACCTCTATGGTGGGCCCACCACTGGACAGCTGACAGGGATATCTTCTTTTGGAGGATTCCTAGCAGTGTAGGAGTTTCTCCATCGCAAGATTTGATGAAACAATGCCAAGTGCCCCACTCTTGGTTGGCGAAGAACCACAAGACCAACGGCATCAGCTTGTTAATCGAGTCCCACGCGACCTCGGATGATCGTGATCTGCTGAAATTGTCCGCACCTAAGGCCTAGGCCTTAGGTAGTGATGACGACACCTTTGGTCGTGCGTCTTGAAAGACCGCTTCAGGGAAAACAACAATGATCTTAAGATACCATATAATATAACTGTTTGCTGTCTGTTGCCGTGAATAATGGAATAGCTTGAAGCCCAAATATACGAAGATATCACATCATCAACTACAAGCTAAAGGGTGCTGACTGTAAAAGAACAACCGGATATGTTCAATCGCTTTCATTCACCACTTGGCAGCTCCACTTGCCCACTTCACTGAGTGTCCTATTAGGGAACACTGAGTCCACAGAGCCCGTGCCCCAAGGGAAAAGAATCCTCCTGGTAAAGGCCCCCAAGCCAAGCGTCTCCAAGCACAGTCCCACGTGATACAAGCACAGTCTCATCTATATAATTACCTTCTTCGTCCCTCTTCACAGGCTGACCCCATGGCTCTTCAGGCTTCACTCTGGAAAACCACCCCCTGTGTCGCAATGGGTCACCAGCAGTGCGCATCCCAAGCGGCTTCGGCCAGGCGAGCACTGTCGGCATCCATTTGGACGCGCAGGTCCACATAGGCCTCCAAAATGACCTCCAGCCACGCCCAGGCGTGGGGGGGAACCAGCGGCGAGTGCGTATCGGGCGCCGGTGAAGTGGAGGGAAACAAATGGATCGTGGGCGTAGGACCACGGTGCCAATCTGGAATTCTAGCTGGTGTCAGAATGCACGTCGGGTTCACATCTACATGGGTTTTGCTTTGCCTGTAGGGCGGAGTGGGGAAAACTCATTGGTCAGTGGTGTTTCGGGATCGCTTTTGATGGCAGGTCTTCTATGGCACCAACCGCCAGTTGCAATGCTTGGTGGCCATGGCCGTCCTTCACACCCTTCAAGTGGAGGTGAACCACTTGAATGTGACCAAATGGGGGAGATCTGTGGTTACATGAAGTGGTTCACCTCCAGATGGTGGATTGGAACCTGCCTTCATCTGCAACCAATGCGCCTCGATCAACCCGCCTCAAGAGCCCCACCGCCCACCGCGTTGATCATCCCACCTCGCCCACCGCGTTGATCATCTCTGCCTCTTTGGTCAGCAACCTCGGCCACAAGCCGGGCATAGAGTAGCGGCAGAGAAGAAAGCCACAGAGAGAATCAGTTTACTGGCCAGTTCCAAAGGGGTGTCGAAGTTTACTGGCTTTCTCATGGGTACCCAGACCATCCAATCACTTGTTGGGTCTCTACCAAGTGTGTTTTACTTTAAGAATTGCCCATCCACTCGTGTTGATGAGATCTTCACCAAAACGGAGCTTCCCCTCAAGCAGGTCCGGTCCGCCCCAACTCGACTCCGAAGATCACATGTTGGGGATTTCTCGAAGGGGTAAACCGGGGAAGATTGACATGGAACCTGCAGAATGGACCTTTGGAAGAGTAGCTTCCACTACAAACCAGATCAAACCAGTGGTTCTCAGCTTCCATGTGGCTCTGCTTCAACTCATCCCCCAGCCAAGGGCTAAGGCCGGCTTTTGGCGAAGTCCTGGCCCTGATAGCTACCCCTCACCACTGGACATCGTGACGTGCCCCTGCTCTTTGGTTCCCCACGACCAACGCAGGGACGCAGGGGTGGGCAAAAAATTGTCCAAACCCCTGTAACTCTATTGGCCAAAGAATGGGAGAAACTGCTGGAGGGATTCTTCATTCATCCCGGATCATCCCTGCAAAACCCAGGGAGCACACTAAGTCACTAGGCCAGTACCGTAGCCTTGAATGGCACACACAGAATGCGCCTGTGCGCTTCCTGTCATCCAACACATGCAAACACACTGAGGTTCCAACTGTTGACTTCCCGTCTTTTGCACGCAGGCATCTAGACCTGTGATAAACCACTGTAAAATACATTGCCGCATCTGAAACGATTGTGCATGTCCTGAGATATACAGTAAATGTCTGTTGCATGTCTGAAATCGATGAGAACAAAGAAGCTGCACGACAAAGTCGACATGATGTCAAATCAGGACGAAGCGCATTCTCTGGTTTGGAAGTCATTGCTGCGATCAAAGCCATTGTTAAAGCAAAAAAGCTTTTCCTATACTCATGTGCATTGCCTGGTAAAATGCTCCTTTTGCGGGAAACGGGTCTTCCAAACGGGTGATGTGGCGGCTATGGATATGTATATATATACATATATACACAGTATATGCTATATATAATAGGCTACAGGTGTCCCAAAGTGGACCTGTGATTCGCCACCTGAAAACTGTCATAAACTCGCATCAGAGTGGCTGGCATAAACTCCTTTACCCACCCAAGGGACGCGCAAAGACTTGGAGCTCGCTGAGCATCAGCACCTGGACTCGTTCACTGTGACATGACGCGCAACCATGAGGTGGGATGAGCCCCTAGTAGCGTCCTTGCTCCTAGTAGTAAGGACACGAGCCCCTAGTAGTTTTTTCCGCGGATCTTCAGGCAATTCCCATGTTCTTCGCTCCGAGTTCCGGCTCCTGAGCAAACACATGGGGAAGAACATGGATACCCTGCAGTCGCGACGACCCGAGTCGTCGCGAGCGCATCTGAGCAAAAGATAGAGTTTACTGAGGATTTGGATGAGCAAATGCTCGAACGTGGGTATATTTGACATGAGACCTGAGGATTTGGATAGAGGCGTGTTCTGCCACAAGTACTCCAAACACCCTTGTCATAAGACTGACTCTCCACCTATTTACCCCATAAGGATGAACCTGGTTTAGCTGTTATAATTCAACTTATCCAAAAATCCCCACCTACATGATGTTGAAGGAACATTACAAATGGTACGTACGACTCCCAGTTGGACCGTCTCACGAGTTCTCCAGTCATGACTCATGACCTTGGGTTTGGGTAACCAGGTTGAAAGCTGGCACCTTCTTGCTTGCTGGCATCTTCTTGCTGACCACAGCTGCTAAGCACTCACAGGCCTCGCAGCACGGCTTCGGCCCTTTGAGGTGCCTACTAGCACTCCAACCTAATAGCGACGCCACCTGTGATACGCTTTGAGCACATTCCCAACAAAATGTCAACACTGGAGAATGGAGGTCACAGGAAAACTCTGACCAAGCGAGGGTGGCTACTTCCGATGATTTTGGAGGGAGTGTAAGGTTCTTCGGCAACACGATGCCACTCACCTGTGCCTCCGGAGCTCTTCATTTTGAAGCGTAGAAGACCCTCCGAAAGAAACTCACGAACATGGAAGCTGGTAGAAGACCGGTACATGAAAATCGTAAGTCCATCAAAGAGTCCACCCAAAATCTCCACAACATTCCCAGCCAAGGCCTTATTGTCGGGCGCACGCTGCGACGCACCAGACGACACATAAAGCGATGGTCGGTCGAGGGAGTTCTCATCGCCACCCCCCGATGCCACGCGCCTCGCTGGCGCTTTGAGAGGCATCAGCAATAAGGCGACACACTGCGCCTGAGATGGTAGGCACGTCTGAGCACTCAAAGCGCTGTTGATATCTTCTCAACTGATATCTTTTCCAGAATGCTGCTTGGTTCAACAGGCCAAGCACTAGCAAAATGGTATCGAACAGTCAACAAAAACCATCAAATGCCTCTGGGTCGAGACTCATCTTCCTTTTTGACCCCACCTAGTAGGGTGGAGGCCATCGCTAGTAGGTTGGAGGCCATCGCTACTAGGGTGGAGGCCATCCCTACTAGGGTGGAGGCCATCACTAGTAGGCTGGAGGCCATCGCTACTAGGGTGGGAGGCCATCAGGCCATCGCTAGTAGGTTGGACGCACTAGGGTGGAGGCCATCGCTAGTAGGAGGCCATTGCACTTAGGTTCCTTTGCTATGTGGTCAGCCAAAGCGTGGGACGCGTCCACCAAACGCTTCCGAAGCTTCCCCGAACGGCGAGCCGCGTGGATCTGGACTCCTGTCCGATGTGTTTCTTCCTGAACCAATGGACCCGAGAAACCGAAGAAGGAACCTAAGAGACCTCCAGTTTGAGCAGAAGTTTGCGCAGCATTTCTCCAGTTTGAGCAGATGTTGCGGTCAGATCTCAGGGCGCTGTTCAGATCACCCAGAAACTGATGGGTCATGGGTCCTTGAAATGGATGTGGCCAGCATACCTCTCCTGGACACCAAAGCACACAACAAACTACAGGTGTTCAAATGTCAGGCAGCATCCCACCAGCAGCCTCTGGTGTTTGGAATTGAAATGTTGCGCTGGATCGCCGGCACTGAGGAGCCAGCTGAGGAACTTGTCATTGGCCACTGTCAAGATCTCGATCTGAGCACGCTAACATGTTCACAAGCTCACTGCTCCACTTGGCTCTGGTTCAATCTGGGTGATATTTGCGGCGAACTAGCGAAAGGGAACATGAAAAGATCTGTGGTTTTGAGTGATACCTGTCTTTGCAGTTGTTCTATTGAAATCACAGCGGCAATCCAAATACCAATCTGGGCGATTCAATATACTTCAAGAACCAGAATAGGGAAAGTCTTCTCCCCGATGGTCTGTTAAGTGTCACCCAGATCATCCCACATGTCTCTTTGGTTCTCTTGTGGCCGGCCTAAAGTGATGTCCAAGTAGATTTAGCAAGGCTTGAGAGAAATTCTCTGAGAAATCCTGAAAGCCTCAATTTGGTCGCGAAGAGCGTCCCCACGGCAGCTCCACATCGGTGAGTTGAAAGGTTGCAGACAAGGTGGTGAGTTCGAGTTGGCACCTTCAAGAACAAGAAAAGTAACCTGCCAAGAGCGTTCACATCGGGGGGGGAGTTGGACATACCACGCAAGGATGGACCCACCAAGTTTTTCGAACGTTGTAACGTTGCCTCCTCGAACGTTTTTTCACCCTCGGACTCCCGGCCCAAACCACATAGAGGGCAGTCACTTTCCTCAGTTCGGACGAAGAAAGAAATCCTGGCGACAAGGTAATTACTGTACGACCTGCATATACCAAAGCCTGAGGGGGAAACCATTTTGGAACCGGATGCTTTGGGGTTCGGATGTCAACTGGGCAGCGGTCTCTTTCTCACAATGCCCAATCGCCTCAATCGACGGGCCATCAAGTAGCCACCACATCCAAAGGAAAAGTGCTGTCAGCCTCTACCTTTCATGGATCAGAGACATGCGATTCCCCAGTTCTATGTCGACATGCGGCTTCCGCCCTTCCGCTTCCTTGGGTCCTTCATGGTCGTTCCACCCCTCTGGGTGGCACACACAACATGTTCACCGCCTCTGGGCCAAGCCATCCCGGTCCGTCCCAAGGAGCCCCACAAGCAGTCACTCACCAGCTGTGGAGCCTGACGTCGCGAAATCGTCGGAGACTGTTATACCGTTGTACTTAGGTCCACCGGCTTGTAAGTATGTATATGTATATATATGTGTCGAAACACCGGTAGCCGACCGACTCCAGTCGATCAAAAACCCATCGGGCGATCCTTTTCAGCTCCAGCCGATGAATGTCCTTGCGGATACGACGATCGATATGCTTGCACCTGGAAGGAAGACATGGTTGCGGCACTCATGGAAGTCAACACGGCTTTCAAACTATAAAAAGTTCGAACCAAGGCTTCTCTTGACAAGGCTTCAACTCTTACGAATTGAATCTCTACTTATAGGTGCGAGGCACATCGGTGCCGGGGATCTTTGGTCCCTCCCAAGCGGCATCTTCTGCTGCATCACGTTCGGCGATGAAACGGCTCAAATAATTTGAAAGATCAAGCAACAGGCCTGACGCTGATCGCTGACGTGCCGTTACCCACTTTACATATGACTTGGCTCGGTCTTCGGGTGAGCATGCCAAATCATGGTAAGTCATGTTCAAACCTTTGTACTGTCCGAACTGGATGACAGTGCGACCCCATTGGTGCATGTCCATCACATCCGGAGGCCACGTTGGCAGCATACTTGAGCTCAAATCTGAACCTGGCATCGGAGGTGGAATTCCTTCGGTGGCAGCATAGGATCCTTCCATGGAACCTGAGGCCTTGAACTTGGGATGTGCTGATGGACCATATCCACGTTCCTTCTTCGGTTGCGGCGAGGCTGCTGACAACTCCTCTCGACGTTTGGAGGCGTCAGTCATCGATCCAGAGAAGGGAATCAAGCTGAAACCTGAGTCTGGGTCAGCAGCTCCGGAAGCAATACCTGGTGCATCGATTGGCAGGGATGGCATCATCTGGTCTGACGACGCCTTGGCCATCAGATAGCGAAGCTGTGCTGCTTCATCGGGAGTGAGCGGCATTTCGGTATGCCTTTCAAGAAACAAATGCGGCGCGTGCTCTTGATCACAATTGGCTAAAATAGAAAACGACTAGTGATCAGGACGACAGCTAAGGCTGCCACCCTGTCCCTAATCTGAATAACGAACTTCTTTCAAGACCGATCACAGCAAAACAATTGGACAACACACTCGAAACATTGTGACACGGCTGCATGCTATGACAAAACTGCTCAGCTATTTACTGATGCAAGAAAACGGATAACACAAGAGCTTCAAGAGTATAGTTGCACTGAATTTTCCATGACGTCGGCTTTCAAGCTTTTCCTTCGTTCGCGTTCTTCAGCTTGTTGTCTGAGAACCGTGTCGTCTGGAGAAATCTGATATGTCCCTTGACGGACACAGGATCGAAGCAAGTCAATTGGCTCTTGGCTGTCTTTGGTCAAGCCATCTGCCAACATCCACTTCGTGGGAAGCCATCGAATGCTACCTCCTGTCAACTGAAGAGATTCCCGAAGTATCACTATATCAATACATGTTCTTCGATCTTCTATTGACGTTGGTGATGAGGGGGAAATCAGGTGGTCATACAATGACTTACAATCTGTGGCCAGGATGGGTGATCGTTTCAATACAAGGACTGGTGGTCTCTTCTGCAACAGGTCTCGTGCGTCTCTTTCCTTGAAAGGGCCATCCAAGGTCTCTGAAAGGAGGAGTGACAGCCATTCTGCCTTTCCACTGGCAGTTGACATGGCTTGGCTTTCACCTCCTAAGGTGGAACTCACCTCCCTTGGCAACTTATAGCTTTTCCAAGCCACTGGCGTCCATGGAGACACCTTGCCGTCATGCAACTTCTTATGAACAAAAGCCAAAACATAACCAGCTTGTGTGTGGCTACCTACGTTGGCGAACGCTGCATCGCTATGACAGCATATTGTCAGGGACTCAGGTTCAATGGATCTAAAACGAATTTTGAGGTCCTTGAATTGTTTGGCCCTTCGAATAGTGTTGTTCGCACTTCTGAGATGTTGGACGGTCGGTTTAGGTAGGCCCTGTTGACACATGCTTGTTTGGCATGACAAGTCGGGACGGCTTTGCGATGACAACCAGTTAAGGCTACCGTTGCAACTGATTGGAGGAAACACCTTTGGGGATGTGAGCTGGTCTCGAACCCTCTGCAAAACTTGCCTGTGACATCTCAATGTCAAACGTCTTTGGGCATTGATCATACATGGCACCACAAAATTCACCATTGGATATCCTCCACTTCCGGTATGGGAACCTGGCTTTCAGTTTCTCTAAGGACTTTTCAAACAGGGGTCCCTCACCTCCTACTGCGGTGTCGTCGACATGAACGCCGAGCACTCCCAGCAAGCTATTGCTGTTGGGACAACGCAGTGTGTACAGGCATGGATCGAGGATCGATCGGGTCCAACCTGCCTGAGTTGCTTCACGATCGAAGGTGTTATGCCAAGCTCTTGGAGCATCGTTCTGTCCGTATAGGTTTCCGACTACTTCGATGACACAATCTTCTCGAACTCCAGGGATGCCTCCTGGTGGCATTTTTGCGTAAAGAGGTCTGAACTTGTCTGGGAGTTCGCCTGCTTCCAAGAATGCGCCCTTAATATCGCCTAGCTGTAGGACCCACTTATAAGAGGCAATGATCTGCATCAGAACCATCCTACCTAGCTGGCTGAGAGTTGGTGATTGAAGCAACCCAGATGCAGCCTTTTCTTCCAAGTCAGGATCTAAATGTCCCTGAAGGACCCATCGACTCTAAATTTTGAAAGTGGATGGATCACTTGGATCAACGCTGACTCCGTCTTGTGTTGCTTTTCTGATGATCACGAACCTCGATCCGATGAAACGGTCTGCGTGCTCGGCCCGGATGAGTCTAGCCTTTTTACCAAAGTGCAAACGGATTGCTCCCTTGTCGGAAATCGTGTTCCATTCTTCTCCCTTAGACAAGTTACTAGTTTCTGCAACTCTGGGGGATTGTTTGAAGGGGACAACTCTTTACTCAGTTTCTTCTGGATGTGTGCGGCAATGAGTGTCTCGATGCTTTCTTCGAGATGCATGTCCACTTCCTGTACAGACAAGACTTCATCGTACGCTTCGGTGCGTGGTCGAGCAGCGGACGACTCGGCCGTCGTGTTCGGGTCTGGAGACAGGGCTCTTTTCTGTCCATGTACCATGTTCTGATCTTCTTTGGTTTCTGTGGCGTCCTGAAGCAGTTGAGGGAGCACTTCTCTCATGACTTCTACGAAATCGTCCTGTCTCATTGCAGGCGGTCTGTAGAGAGCAGGAGCGCCGGACTTCTGATCTACCCTCCGTCGTATTGGGCCATATGAGCTTGGTGCACTAGTCAACCCTTCAGGTGACGGTGTTTCAGCAGAGACTGAGGCATGTGTCTCTTGAGTTCGTGCTGGCTCACATGTCATGGGACCTGGTACAGCAGAGGCATCGGAAGTCTGTGCTTCGGACTGCTCGTGATCAGGCGACATGTTTGGCTGCTGCGCTGATGGGGGTGCGTCTCCTTTATCCGAGTCTGATTTCACTGATTGATCTTTGGAGGGATAGTGTCCTGGAACCAAGTCAACGAACTGATGGCTTTTAAAGGTACCTCCTTCCACAAGATCTCGAATACCTAACAGCTCTGCTTGAGGGGTTGAAATCAAGACTCGTTCTTCGGTGGTCGCTGGCCTCATTTGTTCAGGCGCACACCGGAAGATGTGACGACGATGAGCTACCACATAATTCTTCCCGACCTGACCTATCACAATTGCAGTACCATACCAACGTCCACCTTGTTGAACCACACCTTGACCCATCACTTTCTGTTGTCGCCAATAGCACACGAGATCGCCTGGTTGATACGACAGCATGGCACGAGGTCGAGCAGCCAAGGCCTGTCTCAAGGCTTTGTCATCTTGCATGGCAACAACAGCCTGTCTGGCGCTTGTACGAATGGCTTGAGACTTGGCGATGGCGGAATCGTCAAGACCGGCGGTGCCTGGTACGACATGCAGCGGTTCACTCAACAAGTCACCTGGAATGTCTGGGTTCTTTCCAAACACATGTTGATGGGGAGTGTAACCATAATTTTGAATCATTTGGTTCTTTACATGAGCATGTCGAACACAAGCTTCCCATTCTTCTCGAGTGGTTGGTGAATGTTCTAGGATTACCTTCTCAAGAACTTTGGAAAACCACCCGCCGTGAACCTCTGTCCTGCCAAGCTGCCAGTGCGCTTCTGCTGGAATTGTTCGGACCACGATGCCCTGATCATCAAGGTACGATTGCATGGCTTCTCCTAGATTTGTTTGTGCACTATCCATGATGACTTCTCTAGGGATTCCTGCCCATTGGATCCAGTGACTATCGAACAGTTGTCGGAGGAGACATGAGGTTTCCCGTTCGAAGAAAGGAATCATCTGTTGGTAACAGGACCCTTGACAAACAATGTTTAGAGCTTTGACCTTCTGATTGACCTGCCAGCCTGGGAGCCATTTTACATCTATTCCTACTGACACATTGAACTCACAGGAGCGTGTCGGTTTGGCAGGCAATGGCACATGTGGTCGAACTTGGGACTTGCACAGGTCGCATTCCAACGTCTTGGCCATCTCAATTGCTTTGTCGGACGCAGATCCATGTCGGAGGATGCGAACCAGATCTTTAGTGCTACAGTGGCCGAGATTCTTGCGCAGTCGATGCAGGGCTCGTTTGATGGCTTCTTCATCCTCCCCTTGGATCTCTTCACGACTCACAAGTACTTCATGAACTTCCATGGGGCAATCATGCCTAATCTGCACGAGGTGCACCTGTTGGGCACGTTCAAAGGCCGGCACGGTCTTCAGAACAGCTTGTACAAATGCCGGTGTGTATTGCGCAACATATTGGCTAATCGATCCCACTTCAGCATGTGTTCCCGCCACCACGTCGTGACAAGTGTGATGGGGGTCTCTCTTTCCAGGACACGTGAGGCCTAGGGTTGTCATTGATTGATGACTCACAAGCAACCTGGTGGCCTTTCGGATGTATTGTTTGCTGTGGGGAAGTCTTAACCCAAACCTACACATGTGGCACTTGACATGGAAATACTTGTTCAACAAACATTGCATCTCTTCATAGGTCCATGTCTTAGCTCCTAATGGATGTTCGAACAAGGCTTGTTTCCCGGCCTGTACTTGTTGCTCAAACAGGTCGCAACAGTAGCGAATGAACAACCGACTCAATCGACGCTTTTTCAAATACTCCATTGGATCCATGGTACAAGCATTCAGGTTGAACCAACCACCTTCGTACGTACATGGAGGGCACAGTACCAAAAGATCTGGAGGGTGCTGTTTGAGGAACTGTTTGGTTTCTTCTCGGCATTGGGCTTTTGAGAAATCATACCCGGTTTTGAGATCACATGACATGGCAAAACAGCCTACTGCTTCGATGGACGGAGCGAAACGAGGAGGGCTGAAAATCTCAGCCAACATGAAACGCTTCCCCTGCACAAAGGAGCCGACTCGACTTGGTGCCTGCTTGATTTGTGCCGTAAACTGTCGGCACACTTGAACTGGCAGGCTCTCGATCGTGTTGACGTGTTCCTGAGGCATAAACACGAAGTCGGTTCGAGTTCTGCGAACGTCTTGCGGCAAAGGTTGGATATAATATCTCTTATCTTTGCTATGATCGATAGTTTGATCGCTCACTATCCTACCGGTGTCAAGATCATGGATGGTCCTGTGGATGACTGTGTGCCAAAAAGGGGCCTGTTTGCCCGTCACTGGCGTTAAGGTCAAACCTTCATCCACACGAGACCAAACAGACGACCCTGGCTGTCCTGTGTCAGCGGAGTCTTGGGCCTGTTCTTCAGGATCTAAGGCGGTCTCTGGCATGGAAGGTGCGATTGTAGGCTCATGATCACAGCAACTGTTGGCTTCCTGAGAGGCCATAACTTCCGAGAACTGCACTTCCTTGCCCTTGGTTTCCTCGGGCAAGACTCGAATCATGAACTGTCCAGCGGAATTGGTGTGGAGAGGCACCTGCACTGCATCGTCAAATATGGTCATGGTGCCTTGTCCGAAGGCCAGTGTTGCCTTGAGTTTCTGAAGAGCTGCACGCGAGATCAGCAATGGGGCTTGTCCTTGCACGATGGCTGCACGAATGGATCCAGACTTGCCAGCGATTCGAGCTGGCATGGCCAGCACCTCAGTGGAGGTCTCTTTTTCACCATTGCCATACCTGAAGTAGTTGATCTCAGGCTCAGGCTCAGGGCATGACATGCCGTGTTGCTGCCACATTTGCTTGAACTTGGCAAGTGTCTCACGGCCGACAATAGTGCGGCCGCATCCTGAATCGATCACCCCGAAACCAGGGCTTGAAACCAGCAGAGTTTCGTGCACGGTCCAATCAGGAATCGAGGAATCTGTTGCTCGCTTCGTGGAACGCAGGATGTCAAGCGGCGACCAACTTGCAAAATGCTGTGCCATAGCAACAAACTGCTCATCATCTTCTTGGACGGGTTGTACCAGGGCTGCACCAGTCTCTGAGGAGCCCTTCGAGGAAGAGGACTGCTTGCCTTTGCCTTTTCCTTTTCGACATTCCTTGGACCAGTGTCCCAATTGTCCACAGCGATGGCAGCGTGTCTTTTTCTTCAACTCTTCAACTTCTACACGAAAACTTCTTCTGAGCTCATTGGACTTGGCGGCATTCGAAGAAAAGTTGCGAGCTTTCTGCAACCTCGACAGCTCTTGCCGTCGATCTTTCCAGCTGATGGCCAATGCTTCTGCGACCTCGGCCTCTTCATAGACTTCTTCTTCAAGAGCCTCGTCTTGCTGATACTCAGCAAGAAATTGTTCAACATCGTTGAAGTCGTCGACGAGGTCGGAGATCTCAGAAACGGGCTCTCCTACGATGGATTCTTCCAGAATTGCAACGCCAGCTATGTGCTTCTTCTTCATCACGAACTCGGGGTAGCAGCTGCGCATTGCTTTGCCGATCTCCTCTCGCTTCATGACCCCTAAGGATCGAGCGACGACCACAGCTTTTTGTTCGTCGTTGAGCCCATTCCTGTGGAGGATCAGCCATCCTCGAGCCTCCTCAGGAAACGTGACATTCGTTTTGCGAGCGCATCGATCGAACAACTCAGTGGCACGGCTAATCCAGGCTTTGAGTGTTTCACCTTCGGCGGCACGAAGATTGAAGATCTCGGTCAGCACCTCCGACATCTCATCGGTGACTTCTTTCTGAGGGAATCGCTGATCCAGAAGATCGAACAGAACTTTCTCACCGCCTTCTTTCTGGAATGCGCTAGGATCCAGGCGTTCTACACACTCCAAAGCCTTGCCACTCAAGAGAGTGAAAACATAGGCCCCTCGGGCCTCCTTGGGCATTTTGTCCAGCGTCATCATCTTCGACTGGACCCATGCTTTCCACCGACGGTAGTCCTTGTGGTCTTCGGACTCGCCAGAGAAAAACTTCAGACCACCTTGGTCTTGACTTGCAGCGGCACTCATGGCGGCGCCGAGTTCCTACTCGGAGCCTCGACCGTTTTGGCCGAGGCTCCGCTACCAATGTCGAAACACCGGTAGCCGACCGACTCCAGTCGATCAAAAACCCATCGGGCGATCCTTTTCAGCTCCAGCCGATGAATGTCCCTGCGGATACGACGATCGATATGCTTGCACCTGGAAGGATGACATGGTTGCGGCACTCATGGAAGTCAACATATGTATATAATTGTATATATAGTATATATGTATAGAATATGCCGCTTGCTGAAACAGCAGTTTGTGATGCAGGTATCATATCGTGTTGACTGTTCATGAATCAACACCCCGCTTCCAGAATAGTTTTACATGATTCTTCAACAGCCTGCATGATATGAGACCTGGATTGCCATGCTTTGGGAGGAAAGTGGTGAACTCCTCGTGCAACAGAATCGCTGGGCGCTCGGCGGATGTCTGAAGCGTGGTGAGGATCCTCAGACGGAGATCGTTGAAGGAGGAGGTGCTGTATCCAAGCTAACAGGGCTTCACCAGGTTCTTGAGAACCTCTTCGGCACGGTTTGGTGTGTGACCCAGGCATTAGAGAATCTATATAAGTGACCAACCAACCAACCAACCAACCAACCAACCAACCACGAGAACCAAGAAGCAAAGAACCCTCTTTCAGGATGAAAAACTGCGGTTTTCTGCGTACGTTGACGTGTCTTCCCACCAAAGCGCTGGAGAAAAAAATAGCAAACAAAGCTGGTTGAAAAGCTTCGTTGATCATGTGCCTTGATGACGTGAACGGCCTGCTAGAGAGTGTTCCTGAGATGAGAGGTACTAGTGCTGGTTGGAACCATCTGAGAGATGACTACAACATTCAGACAAAGCCCATATGGTAATATGTCCAAAGAAGGTGTGCCAGGTTTCTGCAACACCATGGATGCCGGATGTTGGAAGCAGGGCCATCCGGCCGGTACCAGCACTCCACAAGCGCTACCACATCACCTGAGTGGAAAGCGTCTCTGTGGCAACACCGGCGATGGTCGAACACACCGCAGGTTCAGATTGACTGGGTCCCAAACATACTCATCCAACGGATCAGGTGTAAAGACCGGTCATATGGTCCAAAAAAGAATGTAAAGGGCCCATGGCCAAAAGGGAACAGGTGAAAAAAGAATGGACTGAAGCTGGTTCCCTCACCTTGTCACCAACTGATGATGATGATGATGATGATGATAAGGGCCGCGAGTGGATCAAACGCGCCGCTGCTCCCATGGAGCGGCCATCCAGCATCTCCTGATCTGGCGCTCCAGTTTTTGATCACCTCCCGGAAGCACGGCGGCCGCTGCTGAGCCTCTCCTGTGGCTGCTAGCTAGCACCTGGTGGCTGTGCGCTTTTGGCTCCTCGGCTGGGCGCCGGTCTTGGTGGGAGGGGAACATCGTGAAGTACATCCCCTTTGCTTCCTGTTCCTGACAACGATCCTGGAGGTCAAGAATACGTTGATTTCTTTTTGCTACATTTTGGTTCATGATCCCTCTTCTGGGTCCCAAACCCCAGAACAGCAGGCGAGAAAGAATCTTGATTGGTGGCACCTTCCTTTGGATTTGCCTCTTCATGTCCAACTTTCAGTTCAATCCACACGCTCCCTGCTGGCGGCCCGAGGGTTCCAACTCCGCCATCAGAGTTGGAGGAGTCCTCAATCCTAACATCTCCCATAGTCCAACACGATGGACGAAGCAAGATGGCCATGACCCTATTCGAGTTCAGGCACATCAAAAGAACGACCCACATCGGGTACTCAGGAAGAAGGCTTTCATCAAGGCAGTAAAGAGGGCCACTCTACATGGAGTCACTTGGTACAGAGGTCAATTTCTGACCGCATCACAGCTTGGAATTCCGGTACACGAGTGGCCCCGACAGACCACTATCACTGACCAGATCCACATGCAGCCCTCGAAGACACATCAGTACCCTCCCAATCGGAAGCCCTCTGGAAAGTTTCGACAGGGGAGGATGTCCTTTTTCACCTGGAACATTGGGCAACTCAGCATGACCAAATGGGACATGTTCCGAGCATGGATGCACCATCAATCGATTGACTGCGCGTGCCTGCAGGACACTGGATGGACTTTTACAGGAGAATGGCAGGACAATCAATTTGCGTATATACATTCAGGAGCCACATTACGCCGAGGTGGGCTGCTCACCATGATTCGCCTGGGTTTTTGTTCAATTGACAACATTTCTTGGGCCACACCACTGGAGAGCCGCATACAACATGTGCGCCTGTACATGTATACATATAGCATTGACATCCTGAACCTGTACCAACATCCGTGGAACCCTGCGGACAATGAGAGTAGTTCTCAGAGAGCCCAGTTTTGGACCAGTATGCATCAAACGATCAAGAAGCTGCCCAAACGAAATTGTTGGATCTTTGGTGGGGACCTCAACACCAGCCTTCGACACCAAGCTCACTGTGTTGGATTGAGTGACTTTGCCACAAAAACTGGAAGGCACACCGGCACCAAACATCCTGATGCGCAAGTACTGCAACAAATGTTAAAGGACCTTTCCTTGGTGGCGCTCAACACATGGAAACCAGAGCTTGGGGCTACATACAGAGGCCCTCGCCAAGTCTCCTCCCGCATCGACTTTGTCTTTGTTCAGCAAAGGGATGGGGACACGAAATCCAAACAAGTTTGTTATCTTCAGGACTTACCGAAGATGATGGGCCTGCATGAGGACCACCAACCGATTTTGTGTGGTATTCCATGGAAAAGATTCTATCCACCGGCAAGCACTACGGGCTTAACCAGGTCTCAGAGGCTGACCTTGCAAAACCACTGGGAAAATAACACTACTGACTGGCAACAATTTGTTCTTCATCTTCAAAGTGAGATTTCTCTGGAGATGCCTGAGACGCCAGACCTTACAAAGCTCAACGAGACTCTCCTCCAAGCCTGTCGGACGTTTCGACCATCAGCCCAACCTGCCAAGGAACCAACTGCACATAAGTGGACATGGGCGCTCAATGCCGCTCCGGCTCCTTCCTGGCGGCCCTCTGGCACCTCACTTTTGCTGGATTTGTTTCAGGGATGGAAGTGGGTACATGATCGAACACGGTGGAGGAAATCAACACGAAAGATTGCCATGAACCATCGACGTGATTGGGTGCAAAACATCATTGATCAAGCTACTCTGTACTGGGCCAACAATCAGACTCATCACTATTTCCACACGATCCACCGGCTGACTCCCAAGTCTTTCTCACAACGACCTCATCTTCGGGATACTCAGGGTCACCTTCTTTCTCCGGTTGAGGAAATTTCGCTGTTGGAACAGTACATGCTCTCTCTCTACAAGGCAACGCCTGTTGACTTTCCGGGTTTTGCACTTGAGAACTCACCAGTGATGGCTGATGACCTGGCACATGAGTTGAACCATATGGAGGGAAGAAAGGCAGTCCCTGCCCATGTTGCACCAAGCTTTGTGTGGAAATCCCTCTCTGGACCGATCAGCACTCTCCTGGAAGGATGGTGCCATCACTGGTTCCGACAGGGGCACATACCAGAAGAATGGCGCAGCGGCTGGATAGTCTTCCTGACGAAGCCCACAAAGGCGCCAAACAAACCGAACGCCCTCCGACCCATTGCACTTCAAACACCGCTGGCCAAAAGCATCATGTCCCTCTTCGTAACAGCTGCAAGGGCCCATGCCCTACCAATGTTATGCATGTTTCCACAATTTGCCTATCTTCCAGGTAGAGGTACATGGGATGCAATATGTCGAGTCTACTCACATGTTCGGGAGGTGGCTTCAATGACAGAACGATGGAGATACAATGCAAGCCGCAGTGAACTGAACGCTGAGGGGCCTAGACCCATGCTGTACGGAGGCTGCCAATTGTTTTTGGATCTCACACAAGCCTTCGATCACATGCCTCGGTCTTCTCTGATGCAGGCTTTTGACTTGTTGCAGATTCCATCACATGTGGCCAATGTTCTGTTACAGTGGCATGTTGATACCAAATACATCTTGACGTACAAAGGTCAGACATGCACAGTACCCACATACAAGGGTGTGAGACAAGGCTGTCGTGGCGCTCCATTCTTTTGGGCCTCTTTTGTGGCCTTGATTCTCAACGAGGTGGCTAATACAACCTCGGTTGAATGGATGAACACCTTCTGCACGTTCTATGCTGATGACGGTCATCTCTGTTTCAAGTTCACCAGCTTGGCTGAGTTCCAACAGGGACTTCAATATATGGGAACAGTCCTTGATACTCTGACCCAATTTGGAATGACTGTCAACCTCACCAAGTCCGCTATACTGCTGGAGCTAAGAGGAAAGCATAAAAAGAAGGCTCAACAGCTGTACCTTCGACGTCGATCACATCAGCAGGTTCTTCAAATTGCTGGACTTCACCAAACCTATGACATTCCCCTCAAGACTTCACAGGATTATCTTGGAGTGAAGATCAGCTATGCACAGACACCTCTGTTGACCATGAGACACAGATTGACCGCATGCAACCTGAGATTCAAACAAATGCTGCCATGGTTCAAGCGGGGGAATAGGATTTCCATGTTGCAGAAACATGAGCTCTGGTACACATGCCTGTTCCCGGTATCCTCATATGGTATTGACGCCATTGGAGTGACTGAAGGAACGTTGAACATGTTACATAAACAGCTGTTGCGGCAACTTCGACAACTTGGAGGGGATCATTCCTATTTGACCCATAATTCTCATCGAGCATTCCTGAGCGCCCATGGACTTGAGCATCCAATCCGTGCTCTGCATTGCCGCTTGATCTCTCAACTGGAACGTTGGGAGGAGAGAAGGAACACGTTGCCACAACATGATATTCTGCATTCCATCAATGCCACACACCTGAGTCAATCGGTGGAAATCACGCACCAATGGCTGCAGGACTTCATGGCCCAGCCCGAGGAGGATATCCATTACCACCTGGCAGAGGCTGGTATGGAGTGCAACATATGTGGTAAACAGTTCCAACAACAACACACCTATCGACGACACCTTGTCCATGAACATGGTATTGCGGTTTTGCAGGGTCCAGAGTTGAACATTGCACGAGACACCATAGATGGACGTCCAACTTGTAGACACTGCGGTGTAGCGTTCATCAGTTGGCAAAATATGCGCTACCACATCCAATCCAGCTCCTGTCCTGGCATGAATTGCACCAAGGCTCCGCCTTTGATCTTGCAACAACACCGCCGTCGGCTGCTTGATATCTATGATGCTGGTGACCTTCAGCTGCTGAAAGAGGATGGCAATCTCTGCACCTTCCTCACCCACAGGTGTGTCCTTTGTGGCTACTGGGCTGCACGCACTCAGCAGATGAGTGCTCATGTTGGGCGGGATCACCCGGATGCCTCAGCCCTTATCAACAAGGTCATGCCCAACGTCACACGAGCACGTGTTCAATCTCCATGTGAATACTGCAAAAAGGACTTCAAGTCGAAGACACACACCTGTGCAGTAATGAAGCAGTTGGGCCTGGCACTTGGAGACCGCAGATTTAGACATGAACATCCAGAGGCACCAGATCCGCCTACAATGGCTGATCATAGATCTCAGGCCCAGTATCAGTGCACCTCTTGTGACTGTCAATTTGCCACGGCTGCTGGGCTTCATCAGCACTTGAGTATGCAACACCCACATACCACAGTTCAGACGACTTTCCAGCCTCTCCGTGATCAGGTTCCTGGTGAATTGAAGTGCAGTCACTGTGACCGGTCCTTCTCGACACTGAAGGCCTTGAAACTCCACATCATTGGCAATCAATGTGACACCTTCATCCAGGACACGGCTGAGGTACCATATCTCTGGCATCATCCGGTGATCTTGGCTGGACTCAGCGGTGGGACGTTTGATCATTTGATGGGGTACAAAAGTCTGGTTAGGCGACTGGGCCTCCGTTGTGGAATTTGTGGACACCTCTCCCAAAGCTCCACCTCACTCCTTCGACATTTGGGCACGGAGCATGGTGACCGCTGGGCTGAATTGACCAAGTATGCGGAATGGCTTCAAACCCATACTGCACTGGCTAGGTTGGGTTGCACGTGTACCAGACCACCTGGAGGACAACATGTTTGTACATTGTTCTCTCACCTGGCCCTATTTGTGCACCACGACCTTCACAAGTTCAGACACTCTGATCCAGACACCAAGCTCACTCAGGCATTGAAGCTGGACCTGACTGTCCTGTGCCCTTCACTGCACCTCCTATGGCCGGAGCTGGATGATTGGCTGGTCACTGGCGAGCTTGCGAAACTCATCAGCACTCCAGACTTGTGCGCCGCTCTTGGGCAATGCTGTGCACTGTGTGGTCGATCAGTGGGGGCTCATGACATGTTCCTACATCTCCGACACCAACATCCCACGGATTGCACCAGGGGGGCACTATACTATAGATATCTCCTGGACATGACACCCCACCTGCACCAGTGCTCGGTTTGCAACTTGCACTTGACTGCAGCCCATGAGTGCCCGATCTTGCTTCAGTTAGCAGGTCTGCTCTGTCGACTTCATCATGGACATCGAGGACCGGGATCAGGACCCAAGTCAAATCCAGCAGATGTGGGGCGTCCTCAAGACCTTGGCTTCCACCAAGGACGAACCAGACGACTCCCAGCCACAATCCAAGAGACAGAAAGCAGAACACCGGCCTACCAAAGGCAAGGGAAAAGGCAAAAATCGCCGGACACCACAGCAGAGCAGCCAAACCGACGATCTCAGGCAAATCGTCCAGACCCTTGCTCGACTATCACTTCGACACGAACACGCGTTGAGAGGGTTAGCCATGGAGCAGGACTACATGCTTTTTTTGAGCCTCGGTCCAGGGAGCATCATGTTCAAGATGATGCAAGCCACGGAGGAATGGCATCTCACCGAGCCCCAGGACCGCACGATGCCCTTGAGGATCAAGGTCCTGAGAGTCATGCTGGAGGAGTTGCTGACGAGAGTCCGCAAACTTCAGACCGCTCGACAAGAAGACGACTTGGTCCAGACTTTGCTCAAGTTTCACTACTTGACTCCGGGGGAGAACAGCAACGAACTCCGCTTCTCCTTCCTGCAGTGGAACCCGACACAAAAAGCTCTGGAAATAGACACGAACAGAACAGCATTGACGATGCCGTACGTGGCCAACCAGATCACCAAGATATTGACCTTGCTACAGCAACAGGCACTGATCATCAGGTTCGGGGCCCTTCGCCCCAATGCCCAGATTCAGCAGAACATGAACAAGGAGCAAACATCGACTCCTCAGGTGATCCCATGGAGGCTATCACTTGCTCTCTCTCACAGACACTCCATGGAGATGCACTCCGTATGGCAGGAGATGACACACTCCGGCGCTTGGCAGCTGATCTTGGGAAGGATGAGGCAGGCCAACTTACAGCGAACTCCACTAGCCTCTCACTTGGGGAGGCTACTCGAGACCATGTGATCACAGAAGACGGCAAGTACCTCAGGGGACTGAGCAATCCCCAAAACTGCTGCTACATGAACGCTACAGTTCAAGGATTGCTATGGGGTGCCATCCAACAGGGACCTCTACAGGACAGCCAATGGGAGATTCTGCCTGAAGTGTTTGGTCAGCTACTTACTGACGCTCCAGCTGAGCCGATGCTTTTATGGTCCAATGGACCTTGGCTGACACTCCTTCAGTCCTGGGACAAACCGTTTGAACAGCATGACTTGGTTGATTTTGCACACTTCCTTTTGTCCCAGGTGTCACCGTGCTTTGCTAGCAATCTCTGGGAAGCCAGGGTTGACGCTGATGCTCAGGTGCGTACGGTGGACGGCGGATCTCACCACTGTCCTGTGAGGCTCTACTTGAGCGATGGCTCGAAAAGAGATGAAACCGCGCTGCAGGATTTGATCACCACATGGAGCCTTGAGTCCTATGGCCTTCAGGCTTTATCAGGAGTCTCTGACATGCTGTGCCTCCAGATCGACCGGTTCGACCAATCTGGAAACAAGTGCTTTCGGAAGCTGGTTTGGTCCTCCCCGGTATTCCTTCCGTATTTCACTGGAGCCACCATGGAGGTAGACAAAGTTCCTTTTGAGGTGACGGCAGTCTCTTTTCATTTGGGTGATGATTCTAGCTCTGGTCACTACAGAACTGCACTATGGGACGGGGAAGTCTGGTATCTATTGGACGATGATGCGCCCCCTGCTGCCACACCTGTCCTGCCTGACAAAATCCTAAGGAACTGCTGTCTCCTCTGGTTGAACAGCAAGAATGGAGGGGCCATGGAGATTGATGTCGAGCTCCCCACGGAGGCTGCTGGCTCTCCAACTCCCCTGAGCAGGGATCAGATGATGATGAACCTGAAGCATGCCTTTTCGGCTGGTCGTCCTTGGCAGGCCACTTGGCTTTCGTCGATCGATCGTCTCGATGTGGGTTTTCTTTTGGAATGGCCGGACGTATGCCGATACCTCGTCTTCAATTGCGCGCTGTGCAGCCTGCGCCCACCCAACCTGTTGAACCACCTCAAGCTGCACCATGCGGCCTGGTTTGCTGCTGCAGTGCCGCTGACTGAAGATTTGATGAGAGGCTTTCTGACGAAGGCATTGCCAGGTCGAATCTGTGCATGCCACCCGTACTATGCTAGGACTGAGCAGCAGGATGAGCACGTATGTCCGTGCCTGCTCAATTTTGGATTGCTCCACTGCTTCCTCCGAGCTACACAGGTAGCCAATGCACAAAACACGCTTGCGCTACAGCTTGAGAGGTCGTTCAGTTGACCCCCACGGGGGGATGTGCAGACCTGGAACAAAGAGGTCAACGCTACCTCATGAAGCTGAGGGCGTCGTGAAAGAAAGATGATGATGATGATGATGATGATGATGATGATGGGTTTAAAAATACCAAATGCTGACGAAAAACATCTTCCCAGTCCCAAACATCATGTTTCCCATATGCTCTCCTTTTCCTGTTCTTTTTCCCAAACCGCGCGCAAGATCCGTTAAGAGCTCTCCCAGAGAAACGCGCCGTGCCGACGCTCCCGTGGACCGTGACCATGTGCCCGACCCTTCACCGAGCTCCCCAAACGCTCACGCATGGCATGCTTGATCTGATGACCTCGGATGGTGCAGCTTGGGACTTGGGAGTGCTCAAACAAAGTAGCTTGGGATTTGGGGCATTTTACGAAATGAGTTAAACCGTTAACCTCGGGGATTCCCCGGGCCAAAAGTCAGAATCACCCGATCAAGACCAGGGTAGAGGAGCACCCAGCTGGGTGACTGGTGAAAGGAGCTGCTTGTAGAGGCTCGGAGACATACTTCTCAGTCGACATGTCGCCTGTGTCGTTGTCGCCAATGCAAAGCCGACCCACCGCGGTCCAGCACTGGTCCTTGACAGGTCTGAGATCCATGCTTCTCTGACGATCCTGGCGAGGCCATGGGACAACGTCTCGTGCCAAACGCGAAAATGTGGCAAGTACACAATGATGTAGACTGTTGATGACTTCCAGAATGGTGAAAACACCTCCAGGCGACAGGGGGGAGTTATTCATCAACACTCCTACATTTTTTTCTGGCTGTCTTCGATCGTAAGGTGCATGGGTGCAGTTCTCCCAGCAAGACGAGGATCCTCCGACACCCCTGTGCGGCTCCGTCGGGCCCCGGGAGCCACAGTCGGAGAGAACCGCACGGCACGGTCCTCTTGGCTTCGTTGAACTTCATCACTGATCACCTCCTGGTCGAAGATCGCTAAGACCTGGGAGGTGTCTCCGGTGTTGGACCTCGGATTAACTCACTGAGAAGTGAGATGAACCCGATGTAGCTGAGCCAAAGGGGGGTTCTTGTTTGTTGAGGCTCACAAGAAGATTTCGGGGCCACAGACTGCTGCTTGGAGATCCAGCCCCTGGCTAAAGGAGCTTCATTGAGCTAGAGGAATGCTCACGGTACACAACCTCAAGAGGTATGAACCTTGCTTCATACCACAAACTGCACGTCGAACGATCCACCCGCTGCGATTCCGGTTTCGTCTCCAAACTGCACAGCGGGCGATTCGACGAACGAAGACGAAAATAAACCGACTTGCTTGTGGTCGAGCGCAAGGACTATACAAGATGACAAGTATTTTGGAGGTTCGAATACTTGGCAGTTCGGCCCGGAAACAGGGCTCGCTCCCCTGTTTCTGAGCTGCCACAATTCTACTGTACTTGCAGGAAGGCCTGTCGCCCATCCACCCGAACCACCTGGCCCACCATTTGAAGTTGCCTTGGAGGGTCAGGTGGGGCAGAGGCGGTGAGAGGAGCACTCAAGGGATCGCCCACATAGTCCACCTGCAGAGCCTCTTGCATAGCAGCACATGGAATGCAATAGCACCAGATGCACGCATCTTCCGTGATGCTGAGACAAGTGCTGTGGAGCATGCCGTACTTCTGGCGCAAGTGTTGGCGATGCCGCACCAGAACCCACTTGTGGCCCAAAAGCACAAGCAGGCACAGAAGTGGACTCAAGACCCTTAGGAGGCCACCGAAGAAGAAGAACCCGCTTGTAAGGAATACAAATTGCCAAAAGGTAAAGGCCCAAAAGTTGCTTTTGGGCGAACTGGCCGTGGCAGACCAAAGGGACCAGGGACACCAAATTGCCCAGCACGAGGTTTCCCAGCTATGGCAACACTCACAAAGGCCATAGTCGAAGCCGCTGCCGCCCGAAGGGCGGATCTCTGAAGGTGAGGGTGGGCGTCTAGTACAACTGTGATAGATGAGCCCCCCCAATCAGCACTTCTACAGCAATCAAACACAGCTGTAGGCCCCCAACCAGTCCTTTCACTGCCTGAATCAGTGCCTGCTGCTCCTGCGGATCGAGATCATCTCCTGTCAGTCGTATGTGAACCTGGGTGTGCGGCCAACGTTGGACCCCGCCATCTCCAAACGTACCGGGCAAGGTGGCCAGCCACACGATCACGCCATAGCTCAGGAGCCGTGCCGGCATGTTCCAGATCTGAAAACCTTGGGCCTGGGCTTTGCAAGTCAGGCTTGTACATCCGACCCGCCAACGATCATGCCTGTCGGGTTAACGATCATGCCTCTGGGCCATGCAAAGACTCACCACCGCACTCGCGGACAAAAAAGATGTATAGAAATGAGAGCTGAGGCAGGTGACATGCGAAGAGTACTCCCTTCCTGACCAACATGGAAACCACCTGAAAGACCTCAAGTCAACCTCGGTCAACTTGTGTTAGTGTTTTTTGATGCCAGCTTGAATGCAGTCCAAGGCCAGGTAGCGTGCTCAACATCTCGAAACGACGTGCATTTCACATGTCCAACTGGTCGACTGCACTTTATGGCTGTGCGATGTGATGTGGCACAGGGCGCTGCGGTGGTGATATGGAATTGCATGCGGCAGAATGCAGCGATTGTGATATGGTAGTAGTAATGCCAGGAGCTACTAGTAGCTTCCTGCTGCTGGTAGTAATGTGTTGTGTGATGAAATGATGTGTAGTGCATTGTGAAGTGGTGAAGTGTATTGTGGTCAGTCGCAATGTAGCATGTGGCAAAGTGCTGTGTGGTGATTGTTATCGAAATCACTACTTATATGTAGTGACCAAACACACAAGTGATCACTGTGTAGTGCAATAAAAGTGGTGTATAGTCTAGGGAAACAATGTATTGTTTTGTTATGTCATTGTGGTGTCTGGTAATTGTGTTCATCCATTTTCTGGACCTTGACACTTTCTTGAAATCTCTACGTTCATCTCACCGTAGTGCTCTTACTCGGAATCTCTGCAGTTCCGGCCCTTACTTTCTCAAACTCGACCCGGCTTGAAATCTCTACCTCGACAAATCTCTACGTTTTTCTGCTTTGCGTCCAAAAACTTTACCCCATCAAAACCCTTCCACACTCCCAAAACTCTCTCAGCTAATATATCTTTTGTGTAACTTGATGACTTGACATCTGTCTTGCTGCGGAATGTGCTGCTTCTCATCTCCCCGAAACTCTTCTCGAAAATTCTGAGCCGGACCACCCGAGGGACGTTGCTCCCACCCGAGCCCCAGACGCGCAGGAAGAAGTCCACCAGGGGAAGCCTGGATGGGCTTTCAATTGGGTCAAGAATCATGGTCTGGCTACGTCTGGAGTGGATGTTGGGGCCTCGGACGCCTCGCTTTGAGTCATTTGTCTGAACCTACGTCGGCGTACCCACCCAGACGCTAGCCACCCAGTTGTCTGCCTCTTTAGCCACTTGAAAGGAGCTCGCTACGCCGATAACGTGGACCTAGCATGATAGTCCACTAGAGGAAGCATATCAAGCCACAACAAAAGTTGTCCACCTCAAAACTATTGGTAGAACTCCCTCAGACTCTGGATGAAAGGAGAGAGAAAAGGAGAGAGAAAAGGAGAGAGAGAGAGAGAGGGAGAGAGAGAGAGAGAGTGACATCTCCAGCCCCAAACTCCGAAGGAGGCTTCTTGCAGGGTCAAGGCCTTTACTCTTTCTCAAAAGTCCAGTCAGAAAGAACTTCTCGTGGCTTCAGTGAAGCTGAAGACAAGTAGTATGCCCAGACTATTCTGGAATAATATGGACTGCATAGTTGTCATGGGTAGTAATTAACATGGTAGATGGAGTATACATGAGGTAATTGGGTGGAATCTTATGGATCCTGTCAAACATTCAATCATTGTCCCTAGGCCTTACTTACTCGCGCGACCGACGCATCACAGTCGAGTCCAGTGACGCGTCACGGCACTGAGCAGTCCCGACCCTTGCTCCATCAGTCCAATCAACTCCTCATAGGGAAAGCATGGCTCTCAGAAAGCGCGGCTCGACTTGCGGCTCGGTGGGGATGTAGAGTGACAAGTTGGTTTTGCGGATGTTCCGTACCAAAACGATGCTTCGCCTCAAGTTCCGTCAAGTTCCGTTTGAAAACTTACAGTATGCAATCCTTAGCCTGCAGCACTGCAAGAGAATTGGTTGGAAATTGATAGAAGTTAAGAGTTGCTGCACATTCACCTTATGGTGATCAATGAACCCCACAGCAAGGTCAAACCCGTTCTCAGCTCACATAGCAAAGAAACAATGTTAATTCCCCAAACCAGCATACCCTTATAAAAGGAAAGAACCTCTGGGATTTCACAATTGGCGGAGGTTCGTCAGTTGCCTGGCATGTCATGATGACCTTTAAATTGGATCAAAGGGAGCCCCTAATGCAGCGTCACGAGACCTCTGCTTGGTCTGTGACTTCCAACGGTTCAGAGTTGTGTTAGGTTCTGTGATTCCGGTTCCAAGTGGTTTTCAACCGGGCTACACTCCTTGAAGCAATCGGCCCCTTGGACGACCAGTTTCCTCTGCAAACAGGTCACCACGATTCTTTCAAGGAGTGTACCAGGTCATATGGGTTTGATTCGGTTGGTTCCAAAACACTAACTTTTCATTCATAAACTCCCGCATTTTTGTTTGGAGATGTTGACAAATCTTTAGAGAGGGGGGTTGATTCATCAACACTGAACACTTAGGCTTTATGACCTTCACGACGCATTTCAACTGTTCAACTGCGATATTCCGCAAGGCTGGAACTCAAGCCTACAAACCCTCGAGCATCTAATCCGGCTGTCCTGCCATGCCGAAGGCCAGTTGCCAGGATAGTCGAATCTCACCAAGCCGGCCTCACTTTCTTCGAGAACTCGATGCCGGACGTGTCTGAAGCAACTGTCATGTCGCAGCCTCTACCAAACCAAAACACATCGGATTCCTCCAAACTGGACGCTCTCGACACCTGCACGAACAGTGGGAAGCAGAGGCCACCGTTCTCGACAGGTCCAGAGAGCCATCGGTGAAGCGGGAGGAAGGGTCACAAAGACAATCTTCCTGAATCGTTTCGTTTTGGCCATCTTCCTCAGCCTGCCACATAGATGAGAGCAATCTTGTTCTTCACCACCACTTCCTCCCAGCTTTCATGGGGCGGCAATTGCCCCACTCGGAGCGTCCCAAAAAGCTGTCGCCAAACCCGTCGCCGTTGTTCGAGGGGCTCCGGTCAACGGGGGTGGTGACACCGCTCCGCCATGCCACGGCGGCGTCCTCCTGCTTGGTGGCGGCCACCTCTCGAAGCCAGGAGAGCCTCCGAAGCGAACGCAGAGCCGGTGGCGATGGTCGTTCGGATCCACTCACGTGTCAAACACTCCTGGAACAAAACTGTTATTATTGATACCCGGAGACCAAGCATGACCTTAATAGGAAAAAAAACATATTTTGGGTGGTTGGTGCAGTTGGTGATCCAAAATAAAGCTCACTCGTTGGTTCGAAAACACAAGTTACCGGTGGATCCGAGTTACGGGTTCATTCGGTCACCGTCAGTGGTGAACTCCAACCAGGAGTTCCAACTTGTGGCGGTTCACAGATCCACGAGTGGCAAGATGGACACCCAAACAGATCTTTTCGAACAGGACCCAAGACTCCAAGTACAGTTCGAACATGGAAAACCAGGGAATTGACTGGACTGTTTGAGTCCTTCATCTTCCGTCTGCAGGCCACATGCCATCTAGCCATTCGAGCTTGCTCGGCAGGTTTCTTCGGTGAATCAAAGCCCTTGCCACGATCCTCGTAGGCTCGCCATGGCAACACCATGAGCTGAATTGCAATGGGTGGCACGATCTGGAGCTTTACCAAGACCCAGCTCTATACCGATATGGGTGTGTATTAGAATAGGGAGGACCTTGCAGGCAACGACCCCCTGGAAGAAGGGAAACAGGCCACCCGGCCACCCATTGGGCCAAGGGGTCTGCCTATTAGAACACCTTGGCCCAATGGGATCGATACCTTTTCACCATTTTGGTGTCCAAGAACCCATCGAAGCATGGTAACACCCAAGACCTGTCACTGTCGGCGACCGCTTTGCTGTTTGGGACACCAAAAAGGCTGGAACTCCACGGGGGCACGAGAGTCTTGCCACGTTTTGAGTTGCCCCGACACTTTGCTCCGGAGCTCCAGCCGCGCATCCTGCGGTAAAGACCTCGCAGGGCGGGTTCTGCCCACATCCGCACGAAAAAGGGGCGATGTCGCGACACAGAAAGCGAACCCAGGGGGGCCTTTGGGGCGGTAGATGGGGGATGATACAAAGAAGAAAATAGACTGGACCATTCGTGGATGTGGATGTCCCACGCAGTCAAGTGGTTGGAGTTTGCTAGGTCTGACTTTGGCAAGGAATGGTGATCAGGTACGCCGAAACAAACCACCCTCTTCAGAAGGTCCAAAGACCATTTCATTTTGAGAATCTGGCCTTCGTTTCACACCAAGAAAACTTAAAGGCACCGGGCCATGAGCTTTCGCAGCCTCCAGATACCTTCCATTAAAACACGGTTCAAGAACATCTTCATCTGGTGACTGTCCTGGGCCATAGGGGTCCCCAAGAACACGCAGCCGCCTTGGCCGACCCATCGCATGACCCACATTGCGCCATCTGGTTGATCTAGGCTTTCCTGCAGCATCGAGTGGAGAATCACCTCAAACGGAAACTCAACCGGAACTCGACTGCGGATGAGGAGCTTCTGGATCGAACTCCACCTGGTACGGCGGAGAATGTTCACCTGTCAACACTGGAAGTGCTCGTGGTCCGGGGGGGCTTCTGACGGGCCAGAAGAATCGTTTTGTGATGGCGTCCCCCGGCATGACCCGGAGTTTGGTGACAGCTCCATTGAGGACTTTCAGGGACATCATCCCTGTAGAATTCTAAGGGAATCGTGTCAACCTGAATCTGGAATACAAGAATCTGGGTGAGGACTGAAGAGTACCCAATGCGTGTCCCACTACCACGAGTGATTGGTGGACCGAACAATAGTGGCTTTAGAGTCTCAGAGTTGATGGCGCTGGCACCCTAAGATGTCTTTGAGATAGGCGTTCCATACAAACCACCAAACTTGGGGATTGTGCAATCGAACCTCTGAAACCTCCGGAAGCGTTCCCTCTCGGATGCCCAGCTTGGAGGCACCAAAACTTCACCTGGCACGATGGATTCGCATTTGACGGTCATTTTCGCTGTGGAGCCGAACACCCTGGCAAAGACCAGAAATTGATCAGGAATCCAAAGAAGGCCAAATTTCAACACCTCATGAGTCCAAACATTGTTTTGTTCACTCTTGTTGTTGGTGCTGTACATGATTCGCTGTGGTCATATTTGTTGCCTCTTGGTGCTGTACAAGGCAACACCCTCTCCCGGACTGCAGGTGTCCTACAGAAGGTCGAGCGACTCTTTCACGTTCACGAAAATACGCCCGCACGATGGGGCTGAGGCGTTAAACTTTGACTCTGCGCGCATCGCTATATACCTTTAGCTAGGGCAGGGCATGTTCGTTTGGGAACGAAAATACATATTCTGCATCATGAGCTGTGTCTGGGAAAGGAGTGGGATTCGTAGAAAACAATGAAAAACAGTTTGGTTTCACATATCATCTGTATATGTTTGACTATATGCGACTCCTCTCAAAAGTCTAAGTCTTACATTAAATCATCTTTCATGACTGCATCATTTGCATCAGCTGGTTGCAACTGTATAGTTACGGTAGCCTGTGCGTCAGCTGGTTGCAAGTGTTTCAAGGAGGTCGAAAAATATATAACAATGCTATCAATCTGTAAAAAGGGCTCAAAAATAGACTGATTATGGAGAGACATAGCTAAAGGAAGTGTAAGAGGGTCCAAAGAAAAGAGTGGTTATAGACACTTCTCTAAGTAAGATTCATCCACTTCATGCTGCGTTCATCTCTAAGTTTTGTGTCGACCATGCGCATTGTATATTCACTCTATTGTTCGACCCCCTTAAAATTGTACACTTTTCAGGCTGTCCAAGGTCATATTCATTTGCCAGCATGTTGGCTATAATTTGGACCCCCTGAAAAATGTACAATTTCAAGGGGGTCGAAAAATATATATTCAAGGGTGCTTGCAGCGAGTTGCAAAAAAGACATAGCTAAACAAGTCCAAAATAGAGTGATTATATAATATAGATATCTGTGTTTCATCCACTTCATGCTGCGTTCATCTCTAAGTTTGTCTCGGTCATACACATTGTATAGTTTTATTGTACAGTATTGCTCCATGTTTCGAGCCCCTTGCAAATGTACAATTTCAAGGGCATCGAAAAATAGATCCAACAATGCTTGCAAAATGCAAGTAAGAAGTAACTAAACAATGTACCAAAGGGTCCAAAAATAGAGCGATTATAGACCCTCTCTGAAAGCCACTGGTGCGGGCAGTTGTTGTCGCGAAGCGACTTGAATAAAGATGCTAAAGATCCCTTGCGACTTGATCATGCTCTGTGGCCAATACTCCAGCGAACTACACCATACACCAGCGAAAGACAGCGAACTTATGATATTGTAATCAGGTCAGGTTCCAACAGGGAAAGGGTCCAAACCCAGTGACGGAAGATCCGCAAGAAATCTAAGGCCCAGGAATGCTCCAGGCCAATATGCCACACCAGACACCAAGAATATAAGGTACTCGAATTGCGGCTTGGGGGATTGTTTCATCCCACTGTTCCTCCAAGCACAGGCGAAAAGGCTTCACTCACCAGGGGGTGGCTCGTCGGCCTCCAGGGACTGGGTCTGAGCAAATCGATCCCAGCAGAATCTCCAGCCTTAGCGCCCAACTGACGTCGCTCTACAGTGACCTCAAAATAGAGAACATAAATACATACATACATATTATATATTATATTGTTTGTGTTATATATATATATGTGTGTATTATATAAATCATATATATAATATTGCATCATATTATGTGTATGTATGTGTATATATGATATGGACGTGAGGCAAGGAAAACTGTGAACCTGTTTTTTTTGGAGGGACAACTATTACAAGCTAGCGTGGCCTTCTTCGGCAGGCTGAAATTCTGAATGTTACTAGTAGCTTCTTGCTGCTCGTAGTGACATTACTACGATGGCCTCCAACCAAATAGCTTCTTGCTACTAGTAGTAATGCCCTTGTTACTAGTAGCGATGCCCTTGCTACTAGTAGTTTCTTTCCACTTAGTTTGGCCTTCTTCGGCGAAGACTCTCCGTCGAAGACTTCTTCGTTCGTCATCTGTGTTTTTCTGCGCACAAGAGACGTATGTTCACTGATCCACTCCAGGAAACCATCTACATACAATATTTCAACCGAACAGAACCAGCATGTGGACTGTTGATTGATGGGTGTGTATTTTATAGGGCAATGAGTTTTGGTTAGTTTCAACTTTCCCTTCTCAAGAGTCTTTGGGAGGTCTCGCACCCTAATAAAGCCCCCAATATAGGGATGTCAAACCATTCTGGAGACGGGGGGTTATCAATCAACGGTCTACATTACAGAACCAGGACTTTGGACGTCATGAAGACCAGGGCAGAAACTTCCTCCCACCCCTCAAGTCTTCTGGTCAAACCTTGGACAGACAGGTGAACACCAGTTGTCTCAAAAAGGATCAAAGATGGCTTGGGTGCTCTCCTACCCCTTGCTATTTGAAGCAGCCTTCACAGGTGTTGATTGTGGCCCACGTTTGACTTTTAGGACCTTTATGAGATTCCTGGATTTTGCTAACCTTGTGCAAGAAAGACTTCAGCAACTAAGAGCGTGACCATCAGGACGAGCCTCCCGTTCTCTTGAAAAGAAGCCAAGTTCAATCACCAGACTCTTGATTCACTCAAGACCAACAGCCAAATTCCCAAGACATGAGTCCCATTTGTGGCCAGTTCATACCAAGCCTGCCTCGTGATCAGGGTCCTTCCATCCTTCAGTCTCCTTTTGAAGCGCTCTGGCTCCTCACCAAGCGCGGTCAAGCGCGCAGTCCGCCTTGATGCCGTCACAGTACGAGGTCGCCTGCTCTCGGACCTGAGTAGTGAGGAGCGCATGGTGTGGAGCGCAGTGGTGGTCAACCAGAATTCGCAAGTCGACCAAAAGCCAACATGTCGAGGTGATCCCTGAAAGCCAATGAAACGCTTCTTTGGAGAAGCCTCTACATGCATATTGTGTATATGTTTGTTTATCAAATGATGAATCTCCAGGTGTGACCTTGCGAAAGTCTGAACGTCTGGAGCTGACCAAAGGCTCAGGTGCCCCACCGCAGGACTGATGGACCTGTGCCGTTGTGCATCCACCCCACTGACACCTCCAGCTTTGTTTCTAATGATTCTAATGGCGATGGCCTCCACCCTAGTAGCAATGGTTTCAAAGCTACTAGCGATGGCCTCCAGCTTAGAAGCGATGGCCTCCCCCTACTAGTTCCAACATAGTTTGCCCCTGCAACTCTTTTCTTGCCAAAAGGGTCCGGACTTTAATTGAAAATTGTTGTCTTTTTTGATTTTGGATGTGTTTCTTGGCGGTCTGTGTGGTTCTCAATCGGGAAAGGCATTACAAGTAGAATGTTTGTCTAGAAGAGTCATCAAAAGCAAAGAATGCAATAGAAAACTCATCAAAAGATAGATGTCAATATAAAAATATGTTTAAAAAATAGTGCTTTTACCAGAAAAGTTGTCAAAAGTAGCGATTGTAATGGGTCAAAATGAGAGATTTTGACTAGCAAAACAGTAGACGATTCATCAAACATGTTTCAGCAGAAAAGTATCCAAAGTAGATATTTTAAGGGGAAAGGCATCAAAAGTAGAGATAAGGACTAGGAAAGTAGTAAAGTCATCAAAGCCCACGCAGAAGCCAAACGCCACAAAAGCCACACAACCCAAAGGCCACACAGAAGCCAAAAGCCACAAAAGCCAGAAACGACAAAAGCCACAGAAGCCAGAAGCCACAAAAGCCACCAAAGCCACCTAACCACCAAAAATAATAGAATTCCCACTTTAAAAAAAAATAAATAAATGTCCCCTTAAAATCACCCTCCTTGCCAAAACCTCCAACAGAGAGTTGACAGTGACAGTGAGGGTGTGCACTGACCTGTGCCGCACTGGTGCTGTGCAAAGGAGATCCTCAAGACTCTGACTTGAAGAGGTAAGGCTTTGCCACTCTGAGACCAACATCAGTCTGGAAACCTTCATCCATGGGGGCACATCACATCCAGGATCCAAAGGATCGTTTAGCCTGAAAAAACAGGCTTCTGTTTACAACACAGCTGGCTGCCCTGGTATCTCGCGTCTGGGGTAGCGGGAGAGCTGTTTAGGGACCTGCAAACGCTAAAGCGTGGTTTGTGGATCAAGTGTCCATCTTTCATCCCAAGAAGACCATGTCACTTTGAGGGCCAATCCAGCTTTTCGATGGATTTGAATCAGTTGCTTTGCCCCTCAGTGCCCCGACGGGCCGGGCGGTGAGAACAAGACTTGGACGGCGCG
Source organism: Durusdinium trenchii (assembly GCA_963970005.1). Lineage (NCBI taxonomy): Eukaryota > Dinophyceae > Suessiales > Symbiodiniaceae > Durusdinium > Durusdinium trenchii. The sequence goes on from CAXAMN010001113.1 coordinate 2,257,054, forward strand.
GTCGAAGTCCTTGGCTCCGCCGGGCTCACGATGGGCTCGGTCCGCAGAACGATCCATGCAAGGGGGTCGGAACGCACCCAGCTATGGAAGACCTCTCTGGTCACCTCGAGGAAAGAGGGGGCAAAAAGGGCACTCTGAAAACGCGCCCTCACATGGGACACCCTGTGGAGGCTCATGTTTGTTCGAAGTGTCCAAGGAGTCGGGGATCCTTTTGATAAGAACATGATGTGGGAACGTCCTTCACTTCGCTGCTGGAAAAAAAACCATGTCACCTAAACTGTGTCGAAAATTTACGGATGCGTAATAAGATACAGCCTGGACCCCAAGTCCCAACCACCTTGTAGCAAGTTTCACCCAAAGACTTGAACCGGGGTGCAGAAACGGGGGGCCAGGCGTTGGCTGGGTCTCCAGCTCTCCAACGACAACGATTGGCCAAACATTTTCAGTCTTCTTGGTTCGGCTGCAGCGTGGCCTCTGAAAAGTTTGACTTGGGCCAAACAACAGCCTCATGTGCTCTGGAGAAATGGATGTGACGTCACCCCAAACCCCCAGCACCCTTCGGAAGTCTGTGAAATCTTCTGGCCTTTACGATTACAACAGAATGTGCAGCCAAGCTACATCCATGCCACACGGTGCACGCTGCACACCCCATTTGCAAAACTACACAGAGCTTCAAGATCGCGGCTGTGACAAGAACTTCACACTCTCCTGACTCTCCTGCTTATCTGTCGACATGGATCGCGAAGGTTTGGCTTCCACAAAAAGACGGCCCAATTCGTGACACAACCCTCTGACGACCTCTTCTCCTCACTCATTCAGTGGTGAAGCCTCAATGGCTGGGCTGCTAAGTCACCTGAGTTACCTGATGCTTGACATGTCGTGACTTGGGGCTTCCACTTATAAGAGCTGAAGCAGGACGGCGGCTGGGATGGAGTGAGAATTGTTCGCGACCATGCCGACATTGCTCACCAATGTTGGTGGCACATGAGACGACACCTTTTATGATTTTTATGCATTCCAAAGGACCACGTGCTTTGGGTTGGATAAGAACCCTCAGCAAAACCCATTGTCCTGCCTCGACACTGATCACCTCAGCCACTCATCTCCTTTTTGCGTTTTGGGAACATCTGCTGCTCGCAGAACTGCTTTGCAGTCCATAAATGGCCGTCACAGTCTTACAACGATCCCACGTGTTCATCGGCTTGGGCTGTGAAAAAGTGTGAACAGCGGCCGTTAACATGGATTTCTTGCGTCCAAACTCTAAGATGAACTTTCACGCAGGTGTCCAGTCTTGTCAGTGTTTCAACCCTGCGTGACACAAGCTGGGTGTGAAAGAATTGTTAAAAGCATTCATGCGTGGGGGAACAGCTCGTCACGAAGAGGCCCAAGGAAGCTACCAAGATGGGAGACAGCATCAGCTAGACATGCAATGAAAAAAATGAATAAATATACACTGCTGCATTCTGTGACTGGTTTCACAGCCCAAAAAGCCCTTCGATTCTCTCAGCCAATCTCCATGGCATCAGCGGAAGCACCGGGAGCACCTGGAACCTCCTGTGAGAAGCAGGTGGAAAGATGCTCTGAACAAACAACTCATTGACATTGACCAGGTCCTGGTCGAATGAAATTCCCCACCGGGGCGTGTTATCGGTGGAGTATTCGAAAGGATCCTCCGGGAGCACAGTGCGAGTGGCGTTGAGGGTTTTGAGGATGTCGATAGAAGTGACAGCCAGTGCAAGTGCAGAGTCCAGGCCACGAGCTTTAAGCCCTAATCATTATAGAGTTACAGTATAGATAACACCGATAACACCAAACATTCACTCACATTCACTCACAGTGAGTAATAACAGGCATCCTGGTTGTAACCGAACTCCTCTTCAAAACAAACTGAAGCTACTGTAACAACGCGGAAATCCCAAGTCCACCCAATGGGGAGCCCAAGCCCACCCTCAAGTCCCAACTGACCTCCTCCAACCCTGAATGGGACTGGCATATTTCATTGACGTGGGGTCAATGTAAGTATATACCCTCCTGAAGACTCTAACGCTTAATGCCCAAATTGTGATTTGAATCAGGCTTTGCGCAACATGCTCTTCTGCTTCACCAGAAGTTCTGGGGTGGGAGTCCAAGACAGCTCCCATCCCCCATCCCCATCCATCACCTCCGCATGAACCGCCGAACCGATCGAAGCCGCACACCTCCGGCTTGGCAGCCAACTCACGTCGGATTTCAGGCGCCACCTCGGGTGGGAGATGGGGTGCAGGGAGGAAGTTCTGGAGCCTTACTAAGTGGGTTTCAAGGAAAGAATCCTGCAGTGCAGGAAAGATGAAAACCATGGGTCCGATCCAATAAAAGAACTATCAAGCCCATGAAGGGTAACACCCTTCAAAGCCTCCTCTGGGGCTAGTTCAGATGATCAACAGACCTCTTTTGAAGGGGGAGGTGTACATGTTTGGTGCCAACAGTTTGAAAAACAACTTGAGTATGTAACTTTTGCAGGATGACTCTTAGTATGTCCTGTTGTCTCCGTTGTTTCGTTGTCTCTTTACACCCGAAAACAGAAAAGCCTTTGCCCACGAAAACAGTTCACCTATCGAGACCTCGGATCTCGTCAGGGGTTCAACGTACGCCGACAGCCACGGGTCTACTCTGGAGGAGGCAACGACTACACAACCCGAAATGAAAAAGGATCACTGAAAGGCACGCAGACGAAAGAAGGAGGTATACCTTACCCCAGAATATGAAGACTGCAGTGATTCTTCAGTTCTTGACTGCTTGGGCTCTGGGGACGTTTGTGTGATCAAAGGACTACCCGCTCACTGATTCGCCGATGAGGATCTCGTCCAGCGAGCGAAACATGACGCAAATCGAACAGCAATTTGTGTGATCTTCACGTGGTGTTGCCTGTTGGCTTTTCTGTGAACCTGACTAGGAAATTGAAGAAGCTTGAAGAAGCTCTGTGGAGCTCAACCACCACCTGAACCTGAAAGAGGCATCGTCAAGCAGAACGACTCGCAAAAAGCTCAGTGCCCAGCAGACTCATGATGATGAACCCGCAGCAACTCCTTGCTGTCGCGTGTCGCGACACGCTCGGGAAGACGCAGCACAAGATGTCCCTTCGGCCGTCGTGCGTCCTTGATGCGCCTCTTCTGATCCGCAGACAAGTCGAACTTATATCTCCTCGCAGCAATGCGGCGGGGGAACAGAATAGACTACCAGCCATGGTCAACCTACCAGGGCGAACTGCGAAATCCCACCGCCCCAGTTGGGTTCCTGACAACCTCCGCCAAACTAAAAGGACCCTTCCTTCAGTGCGAAGAAGGGCATCTAGGTCTTGTTCATTCATGCCTACATGTGCTGCCCTATGGCAATTTATATACAGTAAACAAATAGACATTGACAGTGTGCATATTTTGGGCCGTTGATACTTGGAAGCAAAGCACATCCCACAGTTCGTGCAGAGGAGCGCAGGGGCGTCAACTGAGTGCGGTGTTCATGGGAGGGGAGTTAGGTGCCGTAGTGAACCCTGATCAACGGCCTATGGATTCGCTGTATCCATCTTCTCAAAACCAGGATTTTTGAGAGTCACAACGGGGTCTGAGTCCCAGAAGTCGTCAAGTTTGACCCAAAAATGCAGGCCCCTTGTTGATGCCCAAGCGTCTGAACGAAGATCAGAAGTGCTCGATGCCAAACCTCAGAGTTGCACCATCTTTGAAAGGGCAATATTCTTATATAACAAGTCCAGCTACCTAAGGATGGTTTTTGAAAAGGCCAAAGTACATCCTTAGTAAGGGAGTGCCTGGACTGAAATCAGTTGAAAACCATGAACTTCGGGAAGCCTATGCGGTGCTTGCACATTGGTCTATCTAGCCAACTCGCTCCTCAACGCAGATACATACCCCTCGACCCCTTCAATCTAAACCACTCCTGCAGGAATTCTCCGATAAAATACGGACTCCCTAGCACAGTCATCGTGAATGTACATGGATAGGATCCAGTTCTTACTACAGGGATGGGTCTCAGGCCCTGGTGGCTCTCCGAAGTCATGGCATGTCCTTCCGTTCAGGCCCAAGCCAGAGGCAGCACATGCCCTTCGCTGGCGAAAGCGCAAAAGTGAGCAACCAGGCACTCGATGACTTTCAGCGGAAGCGCATACCTAGGATGATATGTGACACCATTGGGGCGGCTTGCGAACAGTTTGGAACCCTATAAAACGACGAAAGCTCCTAGTCAGCGCCAGCGCGCACAGAGTTGTTGTTTCAAGAAGTACTCTTCGGGATCTGTGCGATATTCATTAGAAAACAAGAGGTGCAATCCTTGGTTGTTGTGACAAACTGGTTGCTATCTGTTGGACCTGCTGAAAGTGCTGAACCAGCACTGTCAAAACTACTATATGTATATATAATGTGTCCTCGTGTATCCTCTCAGATTTCTTCAGTCGCGTATCCTCAAAAGAATGCACCACAAGGAAGATGAGCTGAGACCCAGAAACACACGCGCGCAGCTTAGTCACTGTCATCCAGCAACCTATCTAGGCTTGAACCCGCATGACAACATCCATCATCAATCGATTCTCCCTTTCATTTCCAGCCTTTTTTGCGAGTCTGCACAGCACATGCAGCCGTGAGGCTTCTTGTTGAGTTGGGCAGCTAGCAGAATGGCCGTCGTTCCATACCACGGCGTCATCGTCTGAGGCGACGAGTAGGCTAGGCAGTTGTTGCGCATCGGATTTTCTTCGCTCACCAAGAGAGCTCGATTCGTGTAGACTCTTGATTCTACGTATGTCAACCCCCAGTTTTACAATCCATGTCTGGGGCCTGAGGGGTGTGTTGATTAATCGTCTACATGACCCAACTGAGGACCTGACTCGATTGGACCTTCCTGGACGGTCTCTTGGAAAGGCAGCGATTCAGAACTCATAGTTTATAGCTTGTGGCCCAAAAACCGCAGTTCATCCCGCAACTCAGAAACTGTGTGGCTCTAGCAACTAGCTGTTGCGTCTCTCATTTCAAGGGATTGGAAATGAGTGAAAGTCACCTTTTTTGTGGGAGGAAGGACCATTCCCCTCCTGTGTCAGTGACGCAGGGCAAGGACGACTCCATGTTCGTCTGCTTGTTCCATGCATCTCTTTCATCTCTTACACTTATATAGTAGTCACTTAGCCCGACTTAGTCCCCTGATTGGGTTTGACCCACCTACCAGGCACAAAGCGGCTTCCAGATTGCTTGCTGTCAAGTCGGGTCACGCAAAGTCGCACGATGCTGGCAGCCACCTCGGAACTGGAACAACTGACGATGGTGACATGCAAAGAAATGCTGGGAAAACCATTTCGATGTGTCAAAGGCTTCCAATGACAAAGTCCGTGTGACGAACTGGCCAAGTCGGCCAAGTCCCCTTCTTCTTGGTCGCTTCTTCACCGAGACTCACTCCATGAAAGCGTCACGCATGCCATCTGGGGACAGATGCCGCGTCTCGCCTTCTCACAGCGCTGCACCGGTGCAGCGCTTCCGCACAAACCCCCGGCGGGCCACTTGGTGGCGGACGTGCATCACAGGGACGGATGCCTTGCTGACCACGGAACCCAGGATCACGGCCTGGAACCGCCAATGAATGATTCTGAGACTAGCAATTAGGCAAAAAATAATTGGGAGGCCATGGCCATAGGGTTGGAGGCCATCCCTATTGGGTTAAAGGCCATCGCTATAAGGTTGGAGGCCATCGCTATAAGGTTGGAGGTGGTCGCTGCGAACATCTGCCTACCCCAGCTCCGAATCGCTCCATGCTGAGCACCAGCTAGGAGTCTTCCTCCTGGAACAGTTCAACCTGTGACATCATTGAATGATGTTTCTGTGATCTACTCCTGTGAAGAATTCCAAGTCCAACTTTTCGATGGTGGAATCTCCCGCTATGTCCACTCGGACTCTTTTTGAAAAAATGGGGGCGGCGGCAGTCGAAGACACCGTTTGCTGACATAACGTGTAAAGGAGGGAAGGTCTCTTTGACCCACTGGCCTTTCCCCCTTTCCCCTCACCATCTAAGCGTGGTCCATCCCCCAAATGACTGTGGGATGCATGTCCTTCCCTGTGCGCTGTCAGACTGCTTGCCTCCCTCAAGGTACAATTCTCTGCTGCCAAGGGCAGCAAGATGCCCTGGAACCATTCGCGGCGGCTCGGCTCGGCCCCACAACGCCGTGGGTTGTGAGGCATCAAGTTTCATGCATTGAATGTGAGGTGCTTTCGGTGCAGTTTTGGATGTCGACCCGGTCTGGACCACAAGTTGGAATGAACATTTAAAGAATCTAAAGAAGGTCGACCTTGAAGAAGGCTGCTGGCTTGAAGAGAGACTTCCGCAGCGCCCTGGCGACAGGCGGTCGCCAGGCATGTGTTCAAGTCGATGTTTGTCCGATCATCCGTTGGCTGTTTCAGGGGGAGGCAACAGGGACCCGTGATGATCTGAAACCCCAACCAGGCTACGAACTGAAGCATCACCCTCAAGGTCAACCAGACCCGTTGGTCTGAGACGACTCGTTTCAGCTCCAAGCAGGAAACGGTTCGGGCAACGAACGGCCCTCCAGAACCAGCGGCGCCAAACGAAAGGCCCGTTGGCTCGACCACCGGGAGCCGAAACACGGAGAACCCGCAGAACCAACCGCCTGGGAGCGGACATGCCCATGCGTCCGAACAGCCATCTCGCCATGTTCGGGGAGAAGGACAGCTTTTGGAAGTGAAAATCGGCCCCTTGGTCAGACCATTTGGGGTACACAAACAGGTGCTTTTCCATGTTAATGACTTGGAGAGAATTCCATATACAGGAGCAGGTCGGTGTCACATTGATCCATGTTCAACTTTATCTGTATGCTTGGTCTTCACCCCGTTGGTCCGAGGATGGCACCAAATGGCACGGTTTGGACCCTGCCTGTAGTAGTGGAAGTTCAACTTCTTGTGCCTTGGCTGTCTCAACTGTAGATTGTCCTTTGCCACCAGACTTCTCCGTGGATTTTGCAGAGGATGCCTCCCCCAGGCCCAGTATACCTCTTATCTGGGCTGCTGAAAAGCTAACGTAGGCAGGTTCAAACAGCCAGAGTTTTGTGCTGCCAATCGAAACCCTTGTTGGGGACACGGCACACACATTTTAGGGCTTCAACTTCTCAAGCAACATCCACATCCTGTTTTGCACAAAAGAAACAGTCGTTTGAATCGCTTCCAGATCTTAAGGGAGGTTCACATGATGTCCAGCTCCCTCACACGTCACGTGTCAAAAAATAGAAGAACTAAGCCAGCCGCTATTGGACCACTCAATTCGCTGCACTCTCTCTCTCTCTCTCTCTCGCTCTCTCTCTCTTCTCTACGGTGTCTTTCCATTTCTGCTGGACAAAGTCATAGAAGAGATGTACAGAGAACCATCGCAAAATCTGTCGCACTTCCCGTTCACTCCGACGAACACTTTCACTTGGAAGTGGATGAAATCCCACACAAAGAGGTGGATGTCCACAAGCTGACTGCAGGTGGGGTCCGAGGGCAAAATGGTCAAGTCATCTTGGCTTCAAAGCTTACTGGACACTCCCTGGACAAATCATGGTTACGTGCATGGCACCATCTTCCTCTACAAACAGGTGGTGAACTTGCATGATTCCATGATGATTTTAAGGAGTGTATATGAGGTCTTCAACTGCTCGCTCGCTGAGGCAGCTGCTCTGCAATGTCCTGTCGCACCGCTGGCAGCAAGACCTGCACGGTACATTCCATTGCCTAGGCAGTCTTCAAACAACCAATTCCTTGATAGAAACACCTCGTGGACGTTTGAACATCCAACTTTTCGGAAGCCATGCCCAGGCGAAAAGCAAGGAGTCCATCCCAACCTTTCACCTTTCTGGGCGGGTCTCGTCTTTTCTCCGCACCGGTCTGGAGTCTCGACCCAACGGCCCACGCGTGATGGGCTTGGGACTGCACCAGGTTGAAGAATCGCTGCGCCATCCCTGGGCGTCGCAGACACAGGCACACGGCGGGGAGGGGCAGACGACACAGTGCCTGCTGGCCGAGGTGGGTGAAGAAGCGCTGCTTGAAACCACCGAGATCACGGACGGGTAGGCCGTAGAGGTAGTTAGTAGCTTAGAGGTAGCTAGTAGAAGAAAACGGTAGCTAGTACCTACAAGTAAGCTACTACCGACAGAACGCAGGAGAGCTCACGCTTCTTCAAGGAAGCTCCCCCGAGCCGTCTGGGTTCACAGCTCTTCGGCTTACGCCCTCCCGCAAGGGCCGGGGCACTGCTGCCAGCCTCCACGGCTGGGGTGGTGCGTCCACAGACTTAGGCTCCGCACAGCCTGAGATTGCCATGGCGATCGAGGATACGATGAGGAAGACTGGTTTGAATGCTGTTGACGCGCTCATTCAATGGTCTACGGTTGGCATGCCTTCGATGCTGGCCGACACGGTGGCTTCCGCACTTCGTGGCATTGCCCGTACAGGTGAGTGTGGGGGCGAGGATGCTGATTGGGTGCTGTTTGGGGAGGTCATGGACGAAGTCCCGGGTATGCCTCCCAGAACTCGGGTTCGTCGGACTTCAATGTTGATGCGAGATGATGGACTCATTGATCACGGGTGGGCGACCTTTGAACTCCTGTGTACGGTCAAGCATTGCAAAGTGGACCTCTCTCCGGGTATGTGGGTCGGCCTTCTGGTGCCACCCCGTTGTCGTCAGGAAGGTGCTTGCGTGTTGCTAGATGAGTCAGCAATTGTGTGGAACATCCCTATCTACACCAGCAGTTTAGCTTGGCAGGTTTCTCACCTGTTCTGTGGTGCCTACGAGGGGTGGCTCAGGGCCATGTGGTGGCTTCAGAATGCTAATTTGGGATTTGCCTTTGCCTCACATGTCTCGGTGGACTGGTGTCCGGAGGTCATGAAAACATGGAGCTATAATCACAAGCTCGATGTCATAAGGTGCCCAATTCATGCAGACTTCGATCCCACAGAGACGTATGTTGGGGTCCTGGCAGACATCAACGATGTCACTGCTCTGAGGGCTACTTCGAACAAGTCCAACCTACTCATGACGTTGTCGCCTCCTTGTCCTAGCTGGAGTCGTGGAGGTAAGAACTCAGGTCTTGCTTCTGATGAGGGCTTTTGTTTCTTGGACGCCATCTTGCATGTGGCTCGGGTTCGGCCAATCTTGGCCCTATTTGAGTGCTCTGATGGCTTGGAGGCACATCCGCATTGGCGAGTACTCTCCGCTGCTATGCAACTTGCTGGATATAAAAGATTGTGGTCGCAAGATGTTGCGATGCATCAGGTCACTGGAAACCACAGAACTCGATGGTTGGCGGTATGGTGCAGACAAGATGTCCAAGGGCATAAATCTGATGAGCGCCTTCTTTGTGCTCTACATAGCAGGATTCCGTGGAATGACAACAAGCATGTATTTGCTTTGCCCCAGCAACTTGTCAGTGATCTTACACTTGATGCTAGTCAGTTGCAAGTGTATGGCAACAAGGCGCTTCTCCCTCCTGCAAAGAAGGCACGGGCGATTGATGGAGCATCTTGTCACCAGATTCTCCTTTTGAGAACGTTGCAAAAGGGTGAGTACCTTCCGACCTTGTGTGCGTCTTATTCTGCGCAACATCATCTCCAAGCAGAGCATGCGCAGGCCAAGGGGATCTTTGCTACCTTGATGCAGGTGAATGATGAGTTCCGGTTTATTGACCCCTTTCTCTTTGCGTCTCTTTTTGGCACTACTAACACTTTGGCCTTGCCTATGAACATGCGCTCTGCTTTTCATCAGCTTGGCAATGCCATTTCACAATTGCATGCCCTGGTTGCGGTGCTTTTTGCTTTGGAAGGAGTCTCTGGAGAACCTATTCCTAAGCTGGCTCTTGTGGCGCAATGTTGGGAAGAACGACTCACCACAGGCAATGCAATTGTGAGATTTGTTGATGATATGTATGTCCTTCAGCCTATTGCTGATGTTGTTGGAAAGGCTATCCCAAGTGTCATCACATGGCAGCCTTGGTTGGCGGGGTCCACCTTGGTGAGGTTTTGTGATGATCTCACTCTTTTGCCGCTCACTAAGAATGAGGAGTCACAAGTCCGGATTGATTTACTTCATGCTTTGGAGTTGGCTCCGCAACATGTTAACCTCATCGAGTTGAGCTGTGATGGACATGACTTGTCGAAGGATGTCACATGGAACCAGCTTCCGGTTGGAGGCATCACTCTCAAGTGTGGCTCTTTTGTCATTTGCACCCTCAATGTTCAACGTGTGGGCACAAATGCTGGAGATGATCCCATAGTGTCGCCTACGCAGCAATGGTGGGACACAGGGGATGACCCTGATTTTGATTGCCTGGTTGACGCGCAGCGCAGTGGCCTCTTGCATGCCATGGAGTATGTATGTCAGGATGATCAGCCAAGAACGACAGTTCGGGTACTCCTGCTCCAACAAGATGGTACTTTCAACTGGATTCAGCATGCCAACTCTGAGCGCCTTGGCAGCATCCCTTCCTTCAATCTCGAGGACCAATGTATGCATTTCGTCAAAGTCAATCAAGAGGCGTGCCGTTCCCTCTTGGGGGTGCAAGTGGTGATGGCTATTCATGGTCCTTACGAGCCTGTCAGCGAACTTAAGTGGATTCTTCTGGCCGGTGGCAGGGATGTCAAGTGGTTGAAGATTTGCAGAATCAAACGGACCTTGACTCCAGCGCAGTGTTCCGCTCATCTTGAACAAGAATGCACCAGCCAAATGCGGAATGCCATTGAATGTCGAGCTGATCAACCTCTGATGCTCATCAATGGAGATGTACTTTGGTGTGATGCTAGGCCTGCTGGTACGGCTCCTGTCTATCTGGGTGGTATGGATCACCTTGCAAATGATCCGGGCTGCAATGTTTACGATGATCAGGTAGTTGCCCGTCTCCTGCAATTCAATTTCGAACCCGGTGCCTTGGCCATTGATGAGATGGTCTTTCATTGTGACATGTTGCAGCTTCTGATGCCCTCAATTTGTTGGTGTCCGCCTGCGGTTTGGGTCAATAATGCCACTCAGTTCCGTTTTCCTGTCGAGCCCGCTGACCTGCAATTGTGCTATCAGCACTTTGTGGTACCGATTTTGGTCCTCTTCGACTGGATATTTGTGGAAGTCCGCTTCTTTGATGGGCAGTGGAGGGTCGTTTACCATTCGCCAGAGCAACTGTCGCAGCGCCAACGTACTGCTGTTCTTGAGCTTATAAATGTGATGAGAATTCAAGTTTTCCCGAATGCCTTCAGGTGGGTGAGAACAACGGAGGATTCTGATCTGTCAGCTTGGCACACGGTTCGGACCTTTTATGCCAGGGCTGGAGCGCCGCTTCTACCCACCACGCATAGAACCACCCAGAGATTGCAAAGATCGCAGTACAGTGACCACGTCAATCAGATCATCGATCAGGCTGACTTCGTTTGGAGGGAAATCAACACCGATGACCGAATGCTCCAATTTGCTAGAGCCAGTCGAAATGCGTTTTTGGTTGCCATCATGGAGTCGCCTAGCAGAGCGAGTGACCTTGCCCTCCGGGCAACTGGACGGCCACCACAAGGTTACAACATCCACGAGATCTTCTTTGTATCTGAAGAGTGGCTGGATCTGCGTGCCAACATTTACCGCACGCACCCTGGATGGGCGACCAGCGATGAGATTGAGTTCTTCTTGTCCTACTTTCTTCCTGAGTCCTTTTGTCCTCCAGTGTTGCATATCGATTTGTCACTAATTGCTCCAGGAGTCAAACCAAGATGTGATCAGGTGCAACGCTTCGTTGCTTTGAGAGAAGGGCATTGGGTTGGCATTGAAGTCGTTTGCAATGTGACTGAGCAGACGTGTCGAGTTGTAATCCTTCAAGCTCCTGCCACTGCGCAGCACTACTGGACCAACTTTGCGGAGGAGTACATTGTTCCGCTTGGTTTCAGACCCATTATTATTGTCGACACCACCAGAACACGTCCTGGAATGTGTGGATGGGAGTTGCTTCATCGGTGGGTTGTTGGTGATTTCTCTTTGCCTGAGGATTTCCATATTCCGCTGCAGAAGCGTCACCTCGTTGACCTTATTCTGGAAGAGTCAAACCGTGCATGGAGAATTGCAGGAGCTCCTCCCTTGCTTCGGACTTTTGCGGAAAATCTCCGAAGGGCATTCCTCCCAATTACTCCAACCATGCTCAGCAGTCTCCCTTGGTGGTATGGAAGGGCAGGCTCAAGATGGTGCTGCTTCGCCGGCAGTTGATCCGTGGCAATTTGATGATCCGTGGGCAACTAAGAAGAAGGTTACCAAACAGAGTAAATGGGAAGATTTGCAGCTTCAGACAGATCATCCATTCGTTGGCAAAGACAAAGCTCCGCTTCCCTTTGTGCAGAAGCAGCAATTGTCTACGAATCGAGGAGGCATTGCCTTTGTCTCCAAAGGGAATCTGCAACAAGCCAAGGAGGTTGTGCCCAAAGAACCATGTGCACTGCTGCTGCCGATTGTTGACCCAACTGATCCCCTTGCCAAAATGCCCAACTTGACGGGGCCTTTTGAAGTGATTGTCTTTGATACTGCTCTGAACCAGGAATACAAAAGGCAGGTGCACTTGCTTGTGATCACACCAGAAGTCCATTTTTCTTTGCCGACGCCATCCATTACTATGACGTTGGCTGCTGTATGTGAAATTGTACTTGAGTGTGATGCAAGGCTCACCACCAAAGAGACTTTCCAAGCCTTTTACGACAATCCTTTGGGCAGATTCAAAACGATGCTGAAAGAGGCCTGCTCTGATCCAATCTGGAATCACGCTGCGATCTATGGCTACCGTGTGGTTCAGGAGCACGCAAAGGATAAGCATGACTTGATTCATCAATGTCTCCTCAAGGTGCAACAGAAACATCGTGTCCCGCTTTTGGCAGCAAGTGGCAATGGTGATCTTATTGTCAGGGATTTCATTCCCAAAGGGCAGCAAGTGGAGGATCTTTCCATCATTCCCCGGTTCTGGCAGATTGACCGTGCCAACAAGGCGGACCTCATCAAGGCGGCGTCTTCCATCGCTGGCTACCGGGGAATTGCAGTTACCAAAAGGGGGCTGGCACCGCGCTTTTCGACGGATGCCCTTGCCACAGCTAGAGATCTGCTGTTACCTCAGGATGACAGAATTTGTGCCATCAACAAAGCGATGATCCCCAAGGTCAATATGGATAGTTTGGGATGGCCTGCGGAGATCTTAGCCAAGGACATTGTCTCTGCTGTCTTCCAAACCACGAAGGTGCCTTGTATTCCTACGAGATCTTTCCGGAGAGCAGGGGTATGTGCATGGACCTTGTCCTTTGAGAAAACGCCTGCGGTGTCGAAGTTTTCGGTGCGAGTCAACGACAAGACCTTCGAGATCTTGCTCACTCCAATGTCGTACAAGTTGCCATCCAAGGGCAAAGGCAAGGGCAAATCCTCCAAGGGTGCTGCGCCTAGTGGGCAAGAGAACAGTGCTCCCCGCAGTTCTGTCTCCAAGGACATTCATCATGAAAGGATCGACAGATTGGAAGAGCAAGTCGGCAGGTTGGAGCAGAAGCATGAGTCCCTGACCGAGAAAGTTGATAACCAGTTCAACCAAGTCGGTGACCAGTTGCGGCAGATCTTGCAGTGCGTTCAACCTCGACATCGAGAGCACGGGGAGACTCCTCCCCCTGTGAAGCATCATAGAGCGGCCTGACTAGGCTGCGATGGCTGTGAGCTCGAGGCAGAGGGCAGGCTCCTGCCCTTCCTCTGCCCTTTTTGGGGTTTGCAGATCCTGATGTGGATCTCTTTTCGTTGCGCTGGCATCGAGAGGCTTCGGCTCTGGACGGGGCTTCGATTGTGGAGTTGGATCTTTTCGGTGCCTGTTTTTCAATGGGTTTTGATGTGTGGGTTTTCCTACCATGCCTGCTTGCATTGGGGTGAATGTGAAGCTCTACGTCTTTTGGATTTTGGGTTCCGCACCCATATCATGATGGGGAATTTTGAGTCGGAGGTTGGTCTCTGCCCTCCGGGGTACCCCGCCAGAAGTAATCTCATGCAAGAGCTCTTGCCTTCAGCTTCGCTGTGCTTCCACCTGCTGGTGAAGAAGAGTGCCATTCAGCTGACTGGTGATGATGCTAGAATTCAGAATGCTTTCATACAGGATAGACACTCAATTTGTGCTACAATGTGGAGGCTCTTACATAGCCGTGTTATTTGTGGTCGCTACCAAACTAACTGCGGAAGACTTGCTTTTTCCTGTCTGGTTTGGTTCTATGCCATTTTCGATGCAACGCTTGGTTTCCCTGGAGAAGGGCCTCGATGGTCCATTATCTCGGCAAATGTCGACTCCTTTGCTACAAATGTGAATTGCCTTCAATGGGATGCTGATGCCTTCATGTTGCAGGAGGCGCGTATTGCTGAGTCCAATCTGGTTGATGCGCAGCGCAAAGCGGCCCTCTGCAATTTTGGTCTCTTTTGCTCTCAGCCTCTTCAAAAGCTGAGAGCAAGCAACGGAACTTTTCGGATCCCGTCCGGAGGCACTGCCACCTGTGCCAACAAGGAACTCACTCAGCTGTTTGATGCCAAATCTGATCTTTCGGGAGCCTGGTCAATTTTGTGCGCAACGACAAGAGTCACTGCCACATGGCATCAAGTTTCTCCTTCGGTCAAAGTTCTGGCTTTCAACTTTTATGCAGTGGCCAACGCTGCCTCCGAACGTGTCAAGTTTGAGAGAAATAATGAGCTGTTGGATCAACTTTTGCTGGTCGCAGCCCAATTTGGGGATGTTCCTGTATTGATTGCAGGAGACTTCCAAATGGAGCCTGGTATGTACCCTGCAGTGCAGCTGGCGTTGGATCATTGGGGATGGGCTGATCCTTTGCTCCAAACTAATGAATTTGGTGAAGTCTTTCGGCCTCCCACCTTCTTTCAACAGGCGGCTGCTGATGGTGAAGGTCAGTCATCAATTGATGGAATTCTGATGAACAGAACTGCGTTGGCTGCGCTAGTACGCATTGAAGTTCTGGATCACCAAGATAGACAGCATCGCCCTGTCCAAGCCTCGTTTGCGTGGGATCGCATTCAGCAGGTTGGAACCATTCTCCAACGTTTTGCCAAACTTGATGTCTCTGAAGTGCCGCGGTGTGATGCCTCTGACCCTGTATGCCACTACAACCAATCAAGTGAGCAAATTTGGTTGGATTATGAGTCGCGTTTCCGTGCAGCGGCCAATGCTGATTGCAAGTGGGACATCTTCAACGAATTTGCGCTGGATGTGCTTCTGCAACATGGAGCAAAGTGGGACAAAGGGCCTCGGTCTCGGGGCTCTCTACCCAAATTTCGGAAAACTTGCATGATTTCTCCTCAAGAGATGACGGGAAATCCAGCCTCGCCTCGGCTTCTGCTACTTCGGGCTTGCCTTCGGTCTCTACGTGAGCTAACCTACAGGTTTGGACGGACTTGTACTGGAGAAGCGGATGCTCGAACTTTCTTCTTTACGCAGAAAAAGCTGCTACGTAGGCTCAAGGAAGCATGGATTATCCCTTCTTCGGTTCATCAAGTGTTTGCTTTTGACATCCCTCACTTGATTGACTTGACGCTGCAAGCCATTGCCCAGGAGCTGAAGCAAATGAAACATTCTGCCATCCGCAAGTGGCGGGAAGCGATGAAGAACGCTACATCGTCAATGACCATTGGCAAAGTGGTTTACCAATACCTTAAACGCAAAGGCCGTGTTGTCCCACAGAATTTGGTCGAAGATGACGCTGGCAACATTGTTTATGATCCGCAATCTGCCATGAACATCATTGCGGAGAAATGGGACTCTGTTTTCTCTGTCAACGCTAGCCACCACCATGAAATGCAGATTCTGAAGCAAGTTTGGCCGTATATTCATGATAAAGGCATGTCTGTGGCCCTGGGCCCCATCACGGAGTTTCAACTTTGGGAGCAAGCTGCGCGGCGTAAACCTGATGCGGCTGCGGGTCTCGATGGGTGGCAAACTCGTGAAGTGCAAGCATTGCCACCTGTTGCTTTTCGGCCAGTTGCTGCGTTGTTCAATGGTATTGAGGAAGGTTCGGATGATTTTCCTACCATCCTTACCCAAGTTCGTATGATCATTTTGAACAAGGATGGCAGTGACGCACCACTCTCCAAGCGGCTGATCTCTTTGCAGTCGATCTTTACCTTGTTGTACACTGGTTTGCGTTTTATGCAGCTTCAGACCTGGCAGCAGAAAGTGATGCCCCCCCAACTTAAAGGGAGCATTAAGGCCAGACAAATGGCTGAGGTCCATATGACTTTGCAGCTGGAGATCGATCACGCCCATAGCTTCCATGGATCGTTCGCGGCCCTCAAGCTGGACAAATCAAAGTGCTTTGATCGTCTGATGCCCAAGCTCTGTGCTGCCATTATGTTGACGTTAGGCCTTCCGACCGCATTCGTGCGTGCCTTTCTGGGCCTTTACACCAGAATGACCCGTTTCCTCTCATTTAAACAGTGGACTCGGGAGCAGCCGATATCCATGCCGAATGGGGTTGTGCAGGGTTGCTCACTCAGCTTGCTTTGTATCAACATTCACATTGCGATTTGGGCATGGATTATCTGCAAGATTGATGGTGTTGATTTCAGAGCTTTTATTGACGACACTTACTTATGGACTCGTCAATCCTGCATTGATGGCCTTGTTGCTGCTGTCCGAGCAACTGAACTGTGGGACTCACTTTGTGGACAATTTCTTAACACCAGCAAGTGTGAGATCTTTGCCACGACTCCAGAGCTTCGGAAAGCCCTCAAGAAGGCATTTCCGCAAATGAAGTTGGTTGAGGTCGTCAACATCTTGGGAGCCTTTGTCCAAACTACGCACAAGAATGTGGGAAGCTTCCCGGTTAACAAACTTCAGACTGCGCTAAGGGATTGTGAAGCAATTCGGGCCTTGCCGTGTGACAGTTACAAAAGGGCCCAAATTTTAGCAACAAAAGTACTGCCACAGATTGCCTTTGCCCCCCAGCTGAACTTTGTTCCGAAGCGATGGCTAGCCCGATTGCAGAGTGCAGTCGCCGATGCGTTGTGGCAGGATCGGCCCAGATGGCGCTCTAAGCACTTGTTGCTTTGCATCATCCATAAGGCCCACAAGTTGGATCCCTTCCTTTGTCGGGCTGTGACTACTATTGTGGAGTCAGTGCGCTTCCTTCAGCAGTCAGGTTCAGCGCGTCGACTGTGGCAGCAGCTGTTTGACCAAGACCAACTCACCGCTCAAGCATGGATGACCCAGTTCGCTCAAGCTTGCTCCATTCTGGATCTGGATTGGACCCATACCTTTGAGTTCTCAGCCCTTGGAGCAGATCCGGTGAATTTTCTTGACTTCTCAGTGAAGGACTTGAAATGTGTGCTTAAAAGCTTTGCTGCCAATAAGTGCTATCAAACCGCTGGTTTGATGCCGCGCAAGGATGTTCATACTGCCCTCGGTTTCCTGGATCTATCCTTGACGCTTTCGGCAAGGAAAAAGCTAGCTGGAGTGCCAAATGAAGGTTTTTCTTTTCTCTTTCATTGGGAAAGTGCCTTGGTTGGCTGTACGCTGACAGCCGATCGTTTGACAGCCGCCGGTTTGCATGACAGACCTAATTGCCGATTCTGTGATGCTCCCAAAGAGTCTATGCAGCACTTTGTTGACGAGTGTGAGCAACTCCCTGTAGATTTGAGGCAACCATCCTCTGCCTTTTCTCTGGGACCGAATTTTCCCATGCTTGGCATTGTTGAAATTCCTTTCGCGACTATTCGGGAGAAGCTGGTGTGTTCCAATACTTCACACATACAGGTGTATCAATGG
This sequence comes from Durusdinium trenchii, assembly GCA_963970005.1. Classification (NCBI taxonomy): domain Eukaryota; class Dinophyceae; order Suessiales; family Symbiodiniaceae; genus Durusdinium; species Durusdinium trenchii. Next base: position 2,274,863 of record CAXAMN010001113.1, read on the forward strand.
ACGGAGCCTCCTTCCACTGCTGCACATGTGTGGACTGATGGGTCAGTCCAACTTACAACACATCCTTGGCTGGCAGTTGCTGCCTATGCCGTGGTTGGACCTGATCAATCTGAGCTTGCAGTTGGGCGCGTCATGCATTGGAGGTTGTCAAGTTATTCTGCCGAATTGTGGGGGGTGCTCGTCGCGTTTGCCATGGCGTCACAGCCCTTGGTTATTCATACTGATTCGCTAACGATTGTACAACAGTTCTCCTCACTCCTCCGTGATGGCAAGGTGCAACTGGAGTGGACACATGCGAATTGGTGGAATTTCTTGTTTGACTTGCTGGTACAAAGGAGAGGCCTGCATGACTCACCGCTGCAGCTTCTTTGGTGCCCCGCTCATTTACTGGAACACCTTCCTAGCACCATGATCACTGAGGAAGATGCCGTGCGAGTTGGCTCTTCCCGGCAAGACATCATTCTTAATAGGTTGGCTGACAATCTTGCAAAGAAGCAAATTCAGCAGATTGCAAATTCCATCAGAGCGGATCTGGCCCTCAAAGAAGCGGATGTTTTTGCCAGGCAATTATGGTTATCAAAATGCAACCGAGTATGCAAGAAACCTGCGGTGGAGAAGAGTGCACATGTGCTGCCAGTACAGGAACCTATGCCTCGATATACTGCTCGTCAGATGTGTCCGCGCTGGCCTTGGGATGTTTCCCCATCCTTATACACTTGGCATGCGCAAATTGACCATGCAGTTCCCTTCTGTGCAAGCAACTCCTTGACAGAGACTAATTTCCGGACTTTTCTCCGCTTCTGCAGTTCGATTAAATGGCGGATTGGAGATGGGTTTGCCTGTTCAGTCTTTGAATTGGCCTTTCTTGCCTTTTATGAGGGATGGAGGTTCCAACAGCCAACTGGTTCCTTGTGTACGCCCAATGCGTATGCAACGTTGATTCGTGCAGGTTTAGCTTATTGTAAGCCTAAGAAAATTGTGGTTGCCCCCTTGTTGCTGGAGAAGGGCAACAAGAGCAATGGGAAGACGTTCCCGAAAGGCGTCTTCATAGGTGCAGAAGCTTTCGTGCCGACTCCTGCTCTTGAGATGCTGGCCAGGGCATTCTCGAAAGGAGCCAAGCAAACGCCTTCGTCATGGTCCATGACCTTCGATTCCCTGCTGTAGTTCGTTAGTTGTCTTGACTGTGACCTCCTTGCAGAATGCAGGGTGGTTGCCACGACCCCGATGTCTTGGCTGGAGAGCAAAAAAAAGGAAGCTCCCCCGGCCTGAGGGCGGGCGGGAGCTTCCTGGAAGAAACGCTCACGCTATTCGTTTTGGTTCCTAGATTTTTGGGGTAAGCTTAAGTCAAGTCACATGTCGCAGGCATGTATGGGGAAGCATGCTCCACAAGGTAGTATCAGAAAATGGCTGTTGACTCGTTTCGGGATTTTGCTTCTGCGTTGGGACTCTTTTTGGGATTTACTGCTGATCAGGTCTTTTTCACGGGTCGCCAACCCCACCGCAGCTGCAGCCTAGCGACGCGGATTCAAGTTCGAGACAAAGATGGCGGATGCCTGACCAATGGCGGGATGTCGGACAGCGCCTAGGAAGGACGACCATCCCCAAAAAGAAGCCACTCAATGGATGTGAAACAAGAAGCACGGAAATCGCTTGGTGGCGGAGTTTCAGAAAATGGCGCCTTTCTGGGGTCTTCCTGTCTCAGAGTAGCTTACATTAACAAACTGGCTAAGCTTTTTGGCAAGAGCTTCAATGGTCATCAGAATGGATCCATGACTAATCCAAAGGGCTGTTGCTATTTGTGTAATTGCAGAAAGTAGCTAGCTGATTCCTCGTCATGCATCAGACTCTAACGTCGACTCGGGTAACGTTGAGCATCCCCAAGCCAAACCAGGAGTTGCGCTGGACCTCATGCCACCCTGAACCCTGCAATTGGCTGAGAGATTTGACCATCTTCGAGTGAACCACCAACTCACGCCAACCCAGTCCACGCGATGTCCAACGAACATGCGAGGAGAGCATTGCTCAAGAAGTCTTCAACGGTGGGCCCCCCCAAAGAGCACGAGTCCATCCTGAAGAATCTGCATCGTTTTCTCCAAAGCATCAAAGTCATTGGGGTCGTGAAGCCTGTGCCCAAGGTGCATAAATCTTCCCGACTAAAGAAGATCCACTAACTACCCATCTCTCAAAACCGTTGTTCGTCCAGAAAAGGTGAGGGTGTCCTACGAGTAGTATGTGAATAGTGTCCCAGTTCACCAGCACCATTCTGGACCGACAGCTTCACAAGCCAGGTCATGGCCTTGACATATTCACAAGACACAGAAGCCCTTTAGGCGCTGCATCAAGGCACTAAAAATCCTGGAAGCATTTACAGTGGTTGATCTCAGTCGATGGCAGACATTGTTTTTAGAGACAAAAAAAGATCAGTTAGAGAATCCGGTTCACTGGTGGTTGAATGGATATGTATTCAATGGATAGATACCTTAAAAAGGATGGGTTTCTGCTATTGACTCAGGTCACCCGCTGTCCCCTCTTCGGGGCTTCAGAGGGATCCAGCCGTTAGGCCAGACAGTGAGCTCTGTGAAGGAGTGACTGCACTCTCATTGCTTCCATCCAGGTGCGTCAGCATAAAGCCTCAACAAGTCAAAGAAAAAGAACCAAAGAAACAATAACTTACATACCGTACCTGTTTTAAGCTGAGGGCAAAATGGGTCTGGCAGGTCCTTTTCTTCTGTGAGACACAGGAAGAGAATCTCCAAATCAGCATCAGTCGAACGAATCTTTATGGATCACCACAAAATCATCCCTATCACTATCCAACTTGTCAGATTTGCAGCCTCCCAATTTGCCCCGAGAGCTCCCAATTTGCAAAGAAAGAAAAGAAAAACGTCTCAAACCCGGTAATGCATGTCCACCTGCCCCAATCGTGGCGGCGATAAGAGATCTGCCGGTTGAGGATGGTAGGAACCTCGGTGCAGCTGCAAACCCGGTGGTTGAACATCCCTCGCCGCGGACGGTCGTTCGCTGGACGCCGAGCCATGGGTGAGAATCCAAAAGCACTTCGTTGTGATTGTGGGGGTCTGAAAGAAGCTGGTCCCAAGGATGTCTTGACAAAGTGGCAAGCGCTTCAAAAGTATATACCTCAAAAATGGTTCCCCCTAGCAAAGATGCGACCTGCAAGCTGTTGAAAGCTGAAGCTGTTCAAAGATGCGCCACCTGACCTGCACAGCAGAAGGGATTCAACCTGATTGTGAGGTTTTGGAAGCAGTGCCCACCATCCAGACTGTATCTACCCCTGTCGCCACATGAGCAGATCTTTCATCGGGCACCACACCGGCTTCCCACCGATGATCTGCATCTTCGGAAGTTGCGGCAAGGATCTCGAGACCTGTCGCCAAGTCACGAAACGACGAAAAGCGGGAGCTAAACCAAAAGAGGGAACTAAACCTGCTGCTTGCCGGTATGTTCAAAAGCGATTCACATTCTGTCCATCTACCTGTTGTGCCTTAGCCAGTCCGCATATAGGTTTGGAGCTGGGTGGACCAGCGTCTTCAATTAGAACAGGCCTCTGGTTCTTTTCCACTCAGTGTGTCTCACCCACATAGTGCAACGATTAGAAGACCAATTCACGCGCGCAGCGCGCCAGCGGACCTGCAGCGAGCTGCTCTTCTCTCCTCACACGACTGGAGCAAGAAACTCTCGCTGATTCGCAGCTCTGGCCTCAAAACCTCAAAAGCCAGGCAAAAGATCTTAAGAGGCCCAAGCTCTCTTGACTCCTGTGACTCTTCATGGCCATGGATCTATCTAGTGGTCGGTTTGGTCCTTTTTCCAGCTTGGCCGCCAAATCCGGACGGTTCTGGAGGAAGAACTTCAAGTTCCATTTCTCTTCCTGGATGTCAGGCGGAGACGATGTCACACTTCAAAAGAGTGTGATCTTCCCCCGACTACGCTTGTTCTTCTTGCCCTTTGCAAACACTATGTTGCTATGTTGCTATGTTGTTGTATCCATCCTTTTGTTGCACCTCGTTCATTCTTTCAATTATGCAGTACACTCATGCCTGTGGCATGACGGACCCAAACTGGCAAAATGGACTGAACACAATCAGTTTCTGGCTGCGAGTTGTGTGTGATCAGTCCGGTAGCTTCCATGTACTTGAGCTCTTCTACATTGACAAGAAAATCAGAGCAGTTTCCTGCACTACTGTACGATATCCTATAACAATTCAAACTCCCTGTGAAGGACCAGGGACCAAGTTCAGAAGTTGATCTTCACTTGGCCAATGCAGAATGGCCAACTGGTCAGTTTCAAAAGAATGACCAGTCACCTGGCCTTTTCCATGATCTCATCATAGATCGTCCGCATGGTGCAATCGGAGCACGGGAGCACGGCACGAGCAGCCACTTGGCAATCAATGCGAGTCTCAGCTGCAACAGCTGCAGGTGTTTCTTCATTACAGTATTTGGGTGGAGACGGGTCAAGGCCTTCTGATTGGGGATGAACATCCACAGCCGTGTTTTCACACGAGGGTAAAGTGCCCAACATCCATGGCAAGAAAACTTCCAAGGGTTGGATGCAAAGGCCAGAAGGTAAAAGTGCAATCAAAGTAGGAGAGTGGACATCCCGAGTCACTCACCCTGTACCCTGAGAATGGCACCCTGAAAGACTGGTTTCCTCTATAAAGCCCTGGTTTCAGGTCCATGTTAATCTTCCGTGGGGTAGCGCATGTTGCAGCCAAGGCCCGCTAAACTAGTGGAGGTTGAAACCGGTATTGTTCACCCGTCTTAAGTCTTAAACACTGACCCCCATCCAAGAGATTCCTCCCAAACACAAAAGAATAATGCAAGGTATGTCTGAAGAAAGCCTGTGAATCAGACGCCCTGGGCAAACGTCGCCTGATACATCGCAGCCGGGCTCCAGGTGAGGGGCGATGTCAGCGCCAGGACCTGCGTTCGTGGACCCTCCCTGGCCCAAATTGGTCGGGAAAAAGGGTTAGAACAGCTTCTGGAGGGAGGGCTCCTGGGCTCCGGCTGCTATTAGCCATCGCTATTCGGTTGGAGGCCATCGCAACCCTCAGAAGTCACAGACGTTCCCCTTCCATCAACAGAAGGAGGTTGTTGACCTGGTCCAACGGCTCACATCATTGAGGCACCTAAACCTGTGAGCTTTTCTTCCCAGCAGTTGGGTCGGACGCATGGATTTTGTTCACCAATTTGGAGAAACTCGAACTGTGGGAAAAGCATGGAAGAGACTTCCACTCTGTCTTCAAGTAAACATGCCAAAGAGCGAATCCGGGATGGCTTTGGACAGACTGCTGAAAGAGCAGGCTCCGAAGGGACTCTGGGGTCATTACAGCAGGTGAAGGTCCGTGATTTTCCTGGGTTTTTCTTGGTCTAATTTTCTTCACCGCCCTCAAATGGGTGGGATGCGCATCTTACCACTCTAAGTCGCACTACCCGGGCCCGGCTCTAAATAGACCCTGGTCGATCTGCCCGCCTCTTCCCAGTTCGTCAAGTTAGGGATGACCTGCGGGCCGGGCGGGGAGTGATAATCGGCTTTTGTCTCTTTCTTCAGAACTCACTTGGATTTCTGGTCCCCGCATCTTCTTGGAGGCACTGCAGAGAGCAGTCTCTATATAAAAATAGGCAATACAGTTCAAGCGAACTACTGTTGACCGTTCTTGGACATGTTTCGGCCTTGAAAGCCTTGGGGATCGGCCCAGACTTGTAGAATCGCAAGAACTTCCCAATGTCGCTGTAGACCTTGTCCAACACGAGCAGAGCCGAGCGGAGCGAGAGTCAGCCACACCGCAGGTGATTGGGAACAAAGAAGTGCCCAGAACCCGCGCAGAGATATGGGACTTTGGGTCTGCTTTGGGTCGGCCCATATCACTCAAGAAGCAAGTATGACCAAAGGAACATGAAGAGAAATTGTGGCTTGCTAGGGTTTCTACAGTAAACTACCTGAGATGAGACAATTACAAAAGGGTTTTGCATGGGCTAGCTTCTAGCTAGCTGGTTGTCTGGCGAATCTCCAACCCTCGTCCACTTTGCCTTGGGCAGTTTCACGTCTTGGGGGTTTTGATCGTTCGGTACCTGCGAAAGAGCCGCCACTCTGCCACGTGCTCTACTAGTGTTGCGATTGTCTCTGTGTCTCGGACGGCACAAGTCGACGACGGCAAAGCAGATGCGTCCTCCTCCAAAAACGGACCCCAGTCCCACGCCTGCACGACTTTGGGTGAGAGTCCAGCTTCCTCAGTGGGACCGCCTCAGGGCTAGACTATTCTGTTCGAGTGAACTTTCATGTAAACTGGATACAAGTTTGTTCGGAGGAATGGGCGGTGGCAGTGGTTGAACCTGGCAACTTGTCCCCAATCGCCTATCCTGAAGGGCTTGACGACATTTCACAAGCCAGCCTAGGACTCAACTTTTGTTGACGGCTTCCATTCCAAGACACTCTCTCCTGCCGCTTTCCGCGCTTCTGCCTCCTGCTTCCGTGCAAGCTGCGGGAACTACACGCCAGTTCTTTCAGTATATAACTCTTTCATCCATGCCCCGATGGAACCACAGACATTGCTGTTCCTTTGGGGCTCAACGTAACGACTTCAGTTAACTGCGTTTGCAACTCCAAGAAGTTCAAAAAATTGCACAAGAACCGCTTTCCAGACAGCGAAAGCTGCCCACCAGGGGCTCACTTTTTGACGTCTTTTCAACCAACTGCTGGGTCCCTTCTGTTTTGATGTGAGTCCAAGGTCCAAAGTTGCCTGGATCTTCTGCAAGATGATGTCAGCCAAGGTTGGACCCTGGCAGTTTTCGCCATCAGCCAGGTTTAAGGAAGACGTGGGCGAAACAAACGATTTTGCCGGTCAACACAGACATGAACAGGATTTTCTACATGCAAACTGGCGGATCTCGTTGATAGGCTTTCCAACTAACTCGAGCAGTGTTGAACCCGTGCAAGTGAGATCCAGCGATGCCTGAGAAGCCACCTTGCCATCTTTGCTGGGCAGGAAGAGGGACATGGCCTCACTTGAAACGGAAAACCCTCCTCACTATCCTCATTTCAAGACCAGCATGGGCTGCCGGCATTGGCTAAGAAAGCATAATTGAAGACATGGAGCCCAGCAGGTCGACTGCTGCTGCTAGGCAGGCTACCCTCCCCCAATAAACCCCTGTGCCAGAAGGGTTTAAAAGACTATCATGCACCTGGTATGTAACAGTTTTTCTCAGTTTCAGGGAGAACAACACGTATCAAACGTACAGAGCCCGCATTGATTGGCAAGTACTACTATCTAGTTCCCAAGAGGAACTCGAGCACTTCTCTCCACTCCAATCGAAGGTGCTCGTTCGTCTTCCTCGGAAGCATTCGGGCCGATGATATAGCCATCCTGGCCGAACTCCCTCTTGAAGCAGTGAAAAGAAGCAAGCGAGGTCAAAACCACAACGTCTCCTTCTGGGCGGTTCCTTTTGTCCTGCTCCCTTTCTAGAATAACTCCCTCACTTATTCTGAACTAGAGTGCTTTAGGGTTCATACCTTGGTGGCAGCAGTTGCTTCTCCAGATCCCAGATCCGTCGCCTCATCCACTTGGACGTCAACCTCTTCAACTTCCTGTGGGACGTCAGCCCCTCCCGTCGCTCCCCACGCCAATGGTCAAGTCGCTCCCCAAACTGCCCACTGGTGCACCAAGACTTCATGACTCGAACAACCTTCGGGCCATAGATTGTCTTGCGGACAAGAAGGATCGACATCCAGCATACAAGTTCAGAAAAGCGCGGGTATGGTTGAATTGATAAGTTTTATGTGGGTTAGATGGTCCATGACGCAAAACGAGAACGCTCTGCTAAGCACACATCTGTTTCACACCTCTCCTCCTCATCCAGAGCAGCATCACCTTGGGAGGCTAGTTCAGAGCCAAACTCGCCAATCGCATCTTCATCATCAGCCTTTTGTGATTGAACCTCGACAAACAGAACTCAGGAGTCTTCAGACAAACTCTGCAATGAAGATGTGGTGTGGGTCATGAGTCATAACTCTGTTTCCAAACAAGCAGCCTGAAAAAAAAAAAGGAATTACACCACCGTAGACCCCAAACAGTTTGTGTCTTTCGAAATCGGAACACTCTGCAACTAGAGCCTGCGACGTCCAGAGCTGGGAGACAAAGGATTGCAAGGCAGAGGCGGCCACAGCAGTCCAGAGCTGGGAGACAAATGTAGACACAGGGAGACAAATGTAAAGGATTAGGCGGACACAGCAGTCCAGAGCTGGGAAGAAGAGGAGACAAATGAAAGGAAGCGGGAGACAAGACAGCCGGGAACCCGACCGCAAGCACCCAGCCTGGGAGACAAATGAAAAGAACTGGGAGACAAGTGAAAAGAAGTGGGAGACAAATGAAAGGAAGTGGGAGACAAGCCAGCCGGGAACCCGACCACAAGCACCCGCCTGGGAGACAAATGAAAAGAACTGGGAGACAAATGAAAAGAAATGGGAGACAAATGAAAGAAAGTGGGAGACAAATGAAAAGAAGTGGGAAACAAATGAAAGGAAGTGGGAGACAAGCCAGCCGGGAACCCGACAACAAGCACCCAGCCTGGGAGACAGATGAAAAGAACTGGGAGACAAATGAAGGGAAGTCAGAGACAAGCCGGCCGGGAACCCGACCAGACCATCCAGCACCAAGGCGACCATTCTGTAAAGCATTGAGAACCCCTAACAGTAAACTGTTTGGGGAAAAAACATGCACATCCACCTAAAGAGGCTTCCGTGATGTGTTTTCGGCCCACACAGGCCGTCCGATGTAAGCTCCCCACCATGCCAAGCACTTTCTTCGCAACGCTGGACGGCACCACATTGCTTCCTTCCTTGAGAGAAGCATCAGGTGCTTCCACAGTCCCATTCCCAGCCGTTTCTCCCCCTCTGGTGCGCAGGTGATGGAAAGAACACTCCCGTTCCCACGTCTGCCCGTGTGCCTCCTCCAATGTATCGCTGCCTTTTCGTAACTTGCTCCGCCTCAGCCACGATGCGGTACCAGATGATACCATGATGAGGGTCCTTGACAGGTATGTCTAAAACTTATCTGCACATAGAAAACAAACACTTTAGGGAGGACTTTGGTAATGTTCTTGTCCTCCATAGGAGTGTGGCTACAAACTGAAATCACACAAGTTTTTGCAATGAACCTCATTCCCGTACTGCTTTTCCTCACAATTTCCTTAGTGTCTGACGGTGTTCTTCGAATGCCTCGATTGTTCTCCTCCTGGCATGTTCGAAAGTAAGAAACACCTTCACATGCAAAACAACGATGTTTAGACTGCAAAAAATAAGGTCATGCCAGGATCTTCAAATACAGTGTCTGTGAAGAAGCCGAAGGTCATTCACCAGAGTTGGGTGGTTCAAAAAAATTCTATCTGAAATGACCACCTCTCGGCGTTTCTGGTGTTTGTTAAATGCTGTTCATTGTTGCTGTGATATTTTTCCACCTGTTCATGCTCCAAACCCAATCCTGCCTCCAAGATATCATGCGCCAAAGGATTGTGCCGCATCGCCTTTGAGACCTCCGCGAGGTTGGCACGCCGAATGGACCGAGTTCGGCGTCCGTGCGAGTTTGCCTTGGCCCGCGTCTGCTTCGGCATGAGGTGAAGAAGAAGCCGTGCACCGAGAGGAGGTTTGAAAAAGAACTGTGCAGGTTTTCCTTGGTTCAACTGTACTGGATGAAATTGTTGGGGACACAAAACAGTTTGGCCTTGAAGGAGACTGCGTGCTCTCAGAATCACACATGCAAAGACGTGGCTAGCAATGTCGTTCTGTTAAACTGAAAATGGTCTTTTGGCGCGTCTTAATCAGACACTAAACCTTTGAACAAGAAAGTTTTCTCATCACCAAGCAAACGTGTGGATGTTTTTCCGACTCCCTTGTTGCACAATGATCAATGCAGGGCACTGCTACAGAGACTTGTTGCAGTTGCCATGCATGGGAATTTGTATAATGTGAACTGCACATTATTGAACCACGTCCGGGTGGCAAAAACCCAACAAAACCCAGATTTTGTGTGGTGGTACACCGATGGTCACGATGCCATGCTTTGAATACAGGACACTGTATTTCAAAAGATTCTACATGGCGATGAAGTTGGCAGAACACACACCACGACTAGTGGAGTGTAGTGGGACCGACCCACGACTTAAGTTAAGCACCTTTTACAGTCATGCCACCGGAATATGGCTCATGATCTTGTAGACCCGCAAATTTTCATGCCACACAAATGATTCCTGCTGTCGGGCACAAATCAAGAAATCTACCACCCAACACCCCTTTTTTTCTCAACATCACCTGAAGACATCTTTGGAGCAGGACATATTCGGTTTGCATTGAAAACTGTGGGTGCCCTTGGGTGCAGGCTCTGCCCGCAAGATGTTGCAATGATGAATGATGTGCAGGTTTGTGTTTTTCTCGTGGAATGTTTTTGCACGCGTGGGGCTGCCGTTATCGCAAAAATGCGAAGGTCAGCTGTTGTAGAGATTGAGATTTGACGTCCCACCAACACCATTGCCAGCAAAGCTTTCCTGGATTGTACCTGGTTGACAGGTCTCAATCTGATGCCATGTGAGCGAACTTCTGGCGAGGGCCCTGTGCTGAACACTTTTTTTTGCACGAGTATTGACGGCGTGTGTGTGGTGTGCACAGGTCATCATTCTAAAGGTGGAAACTCTGCAAGTTGTGAAAGGGAGAAGCAAAGACCAAAACAACACCCCCAACACCACCAAAACAAAACAAAACAACAAAAACCCCCCAAGCAACAACTTTCAGAGTTTCGATCTGTACATAGGGGTGAAACCAAGTGAAACATGGATCGGCTGCAATGAGCTACGCGGGCCTCGAATTCTCGAAATCATCTGCAGTGCATGCTTGTTGAGTGGCAGTGTGCACTCAGGCTTAGTTCGGACTAGCCTGCACACAGGCGCAAGCCACAGGAGTGCATCAGAAGCACTCCAAATCCTGCACGGGGAAAGCAGGATATCAGCTCAGCAGTCTGTGGGTGGGAGAGCAGCGAGTGATGGTCCCAATGAAAAGCGGGTTGCCTTGAAAGTGCTCGAGTGCAATGCGTCTCTGGCCGTGGAAAACAGTCGGCAGCTGGTCACAATCATTTCAAACAATTGCGAAGCCAGTGGGAACTGTGGCCTGTGGTGGGCGTGTACAAAAACAAGGCATTGCAACATGCGCCAGCAGAAGGCGCCCAACGAAACCTCCCTCAGCAGAGGGAGGAGTCGCACACAAATCCAGCCAGCTCCGTCGGCATTCCTCAATCGGCTGTCTCCTTCATGCAAGGCCCTTGTGAAACATTGTGAAACGTGCAAAACTATGCGTCCACTTTGTACAAGATTGGCAGGGTACAGACCCTTCACAGGCGAGGAGCTAAGGCCCTCACCTAGGTGCCAATCGGCTACCGTCGCGTGCAGACACCGGTCAGGAGCTAAAGCTCGCAACCAGGCCCGCTCACTAGCAGCGCGCAAGTATCGGCACATTGGGCAGAGATAACTTTCACCTCAAAAACGACCATCTTGCCTTTGTTAGCATGGTCAACGGAGGCATGGAGGTTGTCTGCTGAGTATCTATGTTGGGCACAGCCTTGACTTGCGAAGCATCAGCTTGGTTTGAGTTCTGCACTGCCCTAAGGGCCTTCGCAAACTCATGCCTGGCTTCGAAAGGTCCAAAGCAGCCTGATTTGGGGATATCCTCTCCCCTTTGCTTGGTCTAACTTTCAATGATTCACTCCAGCAGGGTGCGATCGGGAGAGTCTATACGCACCGTGCAATGGGGCACGAGTGAGATATCATTTACTGATCTTGCAGACCATGAAAGAGGTTCGTATGGTAAGTGGATGTGAGTTAGCAGTTCCCCTTGGACCGCAACTTCATATTGGAACTGTTTTTTCTTGGGTTTAGCACAAGTCCGACTCACGTCCTAGATCTTTGATCATGCGCAGCCATTGCGGCCACCGCCATGCCGGGCACAGCGCAAATGTATTCTCTTCCGCATACGTCCCTCTCCAAGTAGTCCTTTGACCTGGCATTCTTGTGGGCTTCCGCAAGACTGTACAATCAAGGAAAGCCCCACTGGCGATGCAATGGAGTGAGGGTGAATAGCGAGTTCTTGCAATGCCGCACAGTCCATGAAAGCTTTCACATGGATTGTGTGTACTGGGTATGGCAGACGGACATCATGGAGTCTGTTGCAGTGTACGAACGTGAACTTCCGAATTTCTTCTGTGTTGTTATTCGAAATGTTCACATGGGTAAGCAGTTTGCAGTTGTCACAGGCATGGGCTCCCACCTCATAGAAGTCTCGTGGCAGTTGTCTTTCAACCCTGTGGAGCAAAAGCATCCCTTCGAGAGTTCACGACGTGGCACTGACAGACCTTCTGTGTGGCCGCCTGTGCATCCCGCACGACTTGCCTGAAAAAGGACTGTGAACCCGAACAAATGCACATGGCCCAATCACAGCTCCTTTGGCTGATTCGCTTGTACCTTCTTTGATGATGCCCACTTTTTCCAGGGCACAACATTCAGAGAAGAGTCGAACGCCGAAGGCAACGCAGCCAGGCATTTCCACCATGATCAGGGCAAAGTGTGTGGGCTACTGAGAGTGCCCCCCCTAAACCTCCACAATTGATCTGTATTTTCTGGGAAGGGGTTCAAGCGGAGCCAATAACCAAAACTTGTAATGCTGAGCCATATGCCAGAGCAGGGTCTCCCAATGCTCAGTCCAAGGGTGTACATCATAGAGACACCTTGCTTGAGCTAGGCTGGTCAAGGCAAATGGGAGACAGCGTGAAATCATGCGGCCAGAGCACTGAGAGCATCCAGAGCTTACTGGGAGACAACTGGGAGACAAATGGGAGACAAATGGGAGACAAGTATAAAATCATGCGGCCAGAGCACTGTGGTGAAGCAGCCGGATCGCGCCTAGCTTCTTCGAATTCGATGGTGTCTTGTGACACCTAGGGCGGCTGATCCTCGCTGCAGCCTGCTCCCAGTGTTTGTCTCTGGAGCAAACAACAGTTGGTCACGGTGCACGTTCCATTTGTTGAGGAACATTCAATTTTTCTGTGGAATAGTGACTGCCAGCCCCACCAGTGGCCACTTCAAGATGAACTCATGCTTGTTGCCTGCGGATCTCACAAGTTCGCGCTGCCCTGAGTTGTTCAGACGTGTTTCCAAAAGTATGACTGCAGGACCAAATTCAAGGAGATGCGTGCGAAGACTGCCCCAAGGCTGTTTGGGTCTTCGAATGCCACTCGAGTAGTCCCAGCCAAGGCTTTCTCATCGGTTGCGCGACTGCGGCATGCAGGTGTAGACCCAGCTTTCACACAATTGACCGAGAAGCTTGGCGATGTTGCCACTGCTGCAAATTCCCTTTCGCGAAGTCTTTGTTATCTTGGCCCTTTTTCTGCCGCAGCTGCCGTTTGCAGAAGGGGCCAAACTTGATGGCCGGCTCTGGTCCAGTCCTGCCATCCGTCGCGATGATAATGAAGTTCAGATCACCCCGATCGCCCAAGGACTTCAGGGCATGCATGAATATAAGATAGCTTTTGCAGCTCACTCGAGAGCTGCTGCCTTCTGCTCGCCCGAACTGCAGAATTGCAGATTCGAGCACCTCACCAGCCTGCCCTCTGAGAAGATCCACATTGGGTGTCAGGTCGGCAAAGTGTATCGGATTGTGCTCCGAGAAAACTACAGGGTTTATGCTCTCCTCGTGGCGCTATTGGAATTCGTTACGCAACCCAAGAAGAAATCCAAGCAAGGGTCCACTGAAACCTGGGAAGAGGTTGCTGTTAGGCAGAGCAGCCCCAGATCCTGGCTGGTAGCCTACATTCCCACCCCGGAGTCGTTTGCCCCCCTTCCAACGCAAGATGAAATTGGCATGACCACGCCTGCGCAATGGGCACTGCCGCCAAGCATGTTGAGACTTGAAGCTCGAACCTTTGGGATGCCAATTCTTAGCCTGGCTGAGGTGGGCACTACTGTCTCCGCCAATCACCTGTTGCAAATGGCAACGATGCCTCTCGAACACAAAACCACTGCCCTGGGAATCCCATATCCCCTTCAAGTCTCATACCAATTTGATGGCGCCGATGAGCTCATGCAAAGCCTCCACTCGCTGTTTGGACTTTCGGTGACGGGCAATACCCCTAGGTATTGTCCCCAAGCCTCTCGCTTTGGCAAGTACCTATGCGTTGCTGCTCGCACAGATAGCGCACACATTATCTCAATTGCGCTCTCATTGGCTTCTGCCCTTCAATGAGGGCGCTCCACCCTGGCAATTGCGGGGGTTTTCGGTGCCGGCAAGACACGCTCTCTAACCTTCTTGCTTGCGTGGTTTGCTGTCACAACAAACTTGAGGGTTGGGGTAGTTCACAAAGAAAATCCGGCCGGAAGAGCCATCACCAAACTCTTGACCTCCCTGAATCTAGAAGAAGACCATATGCCTCTGTTTATTCGGCCTGTAGGGAGGGAAGAAGCTGCTGCCAACACGGCGTGTACTCCCACGCCAGCCATTCTTCAGAATCCTGTCCAGGCCACCGCCCTGTTTAATGCAGCGCGGGCGAGACCTGGATTCTATTACACAATTAATCAAGTCAATCCTATTCACGCTACTCCTGAACAGGAGCAAGCTACCCAAACAGAGCAGGACCCTGCGTCGAGCGAGCGCTCGGTACCAGAGCAAGCTAGTCCCTCCAACACCCCTGGAGTAGCAAGTGGGCAGTGACTGCCCCAGCAGCATAGTGTTGCGACGCAGCATGTTCCCGCTGCGCATGATCTGGCAGTGTTATGGTGGCAGGCAGCATCCCAAGACGCTGTCCTGGCCAAAAAGGCGCTATGGTTGCCAGGTTCAACGCCTGTCTTGCTGGGTGTCGAATGCATCACCGTCGGACGGTAGTCATACACGTACACCCGGGGGAACAGAATTGGTTGTCAGTTTTCACGCCCATTTCAGAGTCCCACTCTCGACGACGCAAAGTAGTGCCCAGTTCCCTGGTGCCCCAGTTCCCTGTCCCCAGTTCCCTGTCCCAAGTTCCCTGTCCCCAGTTTGCTGCCCCCACCCACTTCCCTGTCCCAAGTTCCCTGTCCCCAGTTTGCTGCCCCCAGTTCCCTGCCCCCAGTTCCCTGCCCCCAGTTTGCTGCCCCCAGTTCCCTGCCCGCCAGTTCCCTGCCCCAGTTCCCTGCCCCTTCCCTGTCTCCAGTTTGCTGCCCCCAGTTCCCTGCCCAAGTTCCCTGTCCCAGTTCCCTGCTCCCACCTGTCCAGTTTGCTGCCCCCAGTTCCCTGTCCCAAGTTCCCTGTCCCCAGTTTGCTGCCCCCAGTTCCCTGCCCCCCAGTTCCCTGTCCCCAGTTCCCTGTCCCAAGTTCCCTGTCCCCATTTTGCTGCCCCCACGACTTGAGGCTCTACATACAGTAGTTGGAGATCAGCCTCGTCTGAGATCCACCTGTAAGCCTTGATCAGCGACTTGAGGTTCTACATAGTTGGAGATCAGCCTCGTCTGAGATCCACCTGTAGGCCTTGATCAACGACTTGAGGGCTTACATAGTTGGAGAATAGAATCAGGAAGCATGAAGTGAAAACGCCGCCCTCAAAGATACAACATTAAGTCATTAGGGGTTAAGTGAAAACGCCGCCCTCAATGATGGCCCCAAGTCAGCTGCTTTGCAGGAGACGATGTTCTGGCAGCGTTCTGTAGCCCAAGCTTTTGTTAATTCATCATTGAGGGCGGCGTTTTCACTTAACCACTAATGATTTAATGCTGCATC
>CAXAMN010001113.1:2290668-2404372 GCA_963970005.1 Durusdinium trenchii
TTCGTCTGAGATCAGCTCTGTCTGAGATCAGCAGTTTCGTTCTTTTTCGGAAGCTTGAGCTGGGACACCAACATTGAGCAGGGTGGCCTGATTTTATTCTCCAACTATGCAGGCCCTCAAGTCGCTGATCAAGGCCTGCAGGTGGATCTCAGACGAGGCTGATCTCCAACTCATATGTAGAACCTCAAGTCGCTGATCAAGGCCTACAGGTGGATCTCAGACGAGGCTGATCTCCAACTAGTGTATGTAGAGCCTCAAGTCGTGGGGGCAGCAAAATGCGGACACGGAACTTGGGACAGGGAACTGGGAAGGGGAGCAAACTGGGGACAGGGAACTTGGGACAGGGCAGGGAACTGACAGGGAACTGGGGGCAGCAAACTGGAGACAGGGAACTGGGGGCAGGGAACTGGGGACTGGGGCAGGGAACAGGGAACTTGGGACAGGGAACTGGGGGCAGGAAACTGGGACAGGGAACTAGGGGCAGGGAAGCAAACTGGGGACAGGGAACTTGGGACAGGGAAGGAACTGGGGGGAGGGAACTGGAACTGGAGACAGGGAACTGGGGGCAGGGAACTGGGCTGATCTCCAACTATTGTATGTAGAAGATCTCAGACGAGGCTGATCTCCAACTATGTAGAACCTCTACGCACCGTCTTTTGTTTTCAAGGAACTCCAACCTCCTCCATCAGAGTTGCCCAAAAAAGTAGCTGACACACCCTTGTGTCTTGATAGTATCTATGATTCACCCTCCGATGAGCCATGTTTGAAGCTTCTTTTGCAGAAAAGAAGAGGGATTCTAGAAGCTGATTGTGGCCTCCAAAACCCTCAAATTCTCTGCGGCTAATTTGCTTCCCCGGGAGTAGTAGTAGTAGTAGTAGTAGTAGTAGCTGAAACTCCTCTCGGTATACACTATTTGTTTCTTATTAAAAATCATTCTTCAACATTTTTCACTTCAACTCAAAATAGATAGCCTTTAAAAAAATCGTTAAATCGTTAATTCGTTAAGTTTGATCTTTCAAATACGTAATTTTTTATACAAAAAGACCAACTTAATTAATTAATGATTTAATGATTTCAAGCCAGGAAAACGAAATGCTCTAAGTGCAGTGTATCGATTTTAAAAAAGCTTTGCTGTTTGGAGTTTTTCCTCTAGTTCAAGTTCTGTACAGGAGCTTAGCTGGCAACCAAAACAAAGACCTGAAAGGTTTAGAAACCTGGAGATCAGCATTGTCTGAGATCCACAGGTGTTTGCCTCAAACGTTGGAGGTCAGTTTTGCGTGAGGCAAAAAACCTAAAGGTGAACCTGCTTTTGATACACTTTTTGAATTACTTTTTGGCTTCAAAAGAGGAGCCGTACACGTCGGCTGGAAGCCAAAAGCAGCTTCTCATTTTCTTGCATTTTTTTGACCGTCTATCCGGTGTGACATTGACTGAGATAGTGCGCCAGAATGAGATTGCAATTTCTAGACACAAGACTCCTGCACTTAGAGCATTTCGTTTTCCTGGCTTGAAATCATTAAATCATCAATTAATTAAGTTGGTCTTTTTTGTATAAAAAAATTACCTATTTGAAAGATCAAACTTAACGAATTAACGATTTAACGATTTTTTTAAGGCTATCTATTTTGGCGCGTTTTTGTTTTCATTACTGTGGCTTGCTGGCAATTGCTAGCAAAAAGCTAAGCTGCAACCAGAAGCCATCGACAAAGGAAAGAATAGAGCCGAGCCAACTCCAGCGAGCATTGAACCAAAGAAAACACACTTTTGCAGACACACCCGCAAGAACAGCATTGATTGTCACCTGCCCCCAGTTCGCTGTCCCCAGTTCCAGTTCCCTGTCTCGGGGCAGAACTGGGGCAGGAAACAGAACTTGGGAAGGGACTGGCCACAGGGAACTGGAGACAGGGAACTGGGGGCAGAGAACTAAGGGAACTGGGGGCAGCAAACTGGAGACAGGGATCAAGCCTGGAATGGGACGGTGCATTTAAGCGATGGTTGCGGACATTATGTTCCAATGCAGCTCCCTTGTGAGTTAAGAAAGATCGCTGGCGCTACATCTCATCCTGACACTGGAGAAGAAATCACTGACAAACAGATTTGCAGCAATTTGACAGGCTCAATTGATTGAAAATGCAGTGCTGGAGCAACTCCCGGACATCGAAGAGAGCAGCACCGTTGGTTGACCCAATTTGGATCTCTGCGCGACAACAACTGGTGCTTCACTGAGGCGGAACACAAAGGGCAGCTGCAAGGCAAAGTCAAAGCCATTCAGGTTCCATCCAGCAGTGCGGGCAGGATCTGCCACATGCGTTTTCGCAAAACGCAGAAGTAAGGCATGCGCAGGTCGAAGCAGGCATTTGCATCATTGGCGAGGCTGCCTGGCGTTGTCTGCGACTCCAGGTTGTCAGTTGCCAAACACAGTAGTTTGCCCACAAAATGGAGTTTTTCGGAGAAGTTATGCACTCCGGACAGTCTTGGCACCTGGCTGCAAACAGTTCGGAAACAGGTTTTTGAGGAATGCTGCTGTGTTAGGAAGCCACCGGTGCCCGGTGAGCGCAATTTCGGCCACGGGCTTTTTAGAAATGTACTGCTTTTGCACGAGTCGAGGCGCTATGTGTGCAGGTTCTGCACAAGTCACCTTGGTCGAGTTAAGAAGAAGTTACTACACAGATTGCAAACCAAACAGAAGAACAAAACACCAACACACAAAACCAAAAACACCCCAAAACACAAAAAACCAGCGGGGGGAAGCAACCTGTTGCGCAACTCGTGTGACCATGGAAGCCGTATGAGAAAAGGTGAGACAGGGGCGACGAACTGAGGGGGTACTCTGGTTGGTCTAAAGAATTGCAAGTCATTTTGAGGCCAGAAACGGTGTCAACAAAACTTCTACCAATCATGAAATTCCCATGCCCACACCCAAAATTGACATCTTCGTAACCACTCCTCCGCTCCTCCGCTGAAATTCTTGTCAAGAAAACCACCAAAAACAGTTTGTGAAACGGAATGATCTCTCTTACGCAACAACAAAATGTGGAGGAGTGTAATGCTCCTCCGCTTGTTTCCTCCAATATAATTACTCCTCCACCCTGTTTTAAATATATACTCCTTTGATACAGGGAACTCCTCCACGTCTCTTCTAAAAACCTTGCAACGTGTTCATGTGTTAGGAGTCTAGGGGGTAGGGGGGGCAGCTATTGAAAAAGATGACAAGAAAGTGGGTGACTTGGCAAAGATGGCGCTTTTGACACATCCCTCACAACCCCCCCCACAACTTCCACACCTGACTCGCCCAACACCTACTACCTCAATGGTTCCACCTCACACATTAAACTTTGCTATAGGGTACAGATGCTAGACATCGAAACTACCCATAAACTTGCTTCTGTCCTCGAAGCCAAATTTAGCCTCAAAACCATGACAGAAATTCCGAGACCGGTTGATGGGCCCTTGCAGTTCCAACAAGTGGCTTCTGCGCGTCATCCGACCTAACAAGCACAGCTAAAGCTTTGGTTGAGTCAGGTGACTTTCCAGCTTTGTGGCTGGATGGGTTCAGTCTCAAGCCAGCAAACCATCATTCAACACCAAACCTTGCGCATCAAGCTTTGCTCATTTCCTGCGGGCTCCATGGGCACAGACACAAAAAAAATGTCCCAGAGCACGCTTGAAAACCGTGGAGACCGACCCGATTTTTGAGGCCAAAAAAGGCCTCAAATTTGAGGCCAGTTTTGGCTTCAAACATTGAAAAATGGAAGCGTAGAAGGTAAATTTCAAAGATCTGCTGATTTCTCATTCGCGGAACTGAAAAACCGAGGCCCCATTTTCATTTTCTGGACGCGCAAGTGCGCCATAAAGCGTCTCCATTTCCTCATCCATCAAATTTCACATACCTCCTTGCTGCGACAAACCTTGTCTTTTCCACATACCAAAAAGTCGCTTTTCAAATTTACGTTGGCGCCAAAATGCAATGTAAACATACACTCTGTGACTGAGGGGGTACTCTGGTTGGTCTAAAGAATTGCAAGTCATTTTGAGGCCAGAAACGGTGTCAACAAAACTTCCACCAATCATGAAATTCCCATGCCCACACCCAAAAATTGACATCTTCGCAACCACTCCTCCGCTCCTCCGCTGAAATTCTTGTCAAGAGAAACACCAAAAACCGTTTGTGAAACGGAATGATCTCTCTCACGCAACAACCAAATGTGGAGGAGTGTGAATGCTCCTCCGCTTGTTTCCTCCAATATCCACCCTGTTTTAAATGTGTACTTCTGCCACAATACAATACAGGGACTCACTCCTCCACGTCTCTTCTGAAAACCTCGCAACATGTTCATGTCTTAGGAGTCTAGGGGGTAGGGGGGGCAGCTATTGAAAAAGATGACAAGAAAGTGGGTGACTTGGCAAAGATGGCGCTTTTGACACATCCCTCACAACCCCCCCACAACTTCCACACCTAACTCGCCCAACACCTACTGCCTCAATGGTTCCACCTCACACATTAAACTTTGCTCCAGGGTGTGTGCTGGACATCGAAACCACCATAAACTTGCTTCTGTCCTCGAAGCCAAATTTGCCTCAAAACATGACAGAAATTCCGAGACCGGTTGATGGGTCCGTGCAGAATCCGCACAACTCTTTGTTCATCTTGCTCAAGGAAATGATTTGGACTTGCTTGGTTGCACCATCAAGAAATTTCGAAGAAATTTCGAATGGTGACGGGAGGCAAATGTGGACCTTCCTCCACGGGTTTGAGGCGATGGCAAGTTGTGCACTTGCAATGCACTTGAGAGGCATCAGTGTATCGTGAAAGCTAAGAGCGGACAAAGGGTCTCAGTTTTTGCAGGAGTCGAGGCGCTGTGTGTGCAGGTTCTACACAAGTCACCATCCTTCATTGCCACTATCTACCATCCGCCGTGTAGGAACGCAGAACTGAGGTTCTCGCTCCTGTCGGCTCACTTCGCAGCGGATGGCGAGAAGAGGTCATGGTTCTACTTGGTGTCTTTGCATTTTGCTTGCCGTATATGCCTGGAAATCCTTCTTTTCTAATGCTCGAAAACTGGCACTTGGCTCAACTCACTGCTCACGTCGCACTTGCTTCTCTCCTTTGCCTCTGAAGCGTAACTTCGTTGAGGCTGGGTCTAGATAGTTTTCTCGCCAAAGGTCGTTTGCGTTTTGGTCATCGAATGCTATGGTGCCGAAAAACTTGCATCTTGGGGCGACCACAACCCGTAGCATTTGACACCTAACTCTTTAAGAGAGATCCTTGATCCTCCGCAATGAAATCCAAGTGGCAGTGTCCCAGTGAGCATTTACCATGATTGGGAAATGCTTGAGGGCCATCTAGCGAGCATTTATCCAAAAATTTGGGCCTGGATCCCAGTGGAAACTTTCGACCCACTTTGTGACCCAATCCAACACCATCCCAAGGCCATTTGGCTCCCGGCAAATGAGACCACGTGCAACTGAAGGTCATTGATCGACAGGCGTGGCGTCACTATCACTCCCTTGCCATTGTCAAAGTGCCCAGCTCCGTGGTTGCAGTCGAATATGCTGCTTTCCCAGCGTGTCATGCGCTTACGTTGGTTGCAATGCCAGCTGTGTCTTCCTGGGGGCCAGACTTTTTGCAGAATGTTGCGCCCGTATGCGGCAAAAGCAGTCCATCTGACAAACAGGGGGTCCAATTTTGTCTCCAGAGGACCTGGTGGCGTCATTGGAGCCTGCCAAGGGGCTCTTACTGAGCATTGAAGGAAAAACTTGTGGACGCTTCCAGCCAAATGAGGGAGATGTCGGTGTGTCTCCTGCTGCTTGAACAGGATTACTCACAGGATGCTTTGTTGAGGGACAAGATTTACTGGCCCCAGTTTCACCTCTCTTCAATATGCCTGCTGGGCCACGCAAGTTGCATAACAGGGTTGCTTTCTTTTTTTGGTGTCTTTTTGGGCTGTGGTTGTTTGCTGTTTGGGGACCTCTTTCTCGCCGTTGGAATGCAACCTAGCAACTTCTCAACTCGATCCAGGCTCATTTCCTCGCTACCCTCATGTGAATTCATTACGGTGACTTGTGCCTTTCGGCACACACAGCGCCTTTACCCGTGCAAAAAAAAAGCAACCCCTCAACTCGATCAATGCCCAGGGGGAACCTTAGTTCCCGCTGTTGATGTCCGACATTTCCAATTTTGTACAAAGAGGTACAGATATCATGCTGGGAGAGCTCAATGTTTCACAGGTTTCACACGGGCCTTGCACGCACCTCTCTACTTTTTGCCATTGCACAGCGCCTCACAGACTCAAGTGACATCCGCTTTTGGCACCGTTGAGTGCCGAAGGGTGTTGGGTCTGCCTCCCCACGGGGAGGTGGTGCCCGGTTCACCCTTAGCTGCAGGCTTCTCTCGCTAGGAATTGCCGCCGTATTTGAATTCTGTCTGGCAGCATGTGCCTGGCCTTGTATGCGCCACCGGTTGAACGGGTTGTGCTGCAAGTATGGTCTTTTCCACGGATTGCTGCTCAGATCTTCGCACATTCGGTTGGCCTGACTGCAACCACTGCTGGAGCATTGCGAGACACCTGACCTGCAAAGTGACCTTGTTTTTGGCCGCTGGTCACCAACACTTGGTAAGGAAAGTCCCTTTGAAGCCTCCTAGGCGGCTTTCCATGAACACAGCTTGCGCTGCAGTCCTTTTCTTTTGCGAATTCAGGCCCACTAATTGCCACGTGTGGAGGGAAGACTACAAGATGGTGGAGTTTCGGCCTGCGGGCTTGGGTGTTTGGTTTTGGGTTGGTTTTGGGGCCTTCGTTCCTTTCTCCACCATCTGTCTGTTCTTCCCTTCCTTCAACGATGACCTGGGCACCATGCCCACACGGCGTCCGTACTCGTGGAAAAAAAAAGGATCTCTCTTGAAGAGAAGAGATTTCTTCTGTAGTTGCTTGAACCCCAAAAATAATTTGACTTTTTGCACCTGGTGGCTTTTCTGTGCACTTTTCCCACACGGTATCCCGTGAAATCGTCTTGGGCACTTGCGCTTCCTTTTTGTTTCTTTTTGCAAAACAGTTGTCCGTGCTACTTTTTTTGGGCTCCGCGTTCGCTACCTGTCATGCTCGACAAAGAAGCCTGTTGTTTGGTTTCTCAAGCTGTCATGAGAACCTGGTATCTTAGTTTTTTTCCAGGTCCAAGTTCAAGAAAAGGTCATCCAACTTTACCGAGATGCCAAAAAGTTGGCTTTCGTGTGTCTTTTCCATGAATGTTTTGTCTTTTTTCCACGAGTACGGACGCCTGCCCAGGTCATCGTTGAAGGAAGGGAAGAACAGTCACCATCTGTCTGTTCTTCCCTTCCTTTAACGATGACCTGGGCACCATGCCCACACGGAGTCCGTTCTCGTGGAAAAAAAGAAGGAAGGGAAGAACAGTCAGATGGTGGAGAAAAGAACAAGGACAACCAAAACAAACCAAAAACAAGCAAACCACAGCCCACAGGCCAAGTTTCCACCATCTTGTGGTCTTTCCTCTGTGCTAGGTAAAACAAGTGAAACGAAAACTAATGACCATCAGTGGGCCTGAATTCTCGAAAGAAGAGCATGGCAGCGCAGGTCTGTGCTCTAGCAAAGTCTTTAAAAAGGCTTCAAATGGACTTTGCTTCTTGATTACTAGTGACCAGCGGCCACACCACAGTGTGGCAGAACCATGGTCACGATGCAGGTCAGGAGTATCGCAATGCTCCAACGCCCCGGTTGCATCCATGTCAAAATGGAGCAGCGGTAGCTATGCTGCACGCCGTGGAAAAAACCTTTCTTGTAAGCACAACCCATGCAACTGGTTGCACCTGCAAGTCCAGAGGCATGTTACCAGGCGGTGATCAAACAGTGGCGGCCACAGCAAACGACGAAAGCCTGCAGGTAAGAGTGCGAGAGTCACACCCCCCGAAGGAAGGTCAGCTGGGCACCCTTCGGCTCAAAGGTGCCAAAACGGGGTTTCTCCTGAATCCGTGAAGTGCTGCGTCATTGCAAAAAGTCACACACGGCGCAACGGACCATGCACAAGCAATATGTCTGCAGGAACATTTGGAAGTGAGCCCTCGTGCAATGGACACGAAACCTGCTGCACCTGACATGGACTTTTAAAACGTTCTTGCACAGCGGTAGTGAGGACTGCACTGTTGCACAACCATGTTTCACCACAGCATGCTCTACTTGGCAAGATGGCTTCAAGACTGTTTGTCGTAAAAGAAGCGTGTAAGAGGACAAAGTAAATGCTTTTGGTAACTTTCTTTGTTTGTCCAATTGGTGAAGAAGCAAATTCTTGGTCTTAGACATGCAGTGGACTCGTCCTAGGTGCCTTCGAAGTGCAGTACACACTGCAGTAATGAGGTCAAGGCAGACAGCATTGACAAAACATTCATGGAAAACGACAAAGGTGGGCAACCCGTCCAGTCCAGGCAGCGCCGAGAGGCTGTCGGCAGATGCTCTCCAGACCTGCACAGACCAGCAATGTGTTCGCAGCTGGAATAGTGGATAAGCACACCGCCAGCAAGTTACGGCAAGTGAGATGCGCAAACACTAAGTAGGATCATCGATCTCTTTTCGCCATTTGCAACACAGTGAGCCAATAGGAATGAGAGCCTTAGCTCCTCGTTGCTAACAGGCGGGTGGTAGAGAGTGGCAATGGAGGATGCCCAGGGGGAACCTTAGTTCCCACCAATTGCTACCAGGACCAGCACACGGGTGCAAGCCCAAACTAGCAACTTGCCTCCAACCGAACTGTTTCTTGCTCGGCGCCTTTGCCGCTGTGTGCAACACATTCCCCAGTTTCGGTTCAATCCCATCTGATAGGCAGGAGGAGGAAGGATTTCTTGACTTTCTCTTTTGTTTGTGGCCTGTGCATCTTTGGAGCATTGCGATACTCCTAACCTGCATCGTGACCATGGTTTTGCCGCACTGTGAAAAAAAATGAGGATTGTAGGAGAAGCGGCGTGGAGAAGCTGTCGACAGCTGCAAGTGGTCCATCCACCAGACACGGCAGTCAGCCTGCTGCATGGTGCTTTCAACCGCTGCCGAGCCTTGCGCGCAATGATTGCCTCTGACTGCCAATATTCGAGGAGTGTTGCTCCCTTGCGCAAATACGAGTGACGCAGTGCCCTGACAATGTACTTGCCCTCCAAGCACAGCTGAGGCTGTGTGTTTCAAGGAATGCACGGCCAGGCTCTCCCACGCTGAACGGAAGTCTGCCTGACTGCTGTTTCTTGGAAGCAGGTGTAGTCTCACTCTATCTGCCGTGGACTTCAACAGGATCGGAACGGCCGCGTGTGTGAGCTGCCAGCAGCTGCAAACTGTTGATTTGTCCCAGACGTCATGAAATTTTGGGTTCAACCTTTGCACACTGCTCACTACAGCAACTCAGCCTTTCCCGCTTTTGCAGGTGTGCGCAGCTTTCGAGTAGTTCGAAATCCGCAACCGCTCACAACCGTTCGCAACTGTCCGCAACCTTCCACAAGCGTCAGCGTCTGCAAGCGTTGGCAACCGTTTGCAACCGCAGACCTTTCTGCCAAAGGGCTGCGTCCATCCACAACCCTGCCCACACAAAGGATGAGGTCATAAATCTCTTTTCAAAAAAACGCTTAAGAACACCTGGCAGCCTGTTGATTTTGCGCGCAAATGTGAACTGGGCGTGCAAATGTACACGGGGGAACTGGCTTTCCAAAGATTCCTCCACAGTCAAAGCTATGTCACAGGTCGACTGGGTCGACTTTCTCAGTCTTTGTTCCTGGCTTGGCAAGGAAATGTTGTGGTCACAACATGATCATGATGCATATTTTCACAATTTTGACACATTTTGATTGTGATGTCAATGAGGGGAAAGTCCACAGAAGCGAGCATGCTGCAGCAGTCTCAAAGGAGCCAAGGAACCTTCCTTTGAAATTCTGCGAGCCGGGGTCATTTGCCATCTCTTATTACGTCTCGATTTTTTCACCTCAAGTCTTTGCCACCTTTATTCTCTTTCTCTTTTTTGGCGACGTGAGGTCTGACCTCAAGACGCGTTCTTCGTTTTGAACTTGATTTTGACCCACCCTCGGCCACCCTTTTCATGTTTGATTCTTGCTTAAACTTGCCTCGAACAGTCCCAAGAAGGAGCGATCTGTGCTTGACGTTTTCCAAACGTTTTTGTGGTATGCTAACGATAATTCTACTTCCACTTTCTGTGCCTCTCTTGTGCTGTGTTTGTTCTTTTCTGGGTTTTTATGTTGTGTTCATTTTTCAACGGACGGTTGTGAGTTAATAACTCCCAGGAAAGACACATTGGTGTCCATCGTTTTTGTCCAAGGGGCCTTTTGAATGTTTTCATGTTTGCGGTTGAGGCAGTTACTTGTGAGTTTAGTTGACAGACGGAAGCGTCACAACCTTCCAAGCAACCTTCAAAGACTAGTGACGTCAACCTCATTTCTCTATGTTGATTAGTATGGCCACTGTCGCCTTTCCTCATGTGAAGATTTTCAACTGGAACTTCGAACCGATCACTTGTACAGCCTCTCACTCCGACACCTGCCGCTTTTGTGTTTGTAGAATTCAATAGTCCAAAAGCAGCTGAGAGAGGGCATTTGTTTCTGCACTTTTGTGCAATACACGCACCAAAGAACAGGGCCATCAATCAGGTGTGCCGGGAACGGACAAACAGTAGGATGATGGTGACGTCCTTGCTCCTAGTAGCGATGCGTTCCTAGTAGTACGGCCAGGAGCCCCTAGTAGCGTCCAATTGCCTCTTAATGTAATGAACAAAATGACCTTTTGGTTGGGTGATTTCCGTTGTGTTGGAACCCCGCTCTGCAGTTGCAAGTGCAAGTACACCATATTTTGTGGTGCGGTGTTTTTCACTTTTTGTGAGTTCTCAAAAGAACGAACTTGTGTTTCTTTTTTAGTGTGATTCTTATCCAACATTTTGTTTGTTGGAAGTGGACATTAATTGAGGTCTGAGTGGTAGGTCAATCATACTGGTGAGATCAGACCTGCTGAAGGAAACATGGTTCAACCACATGCATCATTTCTTACACATATCCATGCAGCCACATCGGTTTAGTCAATGATCGTGCAAAAGCCTCAATAGGATGGTGTCATTTGCACAACCGCTCTTTTGGCAGCCTTGATCCCAGTTTGGACACTGCCGATACGCCTTGGCGTTGAAACATGTTGTGCGCCTGGGATGTTTTGTGACAACCTTGCCAGAAAATAGTTGGCTATATAAGGATCAGATACATTGTGAATGCACTGACCAAGAAGCTGCAGCCTCAGCATCAACTTTCAACTGTCACTCCTCCGACTTTTCTGTTCCGACCAGGAATCTGAAGCCAAGCCTGAATGAGCTTCACAACCTCATAGCCGCTTTTGGCTACGATGCCCAGGCGTTCTGTTGTTTGGTATGTTGAACCGGATTTGAGACAATTAAGCACAGGATACTGTATCAAGAAAGTCAGTGGCCCTGATGTCAACAACCCTGCAATAGACAGACATTTTTCATTTTTAATCCGTTGTTCGTAAACTCATTGGATCTTTGAGAGACAAAACCTAAGACCTCTTCAGTCTTCCAATCTTCTATTTGTTTCTCTTCCAATGTGGAGGTTTTCTTTCTCCGGGTGCTGCTCGAGGAAGCGGCATCAACAAACTGGCAGTATTCAGGCTGGATACGCGTTGAATACAGTTGGAGCAGAGAAGAGATGAACAGCCATGGGTCATTGGTGAATGGTGCAAACGTGAGTGGACTGCTGCAGGAAAAGGCGCATTTCAACTTCAAGTTCTCTCCGCAGAGCTGAAGGAGATAGAGCATGAGGAGACACATACAAACGGCAACCCCGACGCAAAAAA
Organism: Durusdinium trenchii; assembly: GCA_963970005.1. Taxonomy (NCBI): domain Eukaryota; class Dinophyceae; order Suessiales; family Symbiodiniaceae; genus Durusdinium; species Durusdinium trenchii. The sequence goes on from CAXAMN010001113.1 coordinate 2,302,515, forward strand.
AGGTTACGGAACTGAACAGTGTTGTTTGTTTCTCTGCCTGGAGATCGGCCAACCAAACCGTATGGTTCCAAGATAAACGCGCACTGCATTGCTTTCCATGTCCATATTTTTCAAGATCTTTGCAATGGTCTCCTGCAGTTCCAAAACAACATAGTCATTTGTGTTGGCGAGCAAGTGTGAACGTGCAGGTGTGACGAAACTGCTGTGTTCGAGTGGATGTTTATTTTTTCTGGTCACCTGTCACTGGCAAGTGCACTATTCTCACAGGTGCCATGAGCCATAAGTATAGTTGTTCGTTTTATGAGGAAAAAGGACACTTTTTGGGCTCTACTTTGCTTTAAGGATCGATCGAACTGCCACGTTATCGTGATCACAGGGTGAATTCAACGGCGAACCGGGAACATCAGGGAGGGCCGAACCGGCGAGGGAGGAGGCCTGGCCTCATTTCCATGCTTTTGGTGGGGTTGTGAGGGCCATGCTGAGGGGTCAGGTTCCCTTCTGGAGCTTTGCAAGCTCTTTCAGTGAATCTATGCTAATCTTCCGGACTTAGTTGGAGAGCAGCAGCACCGTGTTGTTTTGGGTGAGGAATTAGTTGTGCAGTTTATCAGTTCTGGTTGCAAATTCATACCAAGCTTGCTCGGTGAAGGTGACCTTGTTTGCGCGTTATTTGACCAATTCTTTGCCGCCACACCACAAAGACAAACATGGAGGCATACACATGCAGACATACCAATGTCTGGGGACCGAGATGTTCATACCTTAAAGGCCATGAAAGCCCTGCGCTGCTAGTAGTACATTTTGCTCTTTGAGCCACGTGAGGAGCAGTTTGGTCAGTTGTCCATCTCTCAGCATGAAGCTTGCCAGTCCAGGAATGTCCAGAGAGGTGTGTTGGCTGTAAGGGTGTTTCACTCTTCTCCGGCCTTATGCTCTTTCCCTCCTGAGCTGGATCTTGATTTCCGACTGGGCAACGCAGATTACATCAACATAGATAGGTGGCTCATTAAGTCAATGGTGCATCAGTTTTTGAAGAGCAGGGAGAAGTCTTGTCGGTGTCCAACAAAATTACTGACCAGACGTTTGTCAGACTAGTGCGCACTGGTCTGGCTGGTGCTGACTAGCTGAGGCTTTGTCATGCAATTGAACAGTTCAAAGAGAACATCACAGAGGCAAGGCAAACCGTGGTCTTAAACCGTTCTTTGGATTCGAATCAAGTTACTGAGGTTTCCAAGCTGTTTGTCCTTTCTATGTTGATCATGCTTTCTTTGCAGCTCAAGCCAGTGGTTTTGCTGGGCATGAGTGTAACAAGCTTCTTTGCGTTGTGTTTTTTCCTGAAACAATGTTTTGATAACTTGGCGACGCAGCACTTCCTCAACGCGCTGCTGAGGACTTTTTGCTGCAACTGTGCAAGGTGCGCAGTACTGGACTGTATGGCCTCCGCCTGGTAGCTTCTAGTTACTAAGACGCTTCAAAGACATACTAGAAAGATCTAGAAAGCTTCATTGTTACTAGTAGCGATGGCCTCCAACCTAATTTGAACATAAGGACATGCGAGATTCTTAGCACAACAGCAGCGTGCAGATCCAGCTAGAGCCCAGTATGTACGGAGTCAGCTTTTCTCATGCTCAAGATGCTCGATTTGAGTTCTGGCCTCCTTTCAAATGTTTGCCATCGTCAAACCAGCCTTTGATGCTTCAAAGCTCTTCAAAACATAAGCGATTGAGGGGTAACACTCCTGGACGCGCACCAGAGGCGACAAAGATCAGCCTGCAGCCTGCGCTCCCAGACCTCGAAGGGGAGCCCTTTTTGCAATCAAAGAATCTTTGGGTTTGGTTGATTTTGGAGGAGGAGTTTGATTGATTTCGGAGAAGTTTGTCTCAAAGAGACGTTGCAAAGCTTTAGTGCATTATGCCTTTTAAGAGATGGGAAGCAACAAACTACCAACACCACCGCATCGATACATCCTACATCCAGTCCAACCTGCCCTTGAGATTTTACCGATGGCTCTGCCACAGTTTTTTGCATCTTGACCATGTTCCTTGCCGTTTTCTTCTCAGACTTGGCAGGGCACAGATCAACATGGCCGTGGCAATGCTGCATTCTTTGCCACTGAGCCAGGAGGCCGCAAGGGTCAGAGACGCACCACAAGTTCACCTCAGCAAGACATGGACCCTTGGGAGATATGTTATATGTTTCTTATGAAAGTTATATTTAGGTTGAATCAAAGAAGTTCAGCACCACTCAGCAACATCGTTGATGGGTTTTCTACCACTTTTCCTTTTCGATCATTCTTGGGCTTTGCCGCCTAATAACGAAAGCCATTTGTAAGCTAGGCTAAAGGTACTTTCTGCGAACGAAGTGAGCTATGAGGGGATGCCGGGCAGAGTGTACCAATTGTTCCCTAAACCTGAAAACGTGGAGGCCATATTGGGCGACGACGTGATACAGAAAATGTAAGCCCCATAATCGTAGAGGCCTCCTTTAAGGTGGATAGAAACAGTCACCCCACTTTCAAGAATCACAAACAGACCTCAGAAGGGAAGCAAACGCAATGACGTAGCTTTTCAAGTCTTTCTTGTGCAGAGCCTCGACAAAAAATTCAATAGAACCAAAGCACATATATAAAATGACTCACTCATCTTTTTCAGAGACAATGCCTGACAGTTTGTTTCGGGGCGTTCAAAGACAAATGTTTTGGGCATCCTCCAATGGCTTCAGTTTCTGGGTCGACCTATCACATTTCAAAAGCAAGTAACCCACCACAGCCTAATGTGGTACAACCATGCTGGTTTCTACCACGTATGTGATTTTCTGCATCCAATATGTTCAAGGCTTTTGGAATCATTTGGATGGCTCCCATGCCTCACATCTGCTAGAGCAAGTTGAGAGTAGATCACTGCTGTGGCTCCTCTCAGCATGCTTTGTTGGTATTTGACATCTCCTTTTGCCTCGTCTTCCATCTCTTCATATCCTCTCTAGTTCTTGTTCGCATCAACCAGACATGCAAACAGGTTCACGCGGATACCACTAACCACTATCTGTCACTACCCACCCTGTCTTGGTCTACAAAGATTGCAGTGCTTTGGTGCTTCGCTGGATGCCAGGCGAGCCGGCGGGAGTCAGCCAAGTTCTTGAGAAATCGCTTCAGGCGAGAACTGCGAGCGGAAGTCGCTTTGAATCAGCCATTTCATAGTTCTATACGCTTTGCATGAGGTTTGACTCCATACCACATGTCATTTCACAATGAATGTCAAGTGGATAGCCTATCTTTTCGTTCTAAGCATTGGCATTGAAACCGAAGCTTTCCGACGCTGATCCAACCTAGCAGCTCCGTTACTGACGTTTTCCGGTGCTCAGACTTTATGAACTTGCGTTTTGGCTCAGATGGGGGAAGCAGGAGGCTAGGCTTTGGATAAGCTTCCCCAGGTGGAGCTTGTTTGCTTGTTCAGTGATTTTCCCAGGCACTCCTGCAAATTCATCTGGGAAGCTACCTCAAATCTGGATTACAGTTCTTGATCCCAGCTTGCAGAACAAAGTAAATCAAGGTCCCGCATCAACACATCAGATTTTCCTGGCTCCACCTTCACGGTGGCCGATTGTTGACCGTGCGTGCGCCTCAGAGTTCCGCCTCGGCCACGTGGTGTGTTTGAAGGCATCGCTTGGTGTCTCTTCTCGGTTTTTGGGACAGCAAATCCTGTGTGGCCAACGTCCTGCAGCTATTTTGGGTTCAGCTCTGGCCAACGTCCGGCGGTGGACATCTGGTGCCATGTGGACTTTACTGCTTCTGCTGCCTGCACTCCTAATGGCTCAGTGACCTGGCAGAGGGTGACTGAAAAGAAGAGGTTGTCACCGCTTCAAGCGAGTTCGATCAAACCGTCTCTGAAGATCAAACTAGCCACCATACAGGTTAGGCGGCACAAAATGCTTCAATCTTTGGATCAGCGAGGTTCAAGTCCGCGGTGCGTATATGTTGCATTGTTGGTCCCACTTTAAGCCCATCGTCCTCCTGTCACTTGCAAACAACTCTTAAATTCACGGACAAAGTGGAACTGCACTTTAGAGCAGAAGTTTGGCCGCGAAGCAATTGACTCCTCCGCCTGACTTGGACGGGCCTCTTGCTATCTTCTTTGATGGCATGGCCAAAGCCTTTCCAGATTGTTAAAGGGGTAATGATGAAGCTCCAGGCAATTAACTTGGACTAAACTGCAGCGTGGAGGTCAGCTTATACATATACTGTATATCTATATATCGTTGTGTAGGGGTCGCACTGTCATTTGTATTCACAGATGAGGATGCTGGCAAAGCTCCTTTGAAGAGATGCTCTCGCATTATCTAACTGGGTTCAGTACAAGACGACGTACTGTTCCATGGCCTTGATGGCCCAGGCCCTGCGAAGATTGCCAGACCAAGGGCTATCACATGTTGCAGCACAAGCAGCGGGTAGTCAAGAAGGCGGGGATAACAAAGACATAATATGTTGGGAGAAGGAGCAAACCCTTCACAGTTTCATTTGGTTGCGATTATATTGAACTTGTAGTGCGCGGTTGCAAAAACTGCTTTAGTTTGCCAATACCGTTCAGTTTTCACCTTTGCGATTTTCCTGCATCTATTTCCCACCTCTCACAATTCTGACATAGTTAATGCGCATGAAGCTATGCGTTGTTTGCTGCTCCATCATGCGCTAAGCAAATCCATTAACAGCGACACTATATTACATTGCATGCGCTGATCGGACAAGTTAAGTTTCCCTAAAAATCTAGAAAACAAATCATTAGTGCGAGCGCTTCTTCGAGGAAGCTCCCCCTGCCCTCAGGCAGGGTGAGCTTCCTTGAAGAAGCGTGAGCTATCCTGCGTCCAGTTACTGGAAGCTAAATAGGAGCTAGTAGCTTATTATTCCCTCACTTAGGAGGTCGGCCAAAGAAGAACCAAAAAACCGTGATGGTTTGGAAAGTCCATTGGTCATGGCCGGGCACCGGGTATGTGTCCTATTGGTTCGCTGACAGCGAGGTCGATCACCAATCAAGCAAGAAATGCGGCCATGTTGGAGCCTCACATTTATAGAAGTGGAGAGAGTCTCTAAAGCTTGTAAGTTCATTTGATCCAAGGACGTTGACATCTTGGAATCCAAGTCTTGCTTGATTTTTCTGTTTTGCTCCAAGGTTGACTGCCCTGAGGCCTGCTGAGGGCTGGAATGTGATCTCCACAAGTTCCAGTCAATCCAGACAAGTCCAGGAAGTTTTTCGCTTAGCTTGAGCTTCTGCTTAGCTTCGTTTGGCTTCTATAGGGGAGTTTGAGTCGTACCTTTCACGAGATCTCCAGTATGGCAGGGCTGGCATTTTCATTTTGTTTCTTTCTGCAAATCAAAGTCGCCACCCCGCAGCCAGGACGATGATGACGATGATGACGATGATGACGATGACGAATCAAAGGCTGGATTGTGCTCAGGCTGTCTATCAGATACTATCCTTCGTGCAGCCGGTCTGATTGAGCTTTAATCTCTCCGATGCAAAGAAGAAGTAGGCATCGACCCTTGAGTTCTGGTGCAACAGCATCGACCCTTGTCCACATATGAGCTCTGATTTAGAGCTTGTCTCCACAAAGCATCTGATCACTGATTTGCGTCAGGGCATTGTGGCAAAGCATGGCTTTCTGAAGGTGGCGCAGAATAGGGTTGTGGACCAGCCGCTTGCACTCGAAGATTTAGGAATTGTTTGGAATCTCACCTTGCCACACAGTTAGAAACATGCTCAACTACTCACTAGGTCATGGTTTAACTGGTTGCGTGGCAGTTTCGCAGGCGTTGAGTATGCCTTGCAGCAAAACAATATGTGTTGCTTAACTATTGCTTTGATGCGCACTCCTTGCATCGATTTCCACTTCGATTTCCATCTCGGACGGATTTTCGTCACAGTTGGCACAGCCCTCCGAGCTCACGGGAAGAATTAAGATTTTGGTAGAACTTCCTGAACTAGAGCTGCCACACTTTTCCAGCCAGAATTTGGTCAATGGAGATTGGCTCATGGACTTTTCGACAAGCTTTCTTTTGAACAAATGTTGTGAGTGTCTGGCACTCCCTATCTATGAATTGCATTCTGGCCAGTGGAATCCCTACACACACAAACCTTTCATGTGGGGTGAAAACAAGAGTCCTCTCGTAAAAAGGTCAAGAACAAGGCACATTGTGTGTATATGGCAGTCCTCGTGTGTTGGTCCTGGACAAACATCGACAGCCAATTGCACCCTTGCACCGAAGCAAGTTCATCGACGATCACGACGAAGCCTCCTCGCAAATCAGCAAGACCCCCCTTACCCCAGACCACCCCCTGATTCCAAAGCAAGTTAATATACACCAGTACTTTTGTTGCAATCACTATGAATGCCGATACTTTTCAATGCCACCGTCCACTGTTTCCACAGCAGGTTAATTTACGAAGCATCAGCATCAGCATCAGAAACAAATGCAAGAAGCACAGTGAACGTAGTAGTAGACGTTTGTAACATATTGAAACAACGCTATGCAAACCGCCAGCAGCTGCCTGCTGTTCCACAATGTTCCACATGCTCCCCAGAGATGATCCTCATCGTCTGAGGTCTGGAGAGGTAGTGCGACTTCGGGGTATGTCGCTGTTCTGGTCCCAGTGGAAGCCGCAGTACTGGACCAAAGGCAAGTGGAATGTGTGGAGCTTTTGACTTAAAGTTATCTAATTAGTGTGAAAACGCATCTTCAATCTCAGGGACAGACGATGATCAGTGCAAAAAGCATAGAGCAATGCAGTTTTCTTCGAGGCTGTACAAAGCAGTGATGTCCTACTGCATGCTACCAGCCTGATGGTAGGGTGTGTCTTCCATTGTGCTATAAGTTATAAGGGAACAAAAGCAGTTGGTATGCAGGACAGCAAAAGCATTAGTTTGCCAATTCTATTTGCTGTGCAGGCACCACCCGTTGGCTCAAGAAGAAGTGGGGAATCACTCTGCTACGATGTCCAATGGCCATTGAGGTGTGAATGTCTATGGATTCGAGCGTTTTGCATAGTTGCCATTGAGTGAGGAATCTTGGGACCCAAGTGCCAGGCCATTGAAATACAATGTGCTAGGTCTAGGTGATGCATTGACCTGTTTTATGGGACCGTGTGCTGACTGTTGAGGCAGGTGGATATCTGACAAACCCACAAGAAGAGATGAACAAAGTCAAGGCACGGTGCAAAGTTGTTGAAGTTGTTGACCAGAATTCCTGTTACCTGCTGCTGCCGTTTGTCAACTTTTTTTGCAAGTAGGAGAACTAAGCCTTTCAGTGACAGCATACAAGCCATGGAGAGTGTGTGTATAGTCCTTTTTGGTCGCTCTCGCCAGACAGTGGTGGAAGCAGCCATTGAGCAGGGGATTTATGTCATCATTGACTGGCATGACCACAATGCTGAACAGCACGAACAGGCAGCTGATCTGACGAAGGTAGAGTTACTTCGATCGTGGCCCTTCGGAGCGTGGTTCATCGAAAGCACTGTTTTTTGCATCGAGCGTTGCTTGCCACTTTCGTCGGCCGTTCAGACGGTTGTCATGCTGTGCGGGACGGGTCGTGAGGGGTCGTTCTTACTAGAAGATCAGCTCGAAATTCAGGAAGCTGCAGAGTTTTTTGGGCAAGTGGCCAAGAAGTGGTTTGGCTGCAGTTGGGATGTGTGTGACTCCAAGTGGTGTGGGAAAGACGGGCCGCGGCTGGAAAGACGATCATGGCAGGTAGGAAGGTGGTTGTCAGGACGAGGTCCGAATCTTCAATGGACAGTTCCTGGCTTTTTCCGCATTGACTTTTCCTGGGACTGAGATCAAGTTGTGACGGGGGCAATTAGCACGATCAGCCAGTTGCACAGGTTTGGTTCTGTACTGAATGTTTTGAGAGGGCTAGGCGGCTATTCGTTGTGCTGTATGGGTTCAGAGAGGGAGTCCGCTGTGATAGCACCCTGTAGTCGAAAATCGAAGTGATCGGAAGATGTCCTGAAGGTATGGTCATCACCCCAATGTCATTTTCGAGATTTTCAATGAACCGATCTTTCAAGCCTGGAACACGACCATCAAGCCGTACCATGAGAAGATCGTGTCGGAGTCTTGCCTGCAGAAGAGTGGACAACCGCCCGGTGATACCAGTGGAACCCCCTTTTCTATTGCGGCTTTGCCCCTTGTGTTGCCCAAAGGCAGCAACATGCCAGTGTCGTACTCCCGAAGCAGCCAGTGTTTGGCTGATGCCTTGCACAGAGGCAGATTCAACCATACTCGTACCATCCTTACACATTGGGGCCACAAGAGCAGCCGGTTTTGTTTGTTGGCCCCCGCCCACACATGAAGCTTGGACATCAAGTTCCTTGCCGTGGGATTGCTTCCAACGCATCGACCACGGTGGTCGAAACCTGTTCGGTGTCTCAGGTCATTCGACAACATAGCTCGAACCTCATCATTTTGGGCACTGGCACCTGGTCCCAAGATGTGGACATTGCTGCCGAAGACCCAGCGCGGTCCCTGGTGACCCGCTGACTGAGAGAGACATGGACAGAAAGACCATCGCTGAGAATCGCTGTGAATCGCTTTTCTTTAGGAATTTGCTACACTTTCTTTGCTTGGTTTGCTAGTTGCGCATTGAAAACAACGCAGCACTTGTTGATGTCTGTTAGTGTGCAGTGCTGGATCTGTTGGGAAAGCTTGACAAAAAAGAGATTTGCCAAGCAGTTGGCCGAAGCAATATGGATTTGATTGCAAACTCTGTCAGCGACAGGTTGAGGGAGAGAATCTTGCGTACACTATCCATTTCTATGCCAACACCCACAAGCAGGACGGTTTCTCCGATCGTTTTACTTCATTTGAGCAAATTACTATTTTGCTCCTGCACAGGTGTTTCCCGTTAGTTTCGGGTTTGTTTGTGTTCGCTGCCGATCGGACGGAGTGCTCCGGGCCTGCGATTTCCCGATCTCCTTGCCCAGGAGCTGCGAGACAAGGCCAGGTAAGGGAATGCTCTTCTTGAGGGTGAGTGCATCGCTACTTGTAACAAGTGCATCGCCATTAGTAGCTAGAAGCCATTGGAATGCTTCAGAGCTGTGACATCTCACTTTCACCTTGACTTACCACATAACCTCAAGTCGCCAAGTTTAGAGTTGGGGTTGCCAGACATTGTTTGCAATCTTCATGGGACTCGGTGGAAAAAGGTCTTTTGAAAAGGCTTTGGCTGATTTGAAGAAAGACTTGAAGAAAAGGCCACGTATGTTGTGCGCTAGTAGAATGGAGGCCATTGCTACTAGTTTGAAGGCCATCTGAATCGGAGAGGTCCTCAAGGCTTTAGAGTCGGTGGCCATCTTTGCCACGGAGTGGGGCACTTGCGACGCCAGTGGGGATGGCACTTTGAACCTTGCAGAGGCTGGTGATCAAAACGAAGCGTTGCAAGTTGCACTGCAAGCCCTGCAAGCCCTGCAAGCCCTGCCAGCCGCTGGTTAGTTTACTTCGATACTTTAAATTCTTTCGCAGAAAAATGATATAATATCCTGCAAAGGGGCTGGTTTCGAGTTGTACAGGACGTTGGTTTCTGAGAGTTGCTTTGTGATCCTCTGAGACGAAGACCTGGCTCGACTTCTTTGAAGAGCATCATATCTCTGACGCCAATTGGGCCATCAGCGACAAACAGGAGGGGAATGGATGCTTTTCTGAACCCGGGAGGCAACTGAAGGAACAGGTAGTTCATTTCAAGGACTCAGTTTGGTGGTGATGGCCCCTGCAACACAGAGTTCTTGTATTGCAAAGGAACTAGCTCCGGAACTGTAGGTGTTCTGATGCATTTTTGCAGGGTTTGATTTCACCATGGGAAGGCCAACCATTTCAGTTGTCTTTGATCTACTCTTAAGAGGAGGAGGATAGTTTTTTTGTCCATTCTGAGGTCTCTCGCTTCGTCTCTTGAACAAAAGCTTTTCAGAAGAACCTTCAAGCCACTCCGGGCTTGCAGACTCTGGCAGGAAGCCTGTTCAGCCCTTCTTCCAGGCTGGCAAGAGTTTTTTGCTGGTGAAGAGAAGTTGAGATTTTTCTGGATCAGGCAAGCAGACTTGTGTTTGTGATTACTGTAACCTGCCACTTCAGGCGCCAGTGGTGATGGCGGTTGGGAGGATTGTGAGCTGACAGAGTCGGGACACTTCGTGAGGTGCGGGGTGTCGCTGCAACACAATGCAAGCTATATATCTTTGCTTGTAAGACTCGTAAGACCACAAATGAATTCGTGTCACGACTGCTCATGCAGGTCAACCCTATTGGGTGAGCCTATGCCAGCCACATTGCCAGAGCCCTGCCCGAGGCCACCGAGACAGATGCCTTCTTCCTTCTCTGAAAGTGCTAAGGGCCAAGCTGATTTTGTCAAACAGATCATACCACAGGCTGACAACGCCTCCTCCAGGGATGTGCGCAGATTCTACGGACGCGGCCTTGGTTAGTTCCATCAAGATGTGCTCTTGTGCGCACAAGGGCTGCCCGTATTACAGCTGTGGCCACCCAGGAGGATTGCTCAAAGAAGAAGTGTTGCAATGACTTGGGTGCCAAGTGCCTGGCCCAAAAGTGGTGCTTTGTACGTTCTCAGGCTGTCATGGGAGCATCTGCGGGTACTTTGTCAGTCAAGGAAAACCCTTGAAAGTACGGGCAAAGTGAGGAAGCATGGTGCAATTAATTGGCTGCTTGCACAAGGTCATTTAGTTTTGGTCAAGCTTTTTGAAGGGAGCATTGCCGTTGGGCGGCGACGAGCATGAACAGTAGACCAACACTGCTATGTTGCCACGGAGTGGTTAGGGCTCTCCTGCTAGTACAACTGTTGTCAAGAGCAACCTCCGGCCGCGAGTTGAAACGTAATACACCTTATTTCCTTCAGCGCAGATGCAAAGTCTACAGACTCTTCAAAACTGCAACTTTTTCGGGCATGCGGCATGTGGATTTGATTTGCGTGGGAAGCATTAAGACTGGATGTTTTGTGGTTTTGTGCGATGCCTGAGCACCTAAGCAATTGAGGTGCTTTCAGAAGAATAAGTACTGGGCCTCGTGCAAGTCCAGCTGCGTGAAAGGCCGCCAGTTCACGATGACGATCCTCTTTTCTGCAGTTTGTTTTTTTTCTTTCCAGACATTTTTTCAAAGATTCGTAGCTGAATTGAGTAAGGAATTTTTCAAACCACGTATTAGACAATGTCACTAGACCCGTAAGTCCTAAGTCACTAGACCTCAGTATAAAGAAAAACAGGTCGCGTTTTGACATGTTTCGGTTCCACGCATCGATCGGTTCCAGGCATCGATCCCAGCGATCCTCCCGAGTGGGCGACTCCTTGGACTTGCAAGGTGGGACCGGTGGGACGGGCGAGGTGAAAACGACGTGCCTCGTGTCGAATCGGAAGCGAGACGTGTCAACAGTGTCAACTGTCAACGACGTGTGAATTGCAGGTACTTTGGTATCCAAATCTATTCTGTTGGCTCTTTCTTTGTGTCTTTTTGGTGACCAGCTGTGAGTAAAGAGGTACTGACCAGAGATGGTGACGATGATGAGCAGGATTCTGCAGCTGCCATGAACAAGGCGCCTGAGAGACAGATTCATTTTGGACATCTTTGCAATTCCAACCTAAGAGCGATGGCCTCCAACATATCAGGTAAAAAGGCAAACCTTTTTAGTCTTTCACATTCATGTGAAACTGTGAAACAGATCCTCGACGAAAGTTGAGGCGAAAAAACAAGGGACCGGCATTGACGTCATCATTCTTATCCCTCCTTTTCAAGTGAGGTGAACAATGCCTAATGAGTTGGACACTGATGTTAACTTGGTTAAATCAAGATGCACTGGATTTTATCTGTTTGCAAGTGGGTCATATGAGTCATATGTTTCGTTTAAACTCAGGTTCCCAAGTGACAGCATGAACCAACCCAGAAGTTGTTTCGTCACAAGGAAGCTTCCAAGCTCACCGCCTGACCTGGCGATGCCGTGATGCATTGGCGATGCATGAGGCTTTGCATCCACCACAAAGGTCAATGAGTGATGCAAGCAAGTCCAGAGTGCCGCTCTGGGACGCTGCTGCGAGCCTTTTCGCAGCAGTGAGTAGCAGTGAGTAGGCGGACCCAGTCCCTACAGGATCCCAGACATCTTTGCACATGATGAATTCGGTGAAGCCAATACAGATGCAAGGACATCTTTTGCGCGTCAGACCTGGGGGCACGGGCCGGATGTGATTTTTCACCGAACATGCAAACACACCCACAGAAAGAGAGAGAGAGAGAGAGATTTTGCTACGTTAGGAAGCCTGAATAGAACTTGTTTTGTACTGTGCCCATATCCTCCTCCTGGCAGATGCACTGTTTTTGAGCTTGCAACACTCTGAGTTTGCACTCAGAAAGGTGTTGCTGCATGAGCTGCTTGAAGAAAGAGCTGTTGGTGTACGGCTTTGTCTCTAGAAGAGCCAGGAAAGATGCTGAGCTCACGAATTAGCTGGCGTCAGTGGTCAGGGTTGTTGGTTGGCGTGTAGCTCGGCTGTTGGTAAAAGAATCAACCAGCTCAGCATACAGTTTGACCGTTTCAGGTCGCTGGGGCTGGATCTCCGGAGCACAATGAAGAGAATTGCAATTAGAGGAGTTGTCATCAGCTTGCTTTCTTTGGGTCAGTAAAATCTGTAGAACCGCTTGCAAAGTGATGAGAAGAAGCTCCAGAGGCCCAGTAACCCTACAGAGCTAGCCACTCTTTGGCGGTTTTGAGATCCGGCTGATAGGCTGAGAAAATGGTAACAGAGCCCTAGATCCACTCTGACAAAGCTTTGGTAGCTCACGCAGAAGATCGAAAGGAATTGAAAGGAATTGACAGGTACATTCGAAGTGACATGTTTGCATTGGGGGCAACGTTTGGAGATCTCGAGATGAGCCATGGTTGGACCCCAAATTTGGGCAATGTTCAAGGAAGCAAATTATCATCCCAATCTTCCATGTCAGTTTCTTTTGTTCAGTTTCCTCCCTTGGCTTCAACACCAAAAGATGAGTGCGCAGCCAGAACCATAGAGTCATAGAGCCATAGCACGGGCCGAAAAGCTCCTCACCACTCAGGTTCTATGGCAGATTCGGAGCTTTCTGCTCACTGTGAGGCAGGTTTTGGGTGCTTGGGTCCTAAAGTGTGAAGTGCAAAGACCCAGATCACCCAAAACGACCCAAGGACCCAAGGACGGATCTTGGAAAAGGTCTCACGAGCGGCTCACCCGAGACCAGGGACAGGTCTGGCGACGTGCGGCGTGTGGCGACGTGCGGCGACCGTGTGGCGCCAGGCTGCCGGTTTGGAATTGGCCGTACGTGCTTGGTGGCGGGGAGCCGGTCCAGGCTGTGGACCCAAGGAGGCGTGTTGTCATCTTCTGGTTCAGTTTCATTGGTTGTTTCCTTCGTCAGTGCTAAGAGACACTTGCAGTTGGAAAGTTGAGCTTAGCCACTGTGGCAGGCAGCCTGGCTTAGAAAGACTGCCTCCGGTGGCGTAAATGGTGGAGCACATATGCGGCTTCTGCGAAGTGGGTCTGGCATCCAGTCGGGAAGGGAAATTGAAATAGACGCAGCTTGAGGTGTGCCGAACAGTACTTACACCAAAGTTTGGAGCACCTTTTGCCATTCAGAGAAGAAATGCGAGAAGTATGAAGTCCAGTCTGAAGCTGCGAGTGTCTCTTAGTTCTATGAATTGTGCACTGTCTCTGAAGTTTTGAGAGCTGCCAGAATCCCCGAGCGAGTCCTGCAAAGCGGTGTGCAGCTCGGGCAGGAGCGGGGTTTTTCGGGGAGCCCAGCAGCACATGCGCGATGCTCCAAACGGGACATTTGATACATATAAGCTGTGTTGAGTGTTGAGTCACGTTTTAGAGAAGGTCGATTTTACAAAGACAGCACGAGAAACTCCTTGCACACTGTTCTGCGACAATGGAACATTAAATGTTTATTGCACGAATTTATACGTTGATGTTTATTGCACGCATATGTTGAGAGAAACCTTTGGCAGGTGTTAGCGAAGGACAAAGGCGTCACCAAGAATTGGCAGGACGTCGTAGCACCTTGGCCTGGAGTGCAAGAACTGTGCCCATAGTGTACAAATATGATCAAACATATATAACAAAAGTCTCCCTCACAGGTGTGGAGCTGGCTTGTTTCTGGATTCAAGTCCCCATTAGGACGATCACACTTGGCTACCTTCGGATGACGTGTGCTTGTTTGGGGAGACAGACAGACGGGCCCTGGGCCGTATGCGGCTGCCGTGGCTCGAAGCACGAGGCTAAAATGCAATTTTCAGAGCCACAACGGCAGCTTGGATGACTTGGATGGATTTTTTGACCCACACGCGCTTGCCTTTGTGACTGAAAAGGCCACAAGATTATGATATGACATATGACAAGAAGACTGTATGTCGTGACCAAGTGTTTTATTTTGTTTCACGGACTCAATTCCAACCAATGAACATGTGGTTCCTTGCATTAACAAGTTAAACACGTTAACTTGTCACGAATCCTTGTTAACTTGTTACGAATGTAACATGTTTGGTTTCTCTTCTTTTCATTTATTTGACAACAAAAATACGCTCAGGCCGCATGACATCGCCCCACAATCTGCTCGCTGTGCAACTTCCAAACGGCGTTTCCAGCAAAAGCTCATGGAGGCGAATGGATAAAGCTCGTTTGCTCGTTGCACACGCCAGTGCTGTAAAGGCAATGAACTCAACATCAAGCACTGACAGTATGTCACCAGTATGTATTACTATGATATGTTTGTTGATAAAGAGGTACCAGTGATGCTACAGAGAGTCTTGATGATTGACTGCACAACAGAAGGCAGGTTTAGTGATGATTCTTTTTCGATTCTCTGACATGCCAAAGTGGGTATTGCAAGTTTGAGGCCATCACTTGTGTAGTACGGACTTTTGAAGCCAGGCAATCCTTTTAGATGAAAGCTAGAACTTGGATGTCCCCAGCAATAAGGAGAGTGACTAATTCATGCCACCTGTTGATGTAGAGCCTCAAAACGTAAGACATATTTGCTCATCATTCTATCGCCTATATCGTTTTCATCCAGTTTCGTTTACATAGGGCAAAGACTTAAAGAAGTGCTGGCTGGACATGCCCCGGTGACCTGGCAGATCATGTTTTGTGTTTTCCACTGCCCTGGGTCAGGAAGTCAAGGATCACTTTGACATAAGAATGCCCAGCATCCCCGGCGCCATCCAACTCATCCCTAGGACGTCCAGCAGTGTCGGAAAAGGTCCAGTGAGACGCCAGTGGAACTTCTTGTTCCTCAAAGATTTTTGAGTGTGAGGTTCTGTCTCTTTTTTGCTCAGAATAAGCATGATTCGGGGCCTCTTTCTAAAGCCGTTTGAGATCATCAATTCAGAAGCAATATCGCTTCTTGACAGCACAACAAGGAAGGCTTTTTGCAGCTTGCAGATTGTCAGGAGGAAGATGCCCTCGCCAAACACTCCATCCTCTCGAGAGGCTGAGACTCATGCTAGTCAAGCAGAAAGGATAGAAACACATACTGACATACTTTACCAATATTTGACAAACGTACTGCAAAGCAAATTTTCAAGCACAAATCTCCGAAGCTGGCAAACCGTTAAGGGGGCCAACCTGAAGCACTTTTGGCACAAACCAGAAGCTCTGTTCGGGATTAATATACACCCACAAAAAGGTCGAGCTCACTCCTGTTCAGACAGATGTATGCTTCATGTCTATCTCTTGATTCTGTCTATATTAATCCATTAACAATGACTGGATGAGATGCATATGTAGATGCATGAAAGCTGTTTGCGACATGGCAGGATGGAGAAGCTGAGAAGCTTCCTCCTGCAAAGACCGGGTGGCTTGGCAACATGTCCTGTCCAAGCGCTCTACTCGTGAAGTCTTTGCATGTTTTTGATGGACTGTAATGCGCCTTCATTGTGTTGCCTTGGCCCTCTTTTCTGCCAAAGGTCAGATGGACCTGCAAGAAGCTCAGAACACACAATTGGAGATGCCTGCACACCTCACAAGATGACGTGGTGAGGGCTCTTTGGACCTTTGGATATGAGCAAACAGCGCTCCAGGTGCCATCAGCAGTCATTGACCCCAGTTCCCACCTTCCTCATGCCGTTCATCCGAAGCAACCACCCAACAGAATCCAACTGGGCGGGTGAGCCAGCAATTGGCACACTGAAGCGCCGCATTGTGACGAGGAGAGCGTAAACACTGATGTGAAGTTTGAAACCATGACAAATGCGGTCGTATGGGAGGAAGAATAGTTCATTACAAGTAGACTGGAGGAACATCCATTATGACGCAAGCCTTGCTTTGGAGCATCACATGCGTCAGTTGGTGCATTTATTGAATCTTGAGGCTATAGATTTTTCAACTGTAGAATGTATAACGCACCATGCTTGAATTGAGGCTGGCCCTGGAAGCATCGCAAGCAAGGCCAGGACATTGTATGATGATTTTATGGGATACTGCGACACCTTAGAATGATGAATACTTTGGACACACGTTTTGATTGGCCGTTACACAACACTTGGGATAGCTGATCCGATCCACTTGGTGACCGTTTTGGAGACATGTTGGGCGATTGACAGCAACACACGGGTAGCCATCAAACTGTTCGTGTCAGTTGTTTCTTAACGAGACTCCTGCTGTTTGTGGCCCATGCTGCTGAAGTGTGTGACTTCACCAGAAGCATCAATCACCTTGTGAACAGGTTCGTGCATGGCAGGCGAGGTTTGGACGGCATGCATGTGTTGAATGGCAGATTGTAGCTTGGTGCTTTAGGCGTGCCATGTCCATTTAGGTTGAGTGAGCAGGTATCGTTGTTGGGAAAGGGATGAGATGGGTACACTTGCTCTGTACTTTCAAGACAATATGATCAATATATGTATATATGCATATCGATTTGGCATATGCATGCAAAACCTTTGGAAAGGACATGTTAGTGAACTGAACCATTTGTTGAGATACATGTGCCCAGCTTTCCAGCGGTCAATCCTCTCATCCAGGAAGGTCAATCATTGTACCGCCAAGATAGCAAGGCGGTCGGGCTGCGAGTCCTGCGCGTTTCGTCGTCTGCTCGGGCATCGAACCAGTCGAGTGCATCATGCCAGTGCCTCGAGTCTCCCACCTCTTCCCCCTGTCTGAAATCTTTTGGCCAAGGCCGCCAAGGCCTGGATGTTGTCCCAAACTGGGCCTTTTCCCAAACTTTGCAATCTCTTTTGCAGCCAAATGCATAAGCCAGCAGTGCAGGCAAAATGAGTCCCTTGACTGGGTTGACATAGTCTTGAAAGATTTGCAGTGAAGCTGGAGCTGATTCATTCATTGACTTGATTCCTTTGTATGGCCCTTGATGTGAGGGTCAGCCGAAGCTGCCCCTCTTCCAAGAGGCAAAGGACGGACTCTGCGGCAGATTCTTTTGAATGAAGATTTTACGACGTAAGCGGTCCGCAGCTTTACGCCCCGTTGAGGAGGCGGATGGTGCACGCACTGGGAAGGCCCCAAGTCGGGTGAGAACTCTGAAGACTTACAGTAGCAAAAACAACCGGAAGACGATTCAGGAGGCATCGGAGAATATCTACAATGTTATCATGTCACTTGAATGGTACAGGTAGGCGGACATAGCAGCGGGGCAATGATGTATGCTATCCTGAAGGCTCCTTTGAAATCAGGAGGTATCAGCATCCGAAGAGGCTGCCTTTGCTCTTAGACTTTGGTCGATTTCCTTCACTCCCCACCCTTCGGTGCGTGCCAACATGGGCGACACCCGACTGGGCAGGTGCGACCAAAGCTGGACTGTCTGGGTTCTTGATCAGTTTTAATCGAATCTCCGTAAATCCTACAGTGTTGCTGGGGCCGAAAGTCTTGCTGCCTTGTGTAGTTGATGTACTCAATGTACTCCAAAGAATTATATACTTGGACTGAAGGGACATACAAAGCTTTGAAGGGAATGTTACAATGTTGGCTTGTTGCCTTCAATCTGACATCTAGACTCATCTAGACTCCGCTCCGCTGGCACGCAGGACCCAGAGGTTATTCAATCTCGAAAGGCTCGCATGGGACATGCTTTTTGCTTCCTTTGGCCATAGAGTTTGCTCAAGCCATGTCTCAGACGACACCTTTGGGTACCCCCAGTAAGCTTTCCGTCCACCCATCTCCGTGCCGCTGGTGCAGGACTTTTCTCACTTTTCTCGGCAACGCTCGATTGTGGGTATCTAAGAGACGATCGTCGATTGTGGGAACTCGAGTTGTCCAGTCTCCTCGGACGTGAAGAGAGCCAGACAGAAGAGAGCCAGGTCTTAGGAGGCTTGCTTTGGCCTCATATCGTGTTCAATGATCCCCGATCTCATCGTCCGGTTTTGCACACCGTTGTATGATTCTAAATTTCCGAGAACTAGCGAAGCAAGAATAGATCATAAGCATGCAGGGAGCAGAAACGGGCTTGCCAGTATTTTTGCTTTTTTGTTTATTCGTTGAATAACCAGGACAAGAAAACAACTCTAATTCCGTTGAAGAACCAAGGGCGACTCTGAAAGATCGACGAGCAAGGCGAGATGTTTGCTTGCAGAGCTGTGTTTTGCTTGCACAGTGCTTTGCAATGCTTTAATCTTTTTGAACACTTTGCGAAAGAGATGCAATTGTTGCATTGTTGCATCCACAGCCAATCTTGCTCTCAAAAACTCTTGTGTGACAATGTGCACAGTCCCCGTGGCTCTGTTTTCTTGCTGGGTCTAAAATATGCACGGGTCCTTGTTACTTGAGGATGCTTTGCCATCCACTTCTGCAGGGGAAGGAAAACTCTCCATCCTCACCGACATCTCTCAAGCGGAATTTCGCGGAGATCTTCCAAACAACCGCCGGCAAAATCGTAGAGCCTTGCACTGCAGACGAGCGCAGACAGGCAACAGATGGAAGACCTTGAGAGTATGAGCCACTTACAGTGAGCATTGAGGCCTGCCGAAAGTACCTAGAGAGGTGGCTGTTAGGCTGCAGGTCAAAAAAGCAGAAGCTATATACTATGGTAGTTTGATCAGGCAAACCAGGGTCCAACACTCACCCATATCAAGTATGCTCACACTTGAGGGCTGCATGGGTCGCAATGGGTTGCCCACACGTTGAATGCCTCAGCCCTGCAGTCCTTTTCGCTTGAACCAGGAAAGGGAAAACCATTGTGTGGATGCCCAGAAGCCGCTGTGGTGCACTACCAAGTTTGAGAGGTCTAGTCTACAAGTGATTTTGGTTGCGGGTATTGAGAAGCTGCGAAGCTGCGCCACTGATACTGAATGCCTTCACTGGACTTCGCTGAGGCGTAGGCTCAAAGGCCCCACCAATACAAACAAGGGAGTCCCTGTGAAACGCTGAGCCAGAGTGTACCACAGACATGTGACACGGAGATGACCACATGCAGAAGTGGCCCAGTCTTTCGTTCAAAGCCCGTATCATGAGCAAGAGCAGCAAGATCTTTTTTGTATTTTTATCACGGTGCAGTCGTACTATGGTGACTGTGACCCGGCATACCTATGCGCTGTTTGATTATCCATTAGAGTCGTAGCTACTGTTGTTCTTGTACTCTCGAGCGTCTAGTGATACCCATTGTCAAGTTCCCAAAAGTTCAGGAAATAAATCATTAAGCATGAGCCCTAGCCTGCCTCCAAGCGGCCTATATACTCAATAGGTACTAGTAGTGCTACTAGTAGCGTACTAACACACTGTTACGGCCTAACCCCTGCCACATGGCAAAAATAATTAACACAGATTTCCTAGTGATACAGTCTCAGAGCCGAAGACTTTGTTTTCATTGGTGGACCGAATATCGAAAAGCACTCAGGGAACAGTCTAGCTCCAGCTCCGGCAAGGCTTGGAGATTTGCGAAACGATTTTGCTTTGTGCAGTTGTAGCCGCATGTCCGACCTGAAATTTTTTTTCTCAGTTTTGCAACCAGAGTGTTGTTTCCACTCCCAGAGCAGTCAGATTTCGATTTCTGATCTTTCCCAGAGCAATTGGACCAGATGAGCTTTCACTTTTTGGGAAAAAGGCACTGCCGACCACGGATGTCCTGGCGCATGCGTTGCTCAGGGGAGACCTTTCTCCAGCATCTCCTGCAGCATCCTGGAATGCGTTCCCCATCTGCAGCTTCATTTGGACTGTCTCCTCTGGGACCATTTGGACCAGCAAGCACTCAAAGAGACAGAACATGCACTCCTGATTTGCACATTTCAAGGTCTGAGGTCTCAGACCAGGACCTTTGATGGGACTCCTACTGGTACGAGACCGACTGCTGAAGCGTGACGACGTCGTACGTCTAAGTCGTTGGGTCTCTACGTCTCACTGAACATCGGAGCCTCTACGTCGTCGACGTCGTTCAGTCGTCCTCTCTCGTTGGCCCGCTCCAAGGTGGGACTTTCACAAGCGGGACAAAACCGGAGGCGTGCAAGTTTTGTGGCTGATCTAGGAGCATGTTAAACCGTGAAGAGCGTTTTTCATCGGGAACATCCCGACAAGTTGGAGGTCCAAGTTGTGTTCCAAAAGGATTTCCAAAACGGTGGAGGTCCAGTTCGACTGGGAGCTGAGTGTTCAAAGCCACAAGCCATGAGCTCCACAAGCCTTCAAGCCAAGGAGTCGAGCCATGTTCACCCACTTCGCCACGACCTACAGGACTGCAGTCGGACTGCCGTTGACCAATGCTTTGTCGCACGTGGCGGCACACGGCTTTGTGGCTTTGTGTTCTTTTGTGGGAGGGTGGGTGTTGCAACTGGCGAATCTTCATGCAAGTTGTGGACAAGTCATCTCCTGTGGTTGTAGAGTTCTTCGTTCTTTTTGTGGGCCTTTGCTGCTTGACTTGCTTAAATCATCGGATGCCTTCAGATTTGCTGAGGAACACCCAAGCGTCAGGGAACCAGCAGCAGCAAGTTTGATGAGTACCTCACTGAGATTTGTGGGACCTGCTGTCGTGTGCTGTTTGTCACCTCTTGTTTAGTGTTAAGTGTGAGACATTGATCGGGATGAGTCTCGGGCGACCGAGGTGGGCCAAACGGAAGGAGGAGCAGAGGCACCTCCACCATGAAGAGCAAAATCCTTCTATCGAATCAAAGCGCTAGTGCTGAATAGATCATTCCAGGATTTGAATGGCAGTAGCAGCTTGATTTCCTAAGCTTCCTCATGGAGCTTGCAACGGGACTTTCTGCCTTGGTAGGTTTGAGGAGGCGAAGGAAGAAGAAGGGAGCCGCTTGAGCCATTTATTCAACTGGGCCACTTGAGAAAGAGCTCTTGTTTCGGAAGGTTAAAACACCAACTTGCGCCTCAATACTACAGTTCCCTTTTTGCGCATGGCATTCCACACACACACTCACTCTCTCTCTCTCTCTCTCTCCCTCCCTCCCTCCCTCCCTCCCTCCCTCCCTCCCTCCCTCCCTCCCCGCGCAAGAGCGACCTTGGAACAAGAGCACTAATATATGACAGGAGGCGCGCCAATATACTTGCTAAAGGAGACTCCCCCCGGGACTGGTGGGCAATGCATCGAATGCAAAGGTCCTTTTCCACAGCCAGCATCATAGAACGACATGAGCCATGTCAATGGAACCCAGTCGGTAGTCTGATCCAGGGTGGACACACCATCATCAAGTTTTGAGAGTGGGGTTTGGGCCTGGGTGGCTGGTACTGGGCATGCCTTAGTTCTTGCAGAGCCTCTTTATTAGCCAAAGGTTGTTGTTGACAACCGTTATATAACTCTGTTTTCTCTAGGATGCTGTCCACTCTGCAGGTCGAAAGCAAAAGGATATGGATCCAAACTCCGGGGACAAAGAGAGGACCAGCCTCCTCAGTTCCTTGGTACGCACACTTCCTTAAGCAGACTTGTTTCAGTCTTCTCACAGACCTTCGGTTCAATTGTTTTTGATGGTGCTCAGTGCTCTCTGACAAGTCATTGGCATCTACTAATCTTTACGCTCACCCTGTCCAGATGATAAAGCCGTGGCCATGGGCCTGGTCAGCAAAAAGGCTGGGTGACAGAAGCGAGTGGGGTTGTCACATGCGAGATAGGTAACGTAAGCTAAGCTAAGATTAGATAAGGTTTAAGGCAAGGCAAGGCAGATAGATAGACAGGCAGACAGATAGATAGAGAGGGAGAAAGAGAGAACAAGATAGAGAGAGAGAGGTCAGGCGGTAGGGCGTTCCGCGGACAAACTAGAACCTGGAAGGTTTCGAGTTGAACACGGGTTGGATGAGAATTTGGTGCAAAGAAGAAGACAACCATATAAAGAAGTACCAAACAGAAAGACAGTGAGAGCGCGCGAGAGAGAGAGAGAGAGAGAGAGTGAGAGAGAGAGGGAGAGGGATAGAGAGAGAGAGAGAGTGTAAGGGAGAGAAAGAGCAACTTCCAGATTGCCACTGACAGCAGCTTCATAGTTGCGAACTGTGAAGCCTTCTTGGATTTTGCACGCAAAATCTTGCAAGAAATAAGAAATGGTTTGTGTCGATCGCTGGGAGACTTTTATTGACAGAACAGGTGGGGACGGTCGTGGTTAAAGATGGTTGTGGTTGGAGTCCCGAAAGAACCCAGATCCCAAGTTCCTGCACAACCCCGGCTGCTTTTGCTTTCTTTGGTTTACTTTCGTTGGTGTTGGTACCAGGTGTCTCTCGCAGTCGCCTCCACCCGACCTGCAGGCTGTGACGGACCTGAACTCCATCCGCAGAATCTACATGGACTTTGATGCCGATGGAAGTGGCCTCATCGAACCACCAGCCGCTTGGTGGAACCATGCGATGCGGTCTCTGAGTCTCAGGGCGCAGGGCAATGAGGCAACTGAACAAGTGCAGAATCTGTTGGCAGCATTTGTTCACTCAATAGCCATGATTCAATTCAATATCAATATCATTCGCCGCGTGGAAAGGTACGTTCGGTCGTTTCTGGGGACAAACAGTCATACCTTGTCCGAGTTCACAACAGTCAAGGAATTTATGCCGCTCTTGTCCAAGTTGCTGCGTCGAAAGCCGGAGGACTTGCAGGGACAGTTGGGAGATTTACTGAGACCATTGAAGTCACAACTTTTGTCTTTGCCTGGCTGCCTGGCCCAACTTTTGGCACGTTTCAGCCGACTGAATAGCTGCAAAGGAAATGTGAACACGTGGTGCAAGCCTAGTGTAGTGGTGATGATCTGTTGGCAAGAGGTTTGAAGGGCGTCTTTTTGGCAGCTTGCTCAGCGCTTGAAGTTGAGTAGCTCCAAGAGAGCTTGATTTCACAAGCCTACCATTCAATGCTCCTTTTTCCGAACGTGTCGGTAGTAAGATGTTGCTCTTCGCCATCCGGACCTCTTGGGCTGCCATTTCTGCACGATGATACGTTGTTTTTGGTTTGTGCCATTTGAGGAGCTGGACAAGAGGGAAGTTTGGGCCGTCTGGGATCAGGCAGCAGTGGGCAGTGGATTCTCTGACCTACATGTGCCCGTAAATCGGATTGCGCAAGATCAGCAGACAGTATGCCATGCCCATGCCACGTCTGTTTCGTTGGAGATATGAGTAGCTGCTCATCAATCCCTTGTGTCAAGCTGCGATCACGTATCGGTGAGGTGGATAGCGATGGCAGTGGAACGATCGACTTCGATGAGTTCCAGCGCTGGTATGCGGAGCTCATGGGGATTGATGCTTGGACGGGGCAAGGGGAGGAGCTTCGAACTAGTTCTGCTTATATATATACATCAATTGAGAAATAGGACAACTAGAACGCGTTTGTGTGAATTCTGTGTGTTTTATGCTTATGGCAGAACAGCACAAGCCGCATGGAGATGCTTATCCACCCTCAGGACATCTTGGACTATGGAGAGAAGTTTATCCCTGAAGAGATCTCGTATCCTGGCAAAGCTGTGTATGCGAATGGCATCCATGGAATCACAGTGCAACTGACCTCTTTACATTGCTTTACGACTGTAGTTTGAAGAGAAACCAGGCCTGCAAAAAAGACTTACTAAGAATTTTGCACATTCATTTATATAGTCAGATCTTACAGTTTGTCAAGTAAGTTCACTGCTTCATGATTCTGCTGTTTCGGTGGAACCTTTTGGGCACAACCACCTTGGTGAGTAAATGAGAAGCAACTGTTCAAAACAATTTCCTGCAGGTTCATTGATTGATTTGCCTGATTATCCTTTATTTTTTTTGTATTTGTAGCCTTTAAATCCTTCTGAAACATAAACATTCTGGTCATTTTTGAATCCTTCTGAAACTTCATTTTCGTTTGCACTCTGCAAAGGTGTTCACAGATCAGAGACCTTCAATCACGAATGAACTAAGGGGTGACCAGATCATGGTCAGAAACGTGGCCAAGAACCTGAACCGATCCATTCTCGAGGTTGAGAAGCTCTATGTGCCTTGTAGAAGAAAGCATTGTGTCAGAGGTCCCCAAAGTTACAACAGGTGCTGGGTTCCAAAAGCCAGTTCAGAGATGTTTCGAGACTTTTGGCGCGAGACACATATCACAGTAGAAGCACCAGGCACAAGTGGCTTCAAGCGCTATGCTCACCCAGGATGAGTTCAAAAAGCTGGACACTGACAACAGCAATACCCTCGAGATGAATGAGTTCCGGATCTTGACGCTCATCTCTGACTCCGCTGCACTACTTCACAGATATCATCACTTCATTTGTTAGTAGCGACAGAGTGTGCTGGAAGAAATGATGCCCATGCTTTCAGTTTGGTATTCCACACTTGAACATTATCTTTCCCGACTTTCTTCCAGAGAGGGAAAGAGAAGGGGAGAACGTCAAGAGATGTTTGTATACGTATGTATTGATCAAGCAAACATTTTTTGCGTGGAGTGAGAGGAGAACTTGCTCGACACATGTCCGAAGTCCTGTTGTCACTTGCAGCTGCCCAGGATTCAGAAGGAGTTTGCACCTAAAGGTCCCGAGGCTATCGAGAACTGAGTTGGAGAAGCGGACGATGTCACCACAGACAAAGTTTGTCAACATTTTATGCCCAGTTGCCACAATGGCCGCTCGTAGTTACTAGCACCCCTAGCACTTTGGTTCACGGAAGGTCGGAGTCGATTTCTGGATGCGGATCTTTTTGCTTAGAACTCAAGACGCAGTCTCAGCCGGGTAGACCGAACAGGTCGTTGATGTTCTGCCAGGTTCCAGAACATGTATTCAAGATGTTCTGGAAGGACTTTGACAAAGATGGCCGTGGCTCTGTGTACCTGGGCTGATTTCTGGATACGGTGGGCTGACTGGGACTATGGGCAGTTGAACATCTCTCCATAGTTTGTCATCAGCATGTTGAGCAGGCGGCTTGTGCTTTGGGAGCAGTAGCACGAACTTGAGATGAGTGTAAGCTTGAGACCAAATTGCTTGGAAGATGTCTACCTCGTCGACCAACGACGTTCTCCATGCTCGCCTTTAAGGACATTTGTCGATTTCTGCACCTGGTACTTGAAGCAACTGAGCTGAAACGTTGGTGCAACTCGCACTTTGACCTAGAACGTCCATACGCTGTAGAGTTTGGAACTTTGGACCAAAACCGTTCTTTGGCCTCATCAATGGACCACTGTATTTGCCGATGATGTCAACATGGGATGCCTTTGGGTGAACATTTTGTGACCTGTCTGGATTCTGTTTGGAAAGAAGCCGCGTTGTTTTCGCACTGAAACTGTTGATTGGGCACCCGGAGACCTGCTGGCATCTCCAGGTTCATGAAAGGAGACTCCTCTCCCATGGAACAGCCACTTGGTTGCAAGGCAAGAGTGCTTTGGAGTGCCAAGAACGCCAAGCGTGTAGCTCTTTTGGCCTCTTGTTCTTCTTGTTCTTGTTGTTGTTGTTGTTGTTTAATGCTCGTCACACATTCATTTGCTACCGTTTTCTCGATTTTGCTGGACGTAGTTCTGCATTACTGCATGTTGTTGTAGTCTTCTATATTACTTGATGATTTCATTTCAGGTCTTGGCTTCTGGTGGTTTCCACACACACAATATTTGAAGTCAAAACCAGGTTGTGTTGCTTTTTGTCCACCACGTGAAATTTACGCAGGAGAAGGTGCTTTTTTGGACCCTAAAATACTGGTGCATCATTCCCTTGACTCAGGTACTTTGCATACATGCCTGTGGCTTAGACGGCTTACACTCAGATCAGATCTGTATCTTAGGTTCTGGCCAATGCTTAGGAACGGTGGTAGAAAGTCCACAAAAGGTTCTTCAGTTTTTCACTTCTATCGGAGGCGGAAACAGTTTCATGAGAATGTAGTACAACAGGTGCAACAATAAAACACCATTTCCCCTTCAGACATTGGAGTTGGACATGATGCGGAGCAGAATGGCAGCGTTTTTTTACTTTTTCTCCATTGATTGAGAATACAGCTACTTTACTCCAATGTCGATGTTTTTGTCTCTCAATGTCAGTTATCTTTACTCATCTTGTTCTTGCAGGCTCTCTGAATTTGAGTAGCTCGATGTTTTTGGGCGCCCAGGTCTGCAACACCCGGCGCACGCTGAGGTGTCGGGGAGACGAATCCAGTCTAAGGTAGACAGGGGAGGTGACGGAGCGGGTGAGAAGGTGGTGAGGTGAAACATCTAGGAACCGAATCATTAAGGCCGGGGGCGACCTTCCTTGAAGAAGCCCGTGCCTTTCTGTGTCCTATGTACTTGTGGTAGCTACTTAAGCTTAGTAGCTACCTTTTCTTACTTGCTTAGCTAGTGTAAGCCTCTTATGGCCAACAATCCGCACGGTTAAAGACACAGCACTCATGTGGAGCGGGTGGTGGGAGGAGTTACTGCAGGGGAGAGCCAGTGTGACAAGACCACGGAAGAAGGTTGTGCTCTGTTCACACCATCCACAAATGCTATATATAAATAGATTATATGAGACTGTGAGCTAAGTTAGCCTTTGTCCCTTTTGGTGCATGTTTTGCAGCTTTGTTTTTGGGTTCTCTGACTCTCTTTTCTTTCAAGTGCTGAGTTAATACCTTCTGGTTGTACCCCAGCGTGGTGCTCATATGTGCTGCCGCCTTAGCCAGGACTCTCCAAAGGAGAGAGATCAGCGATCAGCCATGCCTGTCGCGTTTTGGCGCAGGCGCGGGTTTGCCAGCCCTCGCTTCAGGCTAATAGACCTCTCAGCTTTGTCAAAAACTTTGTGGGCAGAAGATTTCTTTGTCTTTATCACGCTCCAAGTCTTTTGGGCACAGAGTATCAAACATTTTGCACCCTGATCAGTCTGATGGTCCTCAGTCTTTGGGATAGTCGAGGCCAAAAAACTGATAGACCTGGGTCGAGCATTAGAGTTTTTGGGTCTCTAGACATTCAAACTCAACTGTTTGATGTAGAACCTGGATGTCACGCAATGGCAGCTTTTTGTCTTGGACACTGGCCGAGGTTGTTTATTGAGCCTTGTGGCTCTCTGATTGGAGTGGTCAAAATGCCGGTTGGCGGAAAAAAGCAACTGATGCGTGCAGCATCCACACAATCCAGATTGCTGACTCATCCACGCTTGGCTGGGTGGAATTGCTCAACTGCGACATGGTTTGCTGCAGTGCAGACGTCACTCAGATGTTTTGCTGTTTAGTCTGCCCTGCCCCAGGGACTTTACCAGCGCGGTGGCCTGTGATGGACAGTGCCAACAAGGATTTTGATCGAGATTGAAGACTCTGAAAGAGTGGAGCAAACAGAAACCAGCAAAGGCTTCTTACCATGGACTTTTTATCGCAGTTCACAGGCTGCCCGGCAAGAATTCTTGATGATATAGCTTTCCTTCTTGCGGACAGATTTCCTTCTTCTTGGGGCTTTGCAGATCTGCAACGGCATCGTAATTAAGGATCAAGAACAGAAAACATAATCCAGGAGAGACGAATGACATGAAAGGGCGGGCCAAAAGGTTGCATTTTGTTTCCAGTTGGTTTTAGTAGACAACTTTTGTTTGAAAACGTGCCTCTGCTCTTAGGCAATCGGGCCGTACGTTTGAGCGAGCCGTTGGTGCATTCCTTGTTGGCCTTGCTGAAAGGTCCTGTCCTTAGCTCCGCAGCGTGCCACGCCCTACAGGGCGCAGGGTGTTGTACGCCTCGCGCACGTGCTCAGGCTGTCCCACCTCTGAAGTGTCGGAGGCCTGCTGTCCAAAGGACAAGACAAGACCACATGATTCGGTTCCATGCTTTAGGTTTTAAGATACTTGCTAGTGGATATCAAATAAGCTTCCAAGCTCATGTAATAAGTGTACCATCGAGTTTAATTAGTTGCTTATTTGTTTAGGCGTTTGCAGCCCATGGACAGGGACATTCCCATGTTTTCTCATGTGCCTCCTGTGGCCTAAGGCAAGGGTTGAATGATTTGAATTTGATCGCACATGCGCTTGACTCTTGAGCTGCGATGTCATTAGGCTTTAGACATCTTGGAACACGTACAAGCAAGAAATGTTCAGCAAGAGATGGAGACGAGGCGAAACCTTCAGCCCCTTGAAGCGGAGACAAACTCGCCCCTGCTGAGCAAGTGACTGCAGAACCTTGTTTTTTGAAAGAATTCGTTAACATCTCTGCCGGTGTTTGAGTGGCCAACATGGGGCGCCGGCGCTCTGTGATACCCTTCATCACAGTCGGACACTCAGGGAGCAAGGTAGACTCTCTTTGCACTAACACATGCCACATAGAGCGCTTCTCTGTGCTGCTTTGTTACGAAAGCCAGCCGATAGGCTAGGCTGGAGTTGTCGATAGGCGAACAAAGTGAATATAGGAGGTGTGGGGGGGGGTGGTGACGTAGCCGGCCCGGCAGGGTAGGGCGAACCCAGAGCCTGGTGGGGCAGAGCGAAAAAAAGAGGCGGTCCGGAGAGTAGTGAAAATGTATGGTTTTTGGGGTGTTGTGACGCCGAATAGTGCATTTCGACAAGGGATGGGAGTTCATGTCGAGGACAGGGAAGGGGGGACAACGTGACGGGAAATGAGGTCGGAAGCCCACCAGGAAAGTGAGATGTTCGTCATTCAGCCCTCTGTTTTCTCGTGGCTAATAAGAGTGGAGGGGAACGATGTCACCCTTAGAGGACAGGAGAGGGAACAGAACGCAGTCAGCAGCCTTTGCGTTGCTTGGGGGAGCCCCTTTCTATGGTGAAGAGGGCTGTTAACTGGATGCAAAAGGGCTCAAGGGAAGGGCTTTGGACAAGGGGTGGGAGTTCATGCCGAGGACAACGAGGTCAGGAGCTCACCAGGAAAGCTTGCACTTCGGGGGCACCCTTTTTCTTGTCGTTTAGGGGCATGTCCAAGGTGAAAAAGGGCACCCAAGGCACTGGAGGGGTGTTTGGCTGCCGCCTTCACCCCATAACCGGATTGAGGTCTTCTTATGGAGGCTGGCATTCGTCCCCTCCCTTCTCAGGTCAGTATTTTTTGTTGTGCCAGCGCTTGGACGGAAATCTATTTGAGGCATTCCAACATCTTGGTTAGACCAGTCAACATCAGCAAGGGTCGTCTTCTTCCACAGGTGATCACTGCATTGTACTGACTCTGTAGCTGTGCAAGCAGCCAAACTGGCAGGCGTTGGCCACCGCTCTTGTTCTTTCTCCCAGGATGCCACAATAGTTCATGCAACGGATAGGCGGAAGGGACTCTTGCTTGAAGTGAACCAAAGAGCGAATTAACTAAGGCTGCAGCTTTGCTGAAATGCGGAACACTCGACTTCCTCTCAGTGTTTGGAAGCAGGCGCAGCCTGAGAGCCGCAGCCTGCTAGCCGTCGAGTAGTGGGGTCAGCAGTTGCTGTACATCAAAATGCAGCAGGTGCAAGACTAGGAAGCCAGAGACCCAGCGATGCAGGCCCGTGCGCAATGTTGCACCAGCCCTGGGCATGGGCTGTAGCCTATTCTCTTGGCCGGTCTTGGCGCAAGAAGAAGAGGCAAGACACGAATGTGTCGCTTCGAGATGACAAGGGGTTCAAGGTTGGTAGCTTTTGGTAGCTTTTGGTTGCCATATCACAAAACCCAGCCGATAGGCTAGGCTGGAGTTGCGGATGGGCAAACGAAGTGAGTATAGGGGGTGTGTGGGGGGGGTGACGTAGCCGGTCCGGCAGAAAAACACTAGCTGATCTAGCTTCAAAGTGAGATGCGCACAAAAAAACCCGAATAGAACGCAGTCAGCAACCTTTGCGTTGCTGCGGGGTGACCCTTTCTATGGTGAGGTAACTGGATGAACAAGGGTGCCCCTCAGAGGTACGGATTGAAGTCTATCCCATGCCCAGTAACAGTGGATGTGAGTTGATTCTTGGCCAAGGTGCTTGAGCCTAGAGGTGTCCCGCGCTTCAACCCAATGAACAACCGCAGCGCAACAAGCGCGTGGCGAGGTCACCGGATGAACGGTCTGGCCCAGGACTTTGACCTGCGTAGGGCCGAGTAAACAGACTTTGGATCCGCGCAGAGAAGATCTGGGCGCCGCCGCGAGTGCAGGTGTCATTTTTTGCACAATTTCGGGTCTTCCTTCTAAATACCATTTCCCCGTGCCTAACAGCAGTAAAGGTCGGTGCAATGTCAACTACACAAGCACATAACCTTGCCAGTCAACATTCATCGGTCCACTTTTGGCCGCGCACCGGCTTTCTGATTCCGATACAAGACAAAGAAACGAACGGCAGCCAAACACCTGTGCGTTAGGGGTGCGCCCCTAAACCACAAGAAAAAGGGCACCTCTGAAGTGGAGGAACGATCTCACTCACAGGGAGTTGACCAGGCTAACTGGGTGTGTCCATCCAGTTGCCGACAGCAGCGGCGAGAAATGGCATCCTTACCACTGCGTCTTGAAATGGCATCTCCTGGAAAGACATAGAACGCAGTCAGCGACCTTGGAGTTGCTTGGGGGTGCCCCTTTTAATGGTGAAGAGGGCTGTTAACTGGATGAAAAAGGGCACCTCTCATGGCGAATGAGAGTTGGTCCACGCGTTATGCCTTTTTAAGCTCTGGTCTTCATTTTGTGTATATAGAGCCTATCCTATCCATCCTCAATGCGAGACTTTGCGCCTCTCTGCCTTCTATTTCCCCATGCCTGGCAGCAGTTGAAGTGCGCTGTTGACTTTACCCCATAGCCACATTGATGTCTTCTTACGGAGGCTGGCTTTCGTCCCCTCCTTTCTCAGGTATATATATATTGTGGAGTATTTCTAGTGCATTTTGGCTGCGGCTGCTACACACCGCTTGTATTGGAAGTTCCAGAGAAGTCAATCGCCTTTGGCAGATTCGGCAAAATCAGCATCTAACAGTGATATGCAGCCATGCAACACACACACACACACACGCGCATGTTTCAATGAACCCTGCGCAGGGAGACCCGCTGGGCTTTGCGCTGACCTTGCTGGGTGTAGCTGTAGGGAGCCCTAGGCGTCTTGAGAAGTAGAACTCATGTTATGTTGTTTCGCGTTAAGCCCTTCATTTTTCTTTGTTTCTAATAGCGATGGCCTCCAACCTAAAAGCAATGGCCTCCAACCGAAGAGCGATGGCCTCCAACCCTTGTTGTTTCTTATGAATTTGTTTTTGTACATCAGCCTACAAAATTTCAAGTGTAGCTGGGGGTTGGTTCCCGAAGAGCCCGTCGCACTTGATGGTAATTTTTCACCCGACAGGTAGTGCTACTGGGCTTTGGCTTTGTCTACTGGGTTTTTACTTTAAGTCCAGCCAAAGATGAAACTGGACGCGCAAAGGCCGGGGCTTTAGGGTTTTGAGTGCTAACAGCTGGGGGATGTTGCTGTCGAAGATACACAAAGACCAAAATACAGAAGTGACACAAGTCAAAGACTGCTGTTCCACGATAGAACAAAATTCTTCCCTCAGCAAAGCTGGTTGCGTCAGGCCTCTTCACTGCAGGGCTTGGAGGATATCGAGAAAAAACTAGAGATCATGGATAAGATGACGCCCGAGGAGGCAGATGATGCTTGTCCACAACAAGTCCTGTGAGCCAAGCTATTTGTTGGGGCCAGCTTGGTGGAAGGTCAAGTCGAAACGCCTATATAAGTAGACCAGTGATACTTAGGACTCTCTTTGTGGAAACCAAAAACATCTGCTTCCAGAATCATTTTTTTGATAGTGTTTCTTGGATGAAAACAACTAGTACCTAATATCCTAACCAGGCAGAACGTGGATGAGTTGGCTCACGCATCTGAGACATGGTGACAGCGAGACAAACAGTCTGAGGAATACCAGATGCGACGTGGTGGTTTGCAAAAAGAGCGAAAAGATGCAAAAGGGGAGCAGCAGGAGTTTGAGTACCAAGCCATTCCTGGTTGTGACACTGTCTACACAGTGCTGAAGGACAGACATGCTGCGTTCAACACCGGGGTTTGTCACTGCCTTGGCTTATGGAAAAGAGTTTCTGAACATGGCCTTTGCCCTTAGCGCACAGATTGGTTTTGCGATTTATGAAAACGGTATTGGCCTCTGGTAGGGCATACCTGAATCTAGGATCCTTCAAGAGTTGGCACAATGCATTTGTGTACCTGCATCTGAATAAGCATCTTGCATTTCGCCAATTGTCCAGTGCAGATTGTCAGTTTGGAGCTGCAATATCCAATGCAAAAAGATACTGCCAGTTTATTCGATTGCGTAAACCTCTAGCTGCAATTCTACCTATGATATGAGATGCAGAGCAACAAGCAGTGGCTGCGACTCCCCCGTGCACACTCAGATTTTGACACTCTTGCTGAGTGGGGTGTTTATCCGATTTTCTGTCTTTGCTTCGTCCGCTTTGAATCTTCAGGAGGGTGCACCTGTGCCTTAGCACAACTTTTGAGACTGTCCGGATAATGTTGGAAGAAACTTGATTGTATCAATCTTCCATTTATATAATGTTGACGGAGCTAGTTAAGACCAACCCTTCCGAACGAGTCCTGGATGTATATACCTCTATTACTTTGATACTGGTACATCCTTAAATGGGTGTGGTGATTCTTCAGCTTCTTGTGGGAAGAACAGGCTTGTTGTAAGTGCGTTGTGCTAATGCCTAGCGGGTTTCTAACCTGTAGTTCGGGTGGTTATTTTTTGCTGAGTTTTTCCACAAACAGTGTGTCCACGCCGGGGGGTTCTTACGGTAGGTGTAAAAGCCCGGGCTCGATCAGGGTACGCTCTTTGTGCCCGCGCGTTTTGGCCGCGCAGGCTCGCAGAAAAGTTCCGTTCTGATGCAATTTCTCTGCGCAGGGTCGCGCGAAACGCTGGCCGCGGGACGGTGCTTGACGGAGGCGCGCTCTCGACTGCGCACCGTGCCGATTTCCGGAAAGCCGTCAACGTGCAAAGTGAGGGTTTTGCGAGGTGTGGCAAACCGTGGCTTGAAATTGGAGGTGGTGAAAAATGTACTTTTTTTCGAGGCAGGCGTAGTCTTTCATCATACGTGATCTCGTTTGGTGAGACTGGTGTCAATTTTGGAGCGGCTATGTCGGCTATGTTGAGATCATTTCGCGTGGTAGGTGCAGGATTTTGTACGCCTCGGGCTCATTTGTTTGTGGCAGGCGCAATAATGTGTCACAAAGCATCGAAAAATCGCATTTTGTATTGTAATGGTGACGACAAGTTGTCATTGGAACTTTGTTTTTTGCGTTTTGCTGTGGCGCGGTGCAAATGTCACTGTCGCAAATGCAACCTTCTCGGGACTTTGTGCGTGTCGGACCGCTGTGGCTGTAGCGCCGTGCTCAGTTTGCTGGTGGAATGTCGTTGTCAACGCAAAGCATCTCTTTTTCGTGGTTGTGCAACAATCTTGGTGTTTTGTGCATGTCGGATCGCTCTCGTTGTAGCGCTGTGTCGGTTTTGACTACATCTTTGCAACCCTCTCGGCGTTATGCGTGCCTCAGATCGCTCCGGCTGTAGCGCGGCGTGCATTTTCATTTGGAGACATGCATCTTGTAGAGGATCCTGAGACATGGATCCGCGAGCTGGTTGACTTGCAACTCTCTGCTGAAGTGCGACAAGGGGAAATGCTGTGCTGGTGATGTTTGTTTTAGTTTTGGCAACCAACATGGACATTGAAGAATATGTATAGCGCATTCGCGTGTGAATTGCTTCATATTGCCTGATATTGTTGAAACAGTGTGTCCACACTGAGTCCTCTGTACGGTAAGGGAGTAGGCCTGGGTGCGATCAGGGTGCTCGCTCTGATCTGCGCGTGCTCACAGAAAAGTTCCTGTCTGGGATCTCCAAACGTAATTTCTGCGCGCCTCGCGCATGGAAACCTTGGAGACAGAGGTCACCTTTTGGTGTAACTTTGTTAGGGCTTTGCAGGGGGCCCTCTTGTGAGGAAAAATATTTCGAAAGAATTCATCACTGGGTCAGAAGTGGAGGCTCCTACCGAGATATTCCCTGCTCGGCAGTGCGAAGGGCTGGGGGCCGTCCAGCGCCAGGCATCAATCAGCATCATCAGTTCCGAATAAACAATAACAGTTAGTACTGTCAAACGAGTCAAATCAATCAGCCTAACAATCAGCGGTCGGCTTTCAATCAAGAACTCCAAGTTTCAATTTGCTCCACGCAATGCATTTATTTCAGCGACTGGCGCTGGAGAACATGCGGCTACGCACTGAGAACTACATCCTCCAGAATCAGTACGAGATCCGCCGAGCTGCTGTGGGACCGGATCTAGTCAGTTGACAGTTGCGGACCATGTGGCCACATGCGGTTTTGCGCGGCCTTGGTGGAAAGTGCATATGCGTCAGTCCGTGCCATTGGGGGAAGGATTGCACGCTGGCGTAAATTCGGCGTGTCGCTGGAGCGGGATGATTGCCGGTGCACACTTACCTTGTTGTATCTACTGTGTGGCACGCCGTTTGGCCAAATTAGACCCACCAATTTCCTTTGAGCGCCAAGTGGACCAGTGGGGTTCGTCCCATACCTTACTATGACATACAGTGATACAGTGCGCCTTAACGCTCCCGGGCCATTGTCGTCCAGTTGCAGGTTTGCTTTTAAGTTCTAATGCGGGAGGACTCCCCCGTGGTGGTAGTGGTGTGGAGAACATGAGCACCAACAATTGCAAAACCTCATAAATGTGTGTTTGATCGCTAGCTGTTAGCTGAAACCTCGTTCTTGTGGAAACCGTTTGTAAACATGGGGTTCTCCTGTTGAACGCAAAACATCAACTTTGTAACAGGTACTATACTTCTCAAGCCTTCCTCCACGAAACACTCCTTGACAAACCCTTGCAGACCTGCGACTATTCCAATGAGACTTTTGATTTTTTCCGTCAGAGGGACATGTTGATGTGGGATCATTTGTTACAGCCAGTCTTCCGAAATCTTGGAGGGGCCGACACTGAAGAGGGCCCTCATGTTGCCGTGCCACTGAGGGCGCCACGGTGGAGCCTGGAGATGAAGTCACTGTGCATGCCACGGGGCTGGTGACAGCGACCAAGAGCAAGTTCTGGAGTACCAAGGTGGTGGGACGCGGGGTTGCATGGATTGCATGGATTAGATGCTGCAGACTGGTCGGAGGTGAGTCTGAGAGGGTCTCCCAAGTCAAAATTCTTTGGAAAAAACACCATCGAAGGCCTAGAAGACACATTCCCCCCCTTTTAGACCAATTGCCACAAGTTAAGCTTTCCTGAAAATCTAGGAACCACTTCTTCAAGGAAGCTCCCCCTGCCCTCTGGGGGGGAGCTTCCTTTGAAGAAGCGTGAGCTTATTTGCGTCGTAGCTAGGAGCTCCCTATTGCTAGTAGCTAACCTCCTTACTTACCTAATTAAGTAGGCGCGGGCAAGAAAATACATTTTATGCTCTTGCAGTACGCCAAAACGACGTCTTCAACGACCGGTTGGCCTGGCTCTCCCTGAGCTCCTGCCAGGATGCTGGACAACAGCCTTTCACGTACATCTGCGGTGGTGGTGTGATCAAAGGATGGGACATGGGTGCTCGAGGCCTGTGCTGCCTACGGACGTCTCTTTTCCTCGAAAGCTTGTTTCCTCGAAACGTTTGCCTGGAGCTCAACTGGTGAGGCATGAAGAAGGGCGAAGCCAGGGGCCTGCGGATCCCCGCAGGAGAAGGCCACCGGGTTCCCGTGACAAGCACGCCAGATTCACTTTTAGATCACAACCACATAAGACACGTCGTTTTCCTTTTGTCCATCTGCAAACCGTGAGAGTGTGCTACTCATTACACATACACACAGAGACATACAGACTTCATGACCTCATTATTCCCAAGTGTCATTTAGCTTGACAAACTTTCTATGCAGGCTACGGCGGTCGTGGCTTCCCATCTTGGGGGATTCCCCCGAATGCGGATTTGCTCTTTGAGATTGAGGTGGGGCTAAAGGGAAGAAGCTGGTTTTTTTGGATTTCTTGGCGACGAGAGGTCTCAAGTTCGACTTGGAGACGATGCAGGATCGAAGAGAAAAGCACACAAACACATGTTACGTGGATATACGTCGAGTGAACGTGTACAATATCTACATGTACATCGGAAAGCACAAAGAGCCTTTGGACGAGTTACGATTTTGCATTATATATCTAGTGTTGTTATTTTAGTCAGGTAGGCTTATATGGCACCGCCATCATTAGCAGCTGCCATTCGAAACAGCCCTCTCTCAATCCCAACATGAAGACGTGGCACACAGTAATCATGAGCCCCCCAAAAGTGAGAGTATAATAGATTGCTTTCTCGGATCACAGTTGAAGGCTATTGAAATAGAAGCGTGTGAGAAAACTAGCCAGTACCTGGATGCTCAGGTTCTTGCGATCAAGCGCAATGGGCAGCAACTCTGAGAGGAATACCCTCAGCAACGTGCGTTGTTTCGTGCGTTGGGTGCAAGTTCGGAGCCTGTGGCATCCGAACAAGCCCAACTGCATATGTGCTTGAGTTGATATGCTGCACAAGCGCTTGCGCTAGCTTTGGATGTGGCACAACCCTAAACTCCAGTCTCTATTTATTGCCCTCGAAAAGTGGTTTTGCTGTGTACATTTCGCAAACAATTTCGTGAGCAGCCTGTTTGAGTGCAGGTCATGGAGGAGAAAGAGCGGGATCAGTATTTCAAGCAGTTGCTGGACCATCATCCAGTGACTGACCCAGAAAGATGTCAGCTTCATGTCAGCATGGCATGGTCATTTTAGAGCGCTCAATATGCGAGGCGAAGGCGATTCGATGAAGGTGACAGGCTACTGTCATGAAAGTGCACCTGGCCACACTGACTGCAGCCTTTTTGGCTTGGTCTGACCAAAACCATCATGAGCTTTGATTCACGGAGATCTGAACATCTGGGATATATCATCTATGTAAAGAGAGGTCTCGATCTGAGGTTTCCATCAGGGCCAAGAGAGCGAAGCAGACGACCGATGCAACAGATCGACTGCCCGTGAGAACACTCTGCTTTTCCAACGGAATTCTTTAGCAATGACGGTTGGTGAGGGAAGGACCTTGGAAGTGAAGATCTCTGGAATGAATGGCAAGGACCGAGTCCGGAACAAGCAAAATCATGGAATGGATGCCACACAGAGATCTCGTTGTTCGAATTGTTCTCGTTTTGCCCAACCCGAGCTGTTGGGGCGCTCAGAGCTCTTCGGAGCTCGCACTGGGTCAGGAAGTCATTCTGCGGGTGCCAGAGACTCTTCGGGGCTCAGAGCTGGTGGACTTGCTCGGGGCGAAGCTCGCAAGGGATGTGGATCCCGTCCCCAGTGCCCCCCTCATTTTGCTGGTGGGAGAGAGGAGACTGTCCATGTCTCGAACTCTGGGAGACACTTGGCACAATTCGAGTTGAATCTGAGCATGTCGTCGCACATGTAGCCCTAGCTCGGGACAATGACATGCTTGCATCGAGGAACAAGGACTTCATAATCCCTCCAATTTGTCCTATGTGTTTACGAGGGCCAACGCGTGGCTCGGCGGAAAGGCTTCGAGAAGTCGCTTGCCGGTTTGCTCCATGCCTTTGCCATTTCTTTGACCAATTATTGAAGTAGAGGATGTAGAGGCAACGTGGTTGATACATTTGATGTACTGAGCATGTTTCTAGTGTTCCTGCACTCACAACATGCTGCAAGAATGGATGCTACTCTCACTCGAGGTGGAATGCTTGGAAGGTTCTATGCGGCATCGAATGCGAGGAAAGCGACTTTTGCCTTCTGGGGGTCAAGGAAATTCGTTCCTTGGACAAGCTTAAGATTTGCTGTCTTGCATGTTTGCACCTAAGGAATGTTTCTTGGTAGTTGGTAGCTTCACGCATCTTTTCAATTTGCGCATCGGCCAATTGCGTGCCAATTGCGTATCAAAAGTACGTGGAAGTTCGCTCATCATTGCCTCAGTGCGCAAGCAAATCCGGCAGCCAACCTCCCGCAGTCACCTGTATGCTGCGCACAACGCTCACTCTGCGGAGCCCCAAAGGGATGCGACCTCCAAGCAGCGAAAGAACTTGTGATATACGTTCGTAGCTTCTTGCTTCGTTCGCCGATGGCCTCCAACCGAAAAACGCGATGGGCCTCTCCAGCTTCTCTCCTTCGAAATGGAGCGAAATTGAGCAAATGCTCTGGAGAGGCCATCCGCACAGACAAAACAACTGAAGCCGTGCTCGCATTGAAAGGACCGAGCACGGAAGTGGACAATGGCGACAGCCTGTTGTGGGGTACGGGCAGTTCTTCTCCAAACAGAGGAGTTTTCCGTTTTTCCATGTGTTGTCTCTGTGAGAGGAGAAGAACCCTGCAGGTTTTGACCGATATGCTGTCGACATTCTTGAGGAGGTGCGCTTACCAAGCAGCCTAAAGCGTCTTGCTTTCGAAGGTGGATTCAATCAGAGCTTTGAGCGGGTGGAGTTTCCAGAGGGTCCCTTGACTTCAAATTCCGGAGCTGTGGGAAAAGGGTAGTTTTGGTCGAGCCCCGTTGAGGTCCATTCAATGAATTGTTGGAAGATTGTGCCAATATTCTCTGATAGACTTCTTACTGGAAACACGGGGCAAGGCCCGGCAAGGCCCGAACTTCAAGTAAACGTTGTGTGTCCGTTCTGGGTTTTTCTCCACCAGCCGAGCTGGTGGAAATCAGCTACCACCAGGGTCACGCATCCTGGTGCCTCACCGGCCTCACCTTTTCAGGTTTGGAGAGCCTCACCTTTGGAGGCAACTTCAAGCAGAGCCTGGAGCGCGTGAGGTTCCCTGTAAAGCTCCAAGCTTTGACCTTGGGAAATCTCTTCAATCAAAGCCTTGAAGCTCGGAGGAGTGGAGTCCGATTTTTCGGAATCAACAACTTTGATTTAATCGGACTCCACTTAAATAGAACTATTCAAAGAACAATATTCTTCTCGCAACTTCATGGTTCTATTAATTTTCTATTCCTAAATGCCTCCACATCAGTCCGCTGAGGAGCACGTAAATCTTCCAGAAGGGCTGCGGAGCCTCGTGCTGGGCACTAGCTTCAACAAGTCGCTGCAACATGTGAAGCTTCCCAGCAGTCTGGTCTCCCTGTCTTTGGGCGCTTCATTCAATCAAGACTTGCGGATTCTTGGAGTAAAAAGGGATCGACCAAAACAACCCGGCCTCGACCACAAGCACAGGCAAGCTGTGAGTCCTGCAGTGGATGTCTCCAAGATGACTCTTTATACGGCAA
The DNA here is from genome assembly GCA_963970005.1 of Durusdinium trenchii. Classification (NCBI taxonomy): domain Eukaryota; class Dinophyceae; order Suessiales; family Symbiodiniaceae; genus Durusdinium; species Durusdinium trenchii. Next base: position 2,342,007 of record CAXAMN010001113.1, read on the forward strand.
ATTGCATCATGTGTTGGATCCCATGTGTGCATTCCAAGGGAGGTAGAATTTCCTCGATCACTAAAGACTTTGGTTCTTGGCAGAAATTTTAATCAGAGTGCCTGGGCAGCATCCACATGGGGGTGGGCGATGGCGACGGTCCTCTACTGTATTTTTTCTCTTGCAGATCGGAATCCTATGTGCCATACACGGGATTTCATCACCAATCTCCGAAGGCAACTCTGTTTTCAAACCATGTTTTGCCATCCCTATTCCATGCGACGAGCAATGCCGAGCTCTTCTTGTTTTGGGAGTCGAGCGTCGTGATCCGGTTTTCTGGTACGCAGAACGGGTAAAACAGCATAAGCTGCAGCACCCCCCACTGGACAGCAGGCAATGGCTCATCCTGCATGCTAGAATGGACACCTTTCGGTCACAACCACGGGATTTGCTTTAGATTTGCCTTGCCAAGTCTTGTAATTATTCCACGTCAAACCAGACAGCGGGGAATTGGGGAGTGGAGCAGAGTGCCAATGGAAGCCGTTGGTGGATTGAGGCATGGACGGCGTGAGGTTTCCAATCTCTTTGCAACACCTTGAATTTGGTTCGTGCTTCAATCAGAGCCTGGATCAAACTTTACTTCCCAATTTGCTTTCGCTAACCTTGGGTGATGAATCTCGGTCGCAAGAGTTGCAGCAGTGCTCTGCCGCCCTCAAGGCAGGCATCGCCAAAACATGGATGCGGTCGTTCGTGGCGTCGTTCGGACCTTTGGGATGGTGCACCTTTGGGAGTGGACCTAAACGATGTGCACTGCCTTAAGGAATTCAACCAGAGCCTCGACGGCGTGGTCCTTCCAGAAACACTGGAGTTCTTGATTTTTGGCGCTTGCTTCAACCAGTCCTTGTTGAATGCTGATCTACCTGCATGTCTCAGCAGCTCCTGGCTGTGGATTTGTGGTCCAAGATTCTGTAACTTTTTACATTCAACAGCAGAGACTGGAGCAAGTAAACGCATTTGAGGCTTGAAGCTTGGCAAGAATTTCAACCAGTGCCTAGAAGGAGTCAAGTTTCCTAGCCACTTGGCACAGAAACAGTTCCCGAGCTCTATATAGGTGTGTGTGTGTGTGTTAAAGACTTAAAGTACGGAGATTCGACAAAGAACTCTCAGAGTCCTTAGCAAAGGAACAATGGACTCAAGCCCATTGGTTGAGGGTCTCTTCAGAAACACACTTTTAAGAGTTACTCAGCAACCAAAGGGCCACAGTTAATTACATGTGGATTCCAAGTCTATGCATGCAAGTGCTGATCAACCTGGTAGACGTAGACTCCAAAAAGGCAGATTTGACAACGGAGACCCGGTCGTCAAAGTCTTGTGTCTCAGGAAAACTTCAGAGCATAATTTTTGGTCAGCGCTTTGACCAAACCTTGGAAGCATCCTTTCCTGCAGAGTTGCAGAGCTTGACCTTCGGCGAGGCTGGGCAACTGAGAACCAAGAGAAGCCTTTCAACGGAACTGAACACAAGGACTGTGTGTTGCAAACGGTGGCTTCCATCCTTGTAGGACTTCAATCAAAGCATAGAGTCCGTTCGTTTGCCTGAAAAGCTTCAAAGACTATGCTTCGGGAGATCTTTCAATCAAAGTCTGGAGAAGGTAGCACTTCCAAGCCTTCAGCATTTGGTATTTGGTTGGAGCTCCTTAGAGAGAATACACATGAACAAACAACTTTTGCTTTGTATAACAGATTTCAACATATTTCAACCCCGTTTTTGCCCACAACCTATGTAGTGGCTTCTCCGAGGTTTTAACCACTGCTTGGATGGCGTGCATTTGCCCAATCTGCGCACTTTGACCTTCGGATCAAATTTCAATCAACCTCTACTGGCGGTGACATTTCCAAAGCTTCAGACATTGACGTTTGGGGAGAACTTCAATCAGAGCTTGAAAGACACGAGTTTTCCATCCACGCTCCGACAACTGACCTTCGGGTATCGTTTTGATCAACCATTGGATGTGGATCTTCCGAAGGGACTTCGGTCTTTAAAATTTGGAAGCTTGTTCAATCACAGTCTGGAGCATGTGCAACTTCCCTGCCTCGAAAGTCTGACGTTCGGCTTTTGCTTCAACCAGAGCTCCCTGGCCGAATTGGTGAGGAGCCTTCGGCCGTGGCATTCTTGAAGTCTGTTTTGATATGATTTGAATGAACACTCGACCCTTTGGGCAAGCCCTCTACACAGGCTTTTAACAGAGGATGCTGTTCCGGTGGGGCCTCAAAGCCTACGGACCAAAAAGCTGCTCAAAAAAGACCTCACAGCCTCTGCTCAAAACAAATTCCGGACCCAGGCCCACAAAACCCAAGCAGCGAATGGAAGAACTTCGTCTGACGATGGCGCAAGCCAAGGGAGAATGTTTGAAACTTTAAGAGTCGAAAGGGCAGGGCTGAAGAAGTTCTGAAACTGCAGGAATTTTGGAGTTGTGCCAAAGATTGTTTGTAGATGGAGATTCTTTTGAGATTTGCGTTGAGCTTCCGAAGTTTTGTGAGCCTTTGAAGCTTTACAGGTTGCACTGGATCCCCATGAATGAATTCCAACAACTCCACCGCCCAGGCTTAGAAAAAACACGATTGCCCGACAGCATCCGATCTTTGACGTTTGGCTGGCACTTCAACCAGAACCTGCAACGCGTTCAGATGCACCTCGCCGGTGGAAAGGAATAAGCACCAGTCATTCGAAGGGTTGCAGATAGCACGAGGGCCGGGTTCAACACCTTGAAGCTGCACCAGGTTGTCCTTTTCCCTATTCTGTCGTTCCTTTGTCAAAAGTATGTGCCGTGCAAGCTAGATGACCACCTGATCCAAGCTACTGCAAAAGCAACAGTGCACCCTTGCCCCGCCACACAACACACATGACTGGGAGGAACAGAATGGAACAGAGGCATTTTTGGCAAAACCCCAAAACGGTGGGCGCACGTCCCGTTGGTGAACGAGTAACTGTCGCCACCAGTTGTCGCTCGCTCAGTTCACTTGGTTTCAAGGCCTGCTCGCTTGGAGAGTCTGACCTTTGAGGGGAAATTCAATCGCAGCCTGGTTGGCGTGGATTTTCCACAGCATTTGGCCTCTCTGACCTTTGGAGAAAAGTTCAATCAAAGCACCTTGGATTTTTGTCATTTGATTACACTACACTGACAAACTCACTAACATGGTTGTGGAACCCCCCTGTTTGTAGAGCCAAGTCGTTTTCCCGAGGCCTATTCTCCACTTCCATGTTTGTGGGTCAAAGTGTATGTATATTATATAATGTTCTATTTGAACAATCAATATCTATATAATCACTTCCAAAAACAACAGATCAAAAACATAAGCACACGGCGATGAGCAATCCAAATATGAATTGAAATTTGGAACAAGTCAAAGGATTGTGAAGATGTTCATGTCACTGAGGTTTGGAGTGTGTGAAGCTTCCGAAGAACTTGAGGACCCTAACCTTCGGAGATGATTTTGATCAAGCTCTTCAACATGTAGCCTTTCCAGACAGTCTGGAAGAACTCACCTTTGGCGAGAGCTTTCATCAAAGCTGGGAGGAGGCTGCTTTGCCTGCCAGCTTAAAGTCCTTGAAGTTTGGCAAACGATTTATTCCAAAGTTGGAAGCTGCAAAGCTTCCGGAAAACCTGGAGTGCTTGATCTTTGCATCCTCGGGTCATGCTTTTGATCAGAGCTTGCGGCATGCGAGTCTGCCCAGCCACATTCAGCGATTGCAGACTGGGAGCATTTTGGTGAGTGCCTAGGACAAAGGATTTCCTGGCCTTTCGTTTCCGTTTTCTTCAGCTGCAAGAGGCTGAACTTATCGTTCGCAGCTTGTGCAATAGATTTGGTTGCCGAGGGCATGAAGAGGCTACATTGCTACATTTGGCATATTTTTAGATTTTTTTCCTGAGTATATAGCGGCTTTTAAACACCATGAGCAAAGGAAGCAGGTTCTAGTGCCAAGGAACCACATGTGTGCTTCATGCCCTACAACTGCAAGGATTCGAATCATTTGGCTCGCCCAAGCTGCAGCGTGCCAATGTGCACTGTTTCCCTGGACGCCAGTAGCTTGAACCATCGCTCAATCTGTGCTGGGCACCAGGAGTACTTTTGAACACATCCCGAGGGCTGGCTGAAGTCCAAGCCGCCGTGGGGTTGACACTCTTGCCCGTTGAATATGTCTCAAAAAGAAGCGCTGGTGCAAGAAGGGGATAGGTCACCTTTTGTCTTTGAGAAGATTACCTTGGGGGGCGATTTTCAGCGTGTTCGGCTGGGGTCTAGAGCACTTTCATGCACAAACACATGAATGTTGGACGACGGTGCTCATGCTCAAGCTATGAACTTTTGCCCTTGACACCGCCAAGGAGATTGACACCACAAAAGGACCATTGGCAGGGCTTTTGGTCCTCTACAAAATGAGCCGGGAGCCCTTGCAGGGTTTTTCGGCATGTTCAGGGTGTTGGAGTGTCAAGAATCAAGCGAAATGCTGAAATTCAATCGACTCGCAGTTGGGCTTGTGGAATGTTTAGCTGCTAGGAACACGAGGACGCTACTAGGAACAAAGGGCATCGCTACTAGGAGCAAGGACGCTACTAGTAGCTCCTGGCCATGCTACTAGGAACAAGAAGCTTAGCCCCTCCATTTCTGAGCACGTCCAAATCTGCAGAGCATGACGCTGAGGAGAGTCGCGCCTGAAGCAGCATGCGCGCAAAGTCATTGAGATGCCTGTCTTGGCTTCTAGCATCTGGGACAGACAAGGGCTTCTGTAACCATGGCGACACGTATAGGCACGTAAACATTCAGTCACACATTTGTATGCATGTGTATGTTTCATTTTTGTGTATCAATACATACTCTTTGTACGTATATCATTTGTGTTGCAGTCACAAACAACAATGTTTGTGAATGAATGTTTCCCAATCAAGACAGAGAACATCTTTAAGTCGTTCTCAAAAAATGGCGGAGCAGAGAGCAATGCATGCATGCACGGGAGCGCCTCAAGTTACAGAGAAAGCACTTAGAGTCAAACTAGTGGTTGTAGGGTGTCTAACACTATGGCTTGTTCGTACTTTGCGTGTGCTCCCCTTTTTCCTGCTTGGGCCTACCGGGTGAAGGTTACAAGATGAGTGCATCAATGAACACATTTGGGAACATGAGTCACTGTGAGTCTCGGGAACTCAACCAGTCTGGCAAGCAGCAAAAAGCCTCAGTCTCAAGAAGCTTCGGTGGGCTCTAAGACCCGAATGTTGGGGAGACAATCCCTGAATCAGACGCGACAATGAGGTGAGAAGTTCCAAGGCTGGAGCTTGCTGGCGGATCCAGCTGAGAATATAAAAGATCAAACAGTTTCGAGACCCTTTACTGAAAATGAATGCATACTCTTGCAAGGCTATCATGTTGACACTTGTTCGAATAGCCTTTCAATCACATCAGACCGGCTTTTGTAATCAGGGAGATATACACTTGAACTTCACTTGTTTCCCACTGCCCTTGAAAGAATATCGTATTCTTTTGGATGTCCCTCTCTCCTTTGCATTTTTCGATTCAGGCTACCACGATGGCATCAGAGCCTGCGATCTTGTCGAGGTGCCTCGAAAGTCGCTTCGCTTTTCTGGGTCGGACTGTCACCCGCTGGTCTCAGCGTTGCAGAAATCTGATCAGACTTGGACAGAGAGGAGGGTCTAAAATCTACACTTTGCAAGAAGCTCCTCTAAGCGCGAACATGTAGAGCATCGTGAGTCCTTGGGAGTAGATGCTTTGGCGTCAACTTGCTTTCAGGAGCTGGGCCATCATGCTGGATTAAGCAGCGCCCAGGTCTGCAGATCTCGTTCTTGCTTTGCACACGTGCCTTTGAAGACGGTTTTTGGATGGTTTCAGTTTCAATGGCTAGACAACTGCAGGATGAGTATTTTCTGGCTTAGTTGCACACCTGGATTTCAGATGAGAATGGTGGGAGTGAGGAGCGACTACTCAGAGGTCTTTCGGACTCATAGCTGTGGTGCTTCGACGAAGCCTGGGCTTACACCGTTTGGGGCCATGCAACTGCTAGGCAATCCGGGAGACCATAAAGGAGTTCCCGCACTTGGACAAGCGAGGACATGGATCATGCCTGTGAGTGCTTGCAGATGTGAAGTTGCTGAAGTAGACGATAAGTATCCATTTTGTTTCTGGATCCAAGAGAGGCAAGATAATTAGATCTAGGATGTATTCGTCAGTATCTTCTGTGATGCACTCAAAACCATGTCGCATAGGAGTCGCTGAGATCATAGCAGTCGTGGCCCCAGTGGTTCAGCTACCAACTTTGGGTCTCAGATGTCTCGCATTGCAACCAAAGGCTTTGCATGGGCTGGACGCATGGCCCCAACATCAGATACAAACACTCAGATTGGGGGTCTTTGTGAAACAGTTCTGCTTCCAATCATTGAAGGGTAGAAGCACGGCAGCTGCGATCGGCTGGCTTTACTGGAAGCTGATCTTCTTCCTGTGCGCCACAGCAACCTTTTTCCATCGCTCTTTTGCTTCAACCAAGGTTGCTTTGCATTTCTCGTTGGACCCAAAGGTGGACACCAACGCGATGTCAGATTCTCAGTGTCAACGGATCATAGCGCCAAGACCTACCAGTTGGCACCATGCAATTGGGAGGAACTTGCAAGACATTGGGAGTGTGGATGAATGTGGGAGATTGGTTCAACGTGTTTGAGGGTTTCCATGACCTTCGCTGTTGGCAAGCTGCTTCGCTATGCCGCACTTTGGGACTTCGCGCTACGTCGCGCTACGTCGCAGGTTTGTCAGAACGAGGACTGACCAATGTGACCAATGTGAAGATGCACAAGCTAATTTTTAGGATTTAAAGGGTGTCAAGCATGACTTCTATGGATATTCTGCTTGTTTTCTGGAGTTTTGCTGAGGCTGGTGGCTCATTTGGCCACTGCCACGGCGCGCTCCAGTAGAGAGGTGCTTTCGTGCAAGTTTGCGATTGGTTTCCAGGTCATATGGGGTGACTTCATAGGTTGTGCCGAGCCAGTTCTACATGTCCGATTTGTGCCGAAGCAAGAGAGATGCCACAACACACCTGATGGGCCTGACATGTTTATGCGAAGGGACATGATCTCTTCACAGATGATACTTATAGTTGAACTTAGTTGTTACGATATATAAAGCATCACGCATTCAATGTGAAGCGAAGACCTCCGAAAGATGCCAACAGCCCTTCTACGAACCTTCCAAACATCCTGGTTGACTCAAATCCAAGCTGTACAGTGTACAGCCTAGGCCGTGTTGGTGTAGAGCATCTTAAGTCCAGCACTTGTCAGGGCGCCAACCATTGGAATAGCCAGGGCCCTTGACAGTACTGCATGCTGCAGGCAATTTGAATGTGGTGTTGCACATCCTTGCTATGGGCAATCCTAGAATTTTTGGAGTCTGAAACATAGCAAGCAGGCGAAACATAGCAAGGCACTGGCAGAACATTTGACAGACCTTGGGGTGCATCGAACCCAATGAGGTCAGGAGACAACGAACCAGATCTGGCAGATGTCTCAGCTTCCTCCATTTCACAAGAGCGTACGAACATGCCACAAGTAGTATCAAGTAGCTAGCTGCTGAATGGTCTTAGATTTGGAGACACATTTGCAATGGGGCTGGGGCTTTTTCATCGGATCTTTTATCTTTTGTAAAGTTCTCAACAGCAGCGTTGAGAGGCATGACCGACCTCAGAATCCGCCTCCAGAGGCCTCGTGATTGTGTGAATCTGGGACCCGAAGTTATATCTAGCGACATTTGTAAGACCAGACTTTTGTTGGGAACTATTGGGAACCTGATTTTGGCGCTTTTCAGTAGCCCGAACCTAGTAAGATTGCCAAACCCACCACTCACAAGCACTTTGCCTTCCTCGTTGTTTATCTGCGACCTTTTGCAGGCTCTCTCGGTGGAGGTGATTATCGATGTCATCAATTCCAGTGTTGGGCGCATGAAGAAGGAGGGCTGGGAGGAGGCCTCACCGATGCGAAGGTGAAGTTTTCTGCGGGCGAGGTGAACAGCGCCTTCTCAACGGCTTCTCAACGGCCTTGAGTCAGTGTCAACAGTTTCTCGGAACTGCAAAAGGCTTGTGTCTCGCGGTGCTTTCATTCTTGCTCAAGTCGCTTTGCTTGTCCTGAAATTTGCAATGGGATGACACTTCCATATTGGCACGCTGGTAGGGTGAGTGGGATTTGAGACACCTGTCTCATCCTGTGCTTTCAACACAGGTGTTCAACTTGATGTTCGACCTCCCTGAACTGCGCTTGCCAACGAAGAAGGCCGCGGAGGCGCTGTAGGGAGGAGGAAGAAGCCCCAGGGAGGAAGGGCAGAAGCCGTGGTAGTTTCCAAAGGTCACTCACCAGATGGGAAAGGGCTCAGTTTCCCTGTCCTGGGATTTTATGGACTAGTGACTAGTGACTAGGTAAGGAATCATTCGGCAACAAAAGAGAGCAGTCGAATGGCCACAAGAGAGCAGCAGGTTACGCAGGACTGGTCTGGATACGACGGGACCGAGTGCCGCCTGCCATTTTTTGGAACGACTGCAGCATTCGGAGCGGTTGATGCCAAATAGAAGGGACCTGTGGCATTGAGAGTTGCCTCTGAGCCTCTCAGAGCAACTGTGTGAAGCCTAGCCTTCAAACGACTCATTGCATCCAGAGATGAGAAAGCTTTCAGGCCTTGCTTTCGGCCTTCAAGCATGCAAGACCGGGAGTGAGGGCCTTAAAGTCACTGAATAGAGCCGATCGCGGACCTTGCGTGACACGGTTGTCGTCCAAACATCCAAAGCAAAGGGGTAAGACGCCATCAATGCCATGGTCTTTTGCGATCCAAAGAGGTGCGCCACGCCACTCCCTTTCGCCCAGGTGGATTTTCCTTTGGAATCGGTGCTGCGAATTCGCAGGAGCGCACATGGCTTGAGCCACAGCAGTGGAGGGGGTCCACAAATTAGATTGTGAAGCTTGAGGTTCCGAATTCCAATTTGTTGGGAGGCCTGAGGGAGTAGTGAATATTGGGAAGCATGGTAGGTGCGGTTCAGGCAGTTCAGCAGCGGACAGAAGTACATGACCATCTACTTCATACATGTCTAGAGCATAAAGTGGATGTATTGTGAGATGTTTCTCTTTCGTGTGTGCTTTGATGACTCTTGTAGGAACACCACTGCGCAGCTGCAGTTCATCCGCCATGCAGTTCATTCCTCAGCGACGGTGATCACCCTCGATGCTCGCAGCGCGCGCGATGGCGGCGGCCACACGCGGCGGCGAGGTGATGGGACTCAGCACGCCGCTGAATTGGTCCGAGCACAAGCCGTGTGACACCTGGAGTCTGCCGTTCTGCCGGTTTTGGAACGGGGTGGACACACAGGATTTGCAGGACTTGGCCACACGTTCATTACTTATTAATGCTGGACGACATCATACTTTCTGCTCCCAAAGGCAATTGTGAAGACAGCCCGAGGTTACCGCCAATCACAGGTCTTCCAGGTGGAGAGGCAAGACCGTTTGGGATCAGTGCTTGGCAGTCAACTGTAGACTCCAGACCGAACATGTGCTTGATGAGTCTCAGTCTCAATGGTTCTGAAGCAAAATTCCACTCCACCGTTTATTGCAACGCCAAGTCCAGCGTCAGTACATGTGCATAGCGTGCCCAGGTGACTGCTGTACTGTCAACATTTTCAGCTTTAGCAGACATTTTGTGGAGTGGCCTGATGTTGGATGTACAGACCCTTGTTGGATGTATAGACCTTGGTTTCCTTCCAATTCTATTCAACTATATATATCTCTTTGATTTGCTGCCGGTCTCGGTAAACCTCTTGTGCTGCTTGCTGTCTGCAGGGGTCCGCTAATACCGCGGGGCCTGGCAACTGTCAGAGCTCCAAGTCGTCGGTGAAGCTTGGGCTGTCCCAGCTTGGACGGTGGCGGCTGCGGATTCGCCCCGCGTGACTCTGCGCGTTTGCGCGGAGCATGTTTGCACAATGGAACAGTGCTTCCTTGTGACTCTGCTGTAGTAACTGTAGTAAGGGCTACATATCACGAAAGCCAGCCGATAGGCTAGGCTGGAGTCGTCGATGGGCGAACGAAGTGAGTATTAGGGGGTGCCAGAGCCTGGTGGGGGAGAGCGAAAAAAAGGCAGGCTGTGGTGATGCAAGTGATGTAATCGACTGATAGTGCATCATTAGCATCATGAGGGGTTTAGAAGGCAATGTAAACGTCTTCTACCAGGGGTTGGATTTCATGTCGATGATAGGCAAGGGGGACAACGGGCCAGAAAAGTGGTTGGAGATGTGCGTCTCTGCTGGGCATTGAAATATTGTCTCTTAAGACACTGTTGTCTTGTGGAAATGATGTGATGTGTGATGGCAGGAGAGGGAGTAGAATGCTGTGGGGAAGGGATTGATGTGATCCGTTGAGAACAAAAAAACAGAAAGCAGCATAGTGGCATAGTAGCCAGGCGCAAAAGAGCACCCCATATGGGGTGGGAGTTCATGTGGATGATAGGCATGGCGGGGGAGGATGTGATAGGAACGGAGGCGGGGAGCTCACCAGGGAAGCGAGAAGTGCGTTGCCCAGCAGCAAGGGAGATGTGTGCTCCAGAGGCCACTTAAGCGGTCTGGTAGCTGGGGTGGGAGTGTAGGAATTCGACAGGGAACGCCGGGATGTGAAAAGTGGTTGGAAGTCCTCCGGACAAGGGAGATGCGCGTCGTCCAACACTCTGCTTTCTTGTGGCTAATACGAATCCTTCTTGTGGCTGTCGCCTTCAATAGGGAACAGAATGCTGTGGGCTAGCTTTGAGCTGCTTGGGGGTGCCCTTTCTCTATGGTGAAGAGGCCTGTTGACTAGAAGCAAAAGGGCACCCCATATGGGGTGGATGTTCATGCGGAAGACATACATAGCGGAGGAGAACGTGGTTGGCAAAGAGTGATTTCGAGAAATCTCTGAGTTTCTTGGGGGTGCTCCTTTTTATGGTGAAGAAGCCAGTTAACCATACGCAAAAGGGCACCCCATATGGGGCGCAAGTTCATGTGGAAGATAGGCATAGCGGGGGGTTCACTCCTATATCTTCTGCTTACTATTGCCCGATCACAGGCCGCTCTTTGCCCGATGTGACACGCTCACTTGATCTTGGCTCTAACTGACGTCGAGGTGCCCCTTTCTCTCTTCCAAACGCCCCTTCGTCCACAAGAACAAAAGCACCTCGCCCCCACCAACTGTGACTGAAGGCCTATCATGTTGACCCCGCCTTATGCCTCCCAAAGCTTCCTGCGCTCTCGCATTCACCCCCGCTGACTAATTCATATCTCCTTACGGAGGCTGGCTTTCGTCCCCTTCCTTCTCAGGATATATACACACACACTGCAATTACTTGAGTGAAGTACTCTCTAGGGCAATCAAACGTTCTCACAGTCTCCGGCCGAAGACCAAAGATTGGCCTAGGTTGGACTTGCTTAAAGCTCTTAGAGGCATCGGCACCTTTTGAGCTTGTACACCAGTTCATGCGTCATGAGGACGACCTATGTTCAAGCTGCAGTTGCTCGCCTAGCCCTAGCCCTTCGTCGCTCGCCGCTGCCAGGTCCTTTTTGAACTGGCCGAGGTGGAGGATTACAATGCCCGGAGACTCGGAGACTTCAAGCAGCGAAGAGATGGGCCTGATGGGTAGCACAAAAGATCAACCACCTTAGAGAACACCTTAGAGACACGACGATTGAAACAACACCACTCAGCTGGGACCAAGTCTTGCTGCTTCTTGAATTCAGCCACTTCACGAAGGCCTCGCCCCAACGAGAAATCATTGCTTTAGGTTGTCCGCAAGCTGTTCGAGATGGCCTGGCGGCTTGGAGTCTTCAAGCAAACAATCAATTGTGCGAGTGAACCTCTTTCGACATACCGCATATCACAAAATGTTTCCGCCAGGGACATGGCTTGAGACCTCATGCAGTGCTGGTCGCTTGCTGTCTTGCAGAGGAGTGGCCGAGCCTGTACAAAATACAGACCACCAGCACACTGCTTCATCACCCCCAAGGCATCAACTTCCAAAAGCAAATGTCCAGCAAGCCTCCATGATACCTCGCCCTTGGTGCAGGATCGCTCGCGGGGGACGATGCGTGCAGATATTCTGGAGAAGTTGGCCGGTGCTCCAAGCAGACCTGGAACCCGTGTCTCACGTTCTTGACATCCTCAAATGACTCTGCACGTGATCAGAACCAACCATCTCAGCGCATGGCAGTGTCATGTGTAGGTGCACCACCCCAATGTCAGTACAGAATCTTAGATGTAAGCATATGTCAGCCGGAATCATCCAGAATCTCAGATTCGGCCTTGTCAGAATCAGATGTGTGCGGGAAGGCGCCATTTTCACGTGTACCAAACCAACACTTCTTCCGCTGCAGCCAACTGGCATAGAGCTTTGACTGATAGTTTCTGCTGTACAAGCACAGGCTCACCGAAAAGATGCTCAGATGCTGGGAGAGCAAAGCGCCTGGTCGACCGCTTTGCTTTAAGCTAAAAGCCACGAGGTTGTGCAGTGTGTAGCAGACACAAAGGTTTGTTGGGGAATGACTTCAAGGAATTAATCACAAGAAACATGCTTGAGGCCATTCATCAAGGTGCATGCAACAACTCTGTAGCTTTAAAGTCCAGACATTCTGCCTTCGTCCTTTGGCCATGGGGTGGCACTAACCTGGTGCTAAGACGCATGCTGTCACCTCCGGCATTTGGGCACCGTGGATGGTGCCCCCACGACATCCATTCACCATCCCTGGTCACGGCGGTGCCATCGGTCTCCTTGCCACGTCGAGTCGAAGGCCACTGAAGCCACCGCTTTCGGTTAGGCCGTTGTTCACGTGACTCCGCATTCGGGGAGACTCGGATAGGTGATTCTTCCTTGCAAACTTGGACACCTGCTTTTTCTGAACCGGAAGAATTGATTCGCCATTTGGAGCTGTCAGGTCGCACGCGGAGCTACACAGCCTCGCTTGTTATTGGTTCTTTGGTGTCATGCGTTACGGACCTTCAGCAGAAGAAACGGAAGAGGTCCAGAAGATTCATTCAGCTTAGAGCGACCAGTGCAGTCGAGGTTTTCGCACGTGCTTGGTAGCTTGGAGATACTGTGGAGCATTTTTCCTTTCTCCTGTGGAAGCAGTTCTATAGTCCAAAGCCAGTTCGGCGTGTCTGTCGAATGTTCGGGTGTGTTTCCATACTTGGACTCCCTCGATTCTTCAAAGTCTCTGAGCTCGAGGGTTGTTCAACGATTAAAACATTGTCTCCTATCAGAGCTGATTCCCTCCACTGAGATTGAGATGTTGGAGTATGTAAAATTTCAGGGACTATGAATGTTGCATTTTAATTTGGGCTGTTGTCCCTACTTTTGCGTCATGAATGCACGGTTTGACGTCAATGTCAGGTATCCCCTCGGTTTTACTGCGGTCACAGACCGCGGGAAGCCACACCACTTGCGTGTTTGCAATGTGCCTGTGGTCTTTTGGCATGACGGAGATGCGTGGCGCGCTGCGATTGATGAATGCCCACATCGACGGGTCAGGCTGTCAGAGGGACGACTCGAAGGATCAGAGCAACTTGGCGTCCAAGACCTACTCTCATACTACTGGTGCTCTTGATACAATGAAAATATGTATGTATACACATACAAACAATAAGGGGGCAGTACAGTCGGCCTAAGGCAAGCATAGCAAAATGGGACGATATATATATATATATATTGTCATTGTGTTTGTCGATCCATTTGCTCCAGTAGCTGGCTAGCTTGGGCAACTGCGTTGACTGTCCATAGGCCAGCTTGTGGGTGGAATATCAGCGTGTTTGCAACGGAGCAAAGCTGGTAATAGATCAGACAGTTTTCCACGGCTTTATCGATTCTCTCCAATGGCAAGTTTTCTGACGACACAGGTTGCAGTGCCCCTATCATGGCTGGACGTTCAATGGTCAAGGCCTTGTGGACGGGACGTGGGGTGCATACGTCACAAAATGAGAAACCAAAATATATATAGAGACAGGATCAGGATTTTGACAGTGATTTGACAAAGGTCTGATGTGAACTGGATGTAGGCGGCTTTTGCACACCTTTGCTGTCAGCCATACACCGAAGCCCACAGAAAATGAAGAGCGAAAGGACTGACAAGAGAGGAAGAGTGATGAGGAGGTAGTCCCTCCCCGTTTCTCCTCGATCCAGGCCAATGCACAAGGATCCCTCAAGCCGACGAATCATCGCAGAAAGCCCGACTATCTCCACGTGCTTGCCTATCCATGTTGCCTACAGAGGAAAGGACGGATTGTGAGAAGGTGATTGTAAACAAGTTCTCGTTTTTTTCTGCAATGTTAATTTAAGTTTTCTTGAGTATTTTGTTGCACAATGTTTCAACACATCTACAACAGCCAACAGAGATACAGCCAACAGACATCAGACATGTGGTCTGGCGCGGAGCTTCGGCCGTTTTGCACGAGGAACGGTCTTTTGTTCCTTTGGGCAGCGGGGCTATACGGAGATCCGGAACCACCAGATCATCAAGCGCTGGATGAGCTGATACACCAGGAGGAAGGGGAACTGCAGTAGTTTTGTTTTTTGAACAATGGACTAATGGACTAATGGGAACCTTCAAAGACTAAGAACCTTTTTGTTGGCCTTGTATTTTAGAATTGTCACGTGACGAGCCACGTGGACAATGGACACATCACTTTGGCAGGACATCTTCGCAATACCTGGTGTGCAGTATGTGGACTATTCAAGAGATTTGTTTATGGACATGCCCATTCTTCTTGAGCCGCTTTGACTTTCTGATCACATGCAAACTGGATGGGGTCAAAAGAATATCAAACGCAAACAGGGTCTGCTGTTTGAAACAACGAATTGGTACAATACTGACAAGGGAATGGCAACCCTCATGAACTGCAGTTTAGGCCTACAACTTCTCTTTGAGTCAACCAATATATATATATATATATACAGTACAGACTAGTGCAGACATGCATGTCAAGAAACCCACCAAACAAGCACCTTCCATGAGGAATGTGCTTGATCCTGCACACCTGCCATTCACACATCATGCCACAATCAGCACCCTGGCTCCATTTTTGAGACTCTTTTCTTTTTTTTGCCTGATAGATTCGACACTTTGTTGATGCTGCCAACCACATCTCAGCCTTGCCCCAAGCTTAGGCAGCAGGAAACAGGCTGCAGAAATCCCTATCCAGATCACTTCCAGAGATCCAGGAGGTTTTACAGGCGAACTTGTCGACTTCACTGTTTGATTGAAGTTGAGAGCTTTCCAGTTGAGGATGTTGATCCGTGTCTGACCTTGGGGACCAGGACCGCCCCTTTTCGCAGTGAACCGCAGGTCGCAGAGATAAACCTCAGCTCCAAGCGTCTGGGGTGGTGTCCTACAAGGCTCCCAATCACGTTTGGTCTTTGACAGATCGCAAGGACTCATATCGTAGCTTGGCGGAGCCGATCAAATCACAATCGAATCCGCACAGCGTGTATCATGCGAACCCAGTCCACAGTCCACTGCAAAGTTTTTCCCAGGAAAGTGGCGAACCCATATTGTAAGATCTAGTACCAGAGCTGCTGAAACTTGCTTAGCTTAGGTGACTGGAACATCGTCTATGCTGCCCCAATTTGCCCTGGTCGTAGCCGGATCTTTGTGCGTGTGGTCTTTGAAGTGCCGAAAGTCCCCATGCCTTTGCGACAGATCTTCCAAGTGGTATTCTCTCCTTCCTTGCCGCCCTGGGTCACCCACTTGTTGAACCACAACGTCCTTGAAGATGACAATGTCTTTTTACACTACCAAGGTGAAACGATGGCGCCTGATGGCAAGCAGGAAAGCCGGCGAAAGTTCTGGCGATGTTCATTTGCAAGCAGTTTGAGGGATTTCGACATCATGAAAGATGATAGAACAGAAGCTGACCATCTATCGAAGCCATTGCCGGCTCGTGCGAGAACCGCCCCATGCTAAGTCAAGAAACTATGTCAACTAGCTGCCGCAAAGTCTCTACAAAAGTTGTTGCAAAGTCTTGTTCTGACTAGTTGCTACTGTAAGTATAGTATATAGGGGTCTCTTGTGGTGCTGACCTCCTCGCCGTTTCGAAGTGGATCCTCCCCCCCTGAGGATGCGAAGTGGCAAGAGCGCTTCTACACGCCTACCAGCTCAGATGCTGCAGTACTCTGCTACCATCGGTGGCTTCAAGATGTGGGTGGAGGGGTGCATTGGGCCCGGGATCCCTCAACGTCAATCAAGAGGAAGGGGAGAGAGGAGCTGCTTGAACGTCTTCACTCGTGACTTGGATTGAAAAGACTTGGAAATTGACACATCATTCACGACTTTGGTCTCTGCAAAATGAGTTTGACGATGGCTGAAAGAAACGTGGGAAGTCTGTGTTGCCTTTAGATACAGTAGATACAATCGCATTGGACATAATACCTGGCACACTTTGTTGATAGTGTTGCACACGCTTGTTGGTTCTCGGACAAGTTGGCACTTCCTCGTCTTTGTTGGTGCTAGTCAGAGTCGATCCATCCACGAGTGAACATGGCCCCCTGCAACGGATCCAATCACCTTCATGAAGGGCATGTTATTGGGAATCTATTGGTGCGACCGACTCTCACAGAGAGGAGTCCTGCAGGCTTTTTCCGCCCAGGCACACGGATCATTGTTGGAGCTGCTCAGAGGCATTGGCCCTGTCACAAATGCTTCAGAGCTGGGGTCGACCTTTGCTGCTTTTGGCGTCGCTTGATCCAATCAGCAAAGTTTACACGTTTTTGAAGGCCGTGACCTTCAGGACACACACACACACACACGCAGATATACATATATATTATATTATATTATATTAAATTATATTAAATTATATTTTATTATATATTATATTATATTACATTATATTATATTATATATTATATATTATATATTATATATTATATATTATATTACATTATATTATATTATAGTATATTACACATATTGTATATGTTATATTATATATTATATTTATACATGTTGAGGGTGACTGCTTTGGCCACATCCAACCAGTAGTTTGAATCAATTAGGGGAGATAGAATTTGTTACACAAGAAACTGTGAATGTTTTCAATCCACATGTGCATTTTTTGATCCCATGTTCCATTCTCCAGACTTCTAACCACTGTGCTCTTGGACGATTTTCAATGGCCCTTGGCGATGCTATCCATTGCTGTCGCTGCCGTTGTGGCCTGTGCTGCAGCCCTGGAGAAGCAGCTTACCGTAGGCGACTTGGCGGCATTTTGTTGGATTAGATGAAGACATTCCGGAGACCTGTGTATGATTGTGTTATTTTTACTGTCTCTCCTATTCTGAAGACTGTGTCTTGTCTCATATATTTAGCTACAGCATTATCACTTTTGAAGCAACCCAGAGACTAAGCGATAGTTCGGGCCACGAAGCTCACCCGGCACGTAGCTCCACCCCAGTAGCGATGGCCTCCAACCTAGTAGCTTCTTGTTGCTAGTAGTAATAGCCTCCACCCTTCTTGTTAAGCTTGACTTCTTCAGGCGAATATCCACCACCTCGAAATCGCTAAGTTGGAGCCGCGAAGGACCTTTGTTTGCGTGGCTGGAGGACCGTCTGCCAAGTCTAGTCAACGTTTCACTGACTTGACCTGAGCTATTTATCTTGATTTGTTTTACTTGTTTTGCTTGATTCAGGTGAAGATGACACAACAGCTATTGGCAATTTCGCGCCTCCAAAGTTTCTTAGATCACCTCAAAGCTAGGTGAGTCTGTTCTCGTATTGATGACAATCTATCAAAGGCGGCTCAAAGCCAAGCCGTCCACTGGAGCTTGTTGGCTGGTTGCCAAAAGAATTTGTGGACAGACAGGTACTCGTCCTTTCGGGGGAGAGTAATGATATGAAGAAAGAACAACAGCACGGAAAAAACTGCTATAAGGTTGGAGGCCATCGCTCTTAGGTGGAGGCCATCGCTATTAGGTTGGAGGCTATTAGAACAAAAGCAAGCACAAACCGTAACCATGAGCTCCGAGGCTCCACCTCTTTTCGAAGTTGGAGGAGGCCAGGCAACCCCCCGTGTTATGTAGCCGCCAAAGAGATGTGGAGCCTTCGCACCACTTCGGTTCGTTTTGTTTTAGATGCTTCACATGGTGTTTGGGAATTAAAAACGAGCTTAGAGCTTTCAGTATTCTCGTGGTATCTTCGATTTTGTGTTTGGACCACATTGGATTCACATCACTAGGCTTTCAGGGCTGAGTCCGCAGCCGCATCGGAGGCCCTAACGCCTTGCTGGCAACTGTCGCGCTGGCGAAGCGCGCGCCACAAGCACTCAAGAAGCCGGGGGGCCTGTCGATAAGTATCTGGGATGTCCTAAAAGCACGGTGACCTCCCACAGCCACAGGAAAAACCAAGAGCGACACTCGTTGGGGTCCACTCATTTTGAGAAGTTGATTCTCCTGGCGCACAAAGACGTAGACACCAAAGTGGATGCTAACCTGAAGCCATAGTTCTGCTCCCTGGACACGAGGCGTTTTCGTGGAACATGAATACTTGCAATTGTAAGTAGTTCGACTCAGATTGAGAAGCCTGTAGTCGCTTAGAATGCTAGCTCATTTGAGGCTCTTGAAGGCAATGCTCGAGAAGGAATGAGAAGGGGTGGTTGAAGCAGCTATTCGTCATTAACTAGGCAGAATAGAATATAATGTTGAAGGCATTCGGCTGTTTGACACAGACTTCATTGCGCTAGACACTGGTGTTGGTGCAGCTGAATATATATATATATATACACAGTTATTTACAGACACTGACACAAAAAACGAATGCAAGGCCATGCACCTAGCAACTTGCGGTGCTGTGTTGCATAGAACTCCAGCATGGATGCAAGTTGAAGAAGTGCAAATCAAGCAGGCACAGGAAAAGGAGGGCAGTTGACTGATTCGCACGTCATGTGTGGCTCATGCGCTCATGCATGGCTTTTGCGGTGAGGACCCTGATCACAACTTGCAGAAGATTCTAAACCTGTTGATGCCCATCACCCAGGAGGTCCCAGGAGGTCCCGACAGTCAGCAGAGCCGATGCGCAGTGTCAGTTGGGACGAAGCGCAGTGTGAGTTGCGGGACCTCCAGCCCAGGAACGAGAATCTCAAGGACTTTTATGCTGGACTCTCAGATTTGACGCGGGCGGAACCAGGTTTGGCGGAACTGATTGCACATAGCGGAACCTCTCAAGGGAGAAAGCAAACCTCTATTGTGATTGTTTGGAACTAGCATACTTATGATCAGTCTTAACTTGACAAGGCTACAAAGTGGGACAGTAATGACCAGTCAAAAAGAAAGACACAGAACCATAGAGAACCAAGGCGGTCCAAGGTCTTGCATAAAGATCACATGATTGAACAGCTGAGAGCTTTTTGTACGAGGCTGAGCTGCTGAAGGAACCACCTTCAGAGCTGGTTTGCCGCATCGTTTTGGCATCGCAGGGCCAGTCTGGGAAGGAGGCCGCAGCACATCCAAAAACATTCCACAAGAGGTTAGTCATGAAAGGCCATTTGGCAGTTGAAATCATTTGTTAGCTCGGTCCCCCTACGCATTCCATCCTCTGAAATGTCGCTGTCCACTCACCGGCTGCGCAGATCAACCTCCCTGAATGGCTTGGGAAGGTTTTGTGCTGCACTTGGCTTTCTTCCCCTTCAGTTTTTCACGGTAGTCCGTAGACTTTCCATCTTTCTGCAAGAAATGGCAGAGCATCTGACGACGACGACAACAACAGCATGTTCCGGACAATTGTGGACAGTGGCTCTTGTTTGGGCAATTTGGCATTTTCGTTCGATGGATCCCCGAACAGAGCCTCTGCCAATCCGATCAGCTCAGGGCCGACCACAAGGACATTGCGGCCTTCGCCCTGGTGAGGTTCTTGAGAGCGCGTTTGCAGCAGGGACTCCCAGCGTGGTTTTCTCGAAAGAACACAGGCCTCCTAAGGCCACTACGAAGGGTGTAAGCCGCTGGTGCGACACCAAGGAGCGAAATGGGTGGACCGGCCACCACACACCGACCGCCTCCGAAGTTGCCCTCATCATTAGAGGAGGCTCGCTATAAGGGGTGGAGTCAGAACTGCGTCTTCAACTGGTCGGGAGTATGTGGTTGGGCTGGTCTTCGGCTTTAGGAGACTTTCTTTGCAGAACTCCCCATGCTTCACACATGTATCAGTTGCAGAGTGGATCTCCCTCTCTCTCTCTCTCTGTGTTGATTTGTCTGGCGATGACCTGGTGGAGCTGTTTGGCTGGCTTATTCAGCATCTCAGGTCCATTACATGCAGGGGTTCTGCACAAAGCTTTAAGCCTGAATGGCTTCGCACTTTGAAGCAGGAACTTTGTCTAATGAGTAAACAGATCTGGTGCTGATTTTTCTCAAGATAGGCAGAGACAGATGATACCTGATGCTTTTAGTGGGCGGACAACGCCTTGGGCACCTCTCTTGAACGCTCATGCCATTGGACTTAGTGTCGCCGATCGATGGCAGGGTGGCCAAGCACTCTGCTGGCTGGAATTGTCCAGGTACTGTTTATGTATTTTTTGAGGATGCAAAGAATTGCCAGTTGAACATTGGCAATCAGAGTAATTTCTCCAGCAAGTTTCAGCAAAGAAAGACACCCCATCAATCTGATCTTTGTCTTTAGAGTGAGCAAGGAGTCCATCGGAGAATAAATCACCCAGGCCCCCTTCTCCCACTTTCAAACCTCTTGAGTGCAACCTTTGTTTTGACAGGCTTGCACCGTGCATAGATTTTGGCAGTTCCAGTCACTATACACCAACGGGAAAGTACTGCTCTCATCATCAATGGGTACAGCAACGATCGCGGTACTTCGCATGAGAGAGAGAGAGAGAGAGGGAGAGAGAGGGAGGGACAGGGATAGGGATAGGGATAGGGAAAGAGATTTAGATAGAGATAGACTCATGACTCATGCTGCTACAATCCTTTCTTCTCTGCATCAAACTGTTCCTGTGTCAATGGGATTCGAGTCTTCAGTAACTGCAAAAACCGGGATGGAAGAGTTCCAGTAGAGGAGACAGACAACGCAATCACTTTCCGAATCAATCTGTACCGAACCAAGATGCCCTGGTAAGACATGTTTGTCACACAGCTGATTCCAACAGAACATGTACTGTGGGTGGTTAACCCTGCTGTCCTGCCTTAAGAAGCGGGATGACGATGTCAGATGTTGGGATGTGGCGCAGCCAGCGGGGACTTCCAAGGTGAGGTGATCATCACTCTGAGCCCGCGGGGACCAAGAAGCAAACTGCGGAAGCAGCACATCTATGAGGCGACATGCTTGGGGCTGCCTGCTCATTCAAATTCAGACTGGCAGACACCAGCGAAAAAAGCTTGGCAACTTGTACACTCCCAAAGCATACAAGCATACAAACTAAAACACCCATTCAGATTCTGGAAGCATCTAAAGCGTGAGATGTACCAAGCCCGTGCTGGTGTAGCCAGGCGCCTAGCCACTTGCCAAGGCCCGGCATCCGCAGAACTGAAGCTCTTTCACAGAGTTTAAATACGAGGGTCACTAAGGTTTTTGAGGAGAAGCAAAGAAATAGACTTCTTGAGAAGGAGACTTTGTTTGGGCTTGCAACACTGGAAACAAACTTTCTTTTGATTTATGTAGTTTCTCACCACCCTGATGTCGCCACCAGCTGCGCGTGCAGGTTTGAAGGGGGAAGGAGCCGATCCCCAGGCATGGGGAAGGTTTAAGTAATCGGAAGTCGTAAGAAGATCATGTGAAGAGCTTGGCACCTGGAATTGTAATGTCCTTGAAGCCCTTGGCAAGATTCTTCTAACTAAAGCGCAACTCTGTAAACTCACGGAGTGTGGCAGAGTGTGGTAGCTCTCAAAAACCATGGAACATTGATCAAGCAGTGTGAGGTGCTTGCAGGAAGACCAAGGACGAGGTGACTGCCTTGGTTGGCTTGGGGTTGGTTGCAGCTTAGGTTCCAGAAAAAAATATGGCCGCTCTTGTTGGGGTCCGTTCCGACGACTTGAATTGCTTCAGTACCATTTGCATCCATTTGCCAGTTGGCCTGCTTTTCACATTCTGTTGGATTGCCCACGTGCTTTGTAGTTTCGCCATACTGCTCGCTAGAAAATCCTAGCTTATGATCCTTCGGATCGTCGTAGGTCAACAGCAGCATCTTCGTTCGCTGATCGTCGTGAGTTCCGAAGTACCATCCTTGATCCCACAAAGAGAAAGCACGAAAGCTACACAAAGCTCTCCTATCCCGTCCGTGTCTGGCGTTCGTCTCCAGCTTTTTCCGTTTCCGTCCTAACGATCCTTTCCGTTCTCCCAGACCTCCCTGCCTTCAAATAGTTGAGGTCTATGGCACCATAATCTGACCTTTGCCTTTCAAGAATTTGCGACAGTTCAACTTGGATGTGATCCATACTCAATCATTCCCTTCGATACAAAGGAACCGACCATTCCTCAAACCAGTCCAACACAGGCGGTAAAGGTGCAGTACAGTAGATCGGTCTTACTTCGGACCCAACGGAGCCCCTAGTAGCGTCCTTGTTCCTAGTAGCGATGCGTTCAATCATGAGCACATTCTCTAGAAAAAGACATGTGCCAGGAGAAGCCGGTGCAATTACCGATCGTATCCAGGCACCTCGCTGACTCTGGACCGTTCAATCTCGCGTGTTTGAGGATTAGTTTGATGTCTTGCTTTTCTTTGCTACAGAATGAAACGATTCGTCCTGGACATTGCAGCTTGCAAAGCTGCCCAGATGCTTTGCTCCGCAGGTCACCAGTGTGGTGCTTAATCCTTCGCCTCATGTTTTTTCCCTTCAAGTTGAGTGCCCAAAGCTTCTCAAGCCTTGAGACATGCAGAGGCATTCCACAGCTAATCTGTTTTAGGAGGTTTAATGGTTAGTAACAGTTACAGTTGGTACTTAGTACATCTTAGAACTAGAACACTTGCGCCGCTTAGATCTGTTTCCATTTCGGCGCTCCACTTGCTTGCCACTTGCTGAGGCCTTCCCTCAAGATTGCTGCTGTTTGACAGACTGTTGCTTGGACAAAGCCCAATATTCAATAAGATGATTACCAGATTCGGAATGCTTGAACAGATTGACGTAGCCTTCAGCTGTTTGCATTTTCAGCCCCTTGACAACAACGCGGTCGCACTACAAATGGATGATTAAGATGCCCTAACTAATCTAAGTACTTCTTGCAAGCTCAAGCAGGAACTCTTGGTTCAAGCAAGAGCGCTTTTAGATGCAGACAAATGCTTTCTTCAAACATGCAGAAGACGCGTTCGGCACGGAATCTGCTTCGTAGACACCTTTCTTCTACAAACCACAAGCCGATGTGCTTCTGGATTCCGCGTTTAGGATGCTTAGGTTCGGGGATGCATTTTGTACGATCCTTTTTGGGAGGTCCAAAAGCCTTGCGACACGTGTCCCAACTGTGAGGCTATGATCCAGCTTCGCAGGCGTGGAACGGAACATGAGTAAAACAGCGATGGCCTCCAACCCACTAGCGGTCACTAGCGATGGCCTCCCTGAAACACAAAGGGTTTCAATATGTTTTTATTGTTTCAAATCCTTGCGTTTCAGGGTTGACACAAAATATGTTGTTTCAAAGACAATAAGCAACATGAATTGACGTTCTTCTGTCACCATCGTGTGCCCCTCGCACGCATCCCATTTTGTCAAGGTTTTTCAAGTGTTTGATTTGCTCATCAGTGATTTGCGAGGTGTTTAGATCCCATATCCTTGAGCTCTACTTTCAACAGGCTGGTCTGTGGTTGAACGTTGCCCACAGGTGTTCCACCTTCGAGCTCCGTTGTAGTGTTTAGTCGAGCCTAGTAAACGAGAGATGCTCACAGTATCAGTCTACAGATTTTGAAAACTGCCAAAACCAGATGCGTGGATTGCGTTATTCTCCAACAAGGGCATCCCTTGGGCCTACTTGGGCATCCCTTGGACCAATCGATCTCTGAAAAGAGACCCCCAGCACAGTCATCAGAATGTGGTTTGATGCACTTCCGGTAGTGCATAGTTTGCCCGTCTGGCTTCAAAAAGCTATCTTTGATGGCAGGAAGAGCTGCATCGAAGCTTGGCAGCCCATGGGAAGGAGTGGAGTTCACTGTCCATTTGTGTCTTTGCATCAAGCATTGCATTGATTCATTGTTTTGGCATGGATTTGCATGGATTTTGTTTAGATAGGTTTCATGTTTGCAGGATTTTCTCGTATCTTTTAGAACGACATCATGAATCATGCATTGATCTATTCGCGCCGCTACGCGGCTGGGTCAGCACTAGAAATGTTAGTGATAACGTTGTGGTATCTATGGCGTGGGCAGAAAATATAGTATCGTTGCAAGCACTGGTGTTGGCTAGATTGACAAACTGCTCTTCAAAGATGTTCTGAGTGCTACTGGTATCATACATAGATCCCATCATCCCGGTTCTACCTGGCTCATACGACCCCCTAGCCAGCTGGAGCCGTACTGTGAAGCCGCTGGTGTTTGTTAGTGCCGGTTCCAGCTGGCTATTTTTGACAAAATCTAAAACATCATATATAACGTTCTTTTTTTTAGACAATTTCATTTTTTCAAGAACGCCTCAAAAGTTTGCGCATATCAAATCCGTCATCAAGTATCGTTATTTGCGACACCTTTCTTGCCCTCGATTTTCGAGAACCTTCCAAAACTCCGGTTTCTCGCCCGACCCCCGACAGCTAAAGCTGAAATCTTGCGATTGGCTATGCCATGCGGATACACTTTCCGCCCCAGCACCTCCGGTGTGGGCGGATTTCTGCAGCTTGGTAGATCTGTGGAACACTGTGTAGATCCGTGGCGCCAGGAGAAACGTAAGCAACGAAGTGTCGGGAGACCCAGTATTGTCGGCTCCACGGCTTTCCATGGAAAATCAAAGCGGTGAAAGCCGTGGAAGCGGCACTGTTCCTTTGCGGACTGGAAGAGCCGTGGAGGGACTGGAGGGTAGGAGAGAGCGCAGAGCGCACCCTACCTTCCGTTCCTTGTTCCTAGTAGCTTCTTGCTACTATAGTAGTAATGCCAGGAGCTACTAATAGCTTCTTGTTAGCGATGCCATTTGCTCCTAGTAGCTTCTTGTTACTAGAAGTAAGGCCAGGAGCCCCTAGTAGCTTCTTGCTCCTAATAGCGATGCCCTTTGCAGCTTTAAACCTATTTGAAGTGAGGCCGAGTGCCGGAGATCTGCACGGCGCTATCGGCTCCGGAAGTCGGACGCACGTAGAGGCGCAGAGGGCGTGTCGGAGAGTCGAGATGTTTGTGTTTTGTGATAAATTTAGGGTGGGGTAGGCCGAGAAGAGGTAGTAGCTAGGTAGCTAGTAGAAGCAAACGGTAGTAGCCAAAGGCGGGGGGGAGAGCTTCCTTGAAGAAACTCGCACTCATGATTTGGTTCCTAGATTTTTAGAGAAGCTTCACATCAGGTTTGAAAGTACCTACTGTGTAGGTCTATGGAGAACTCCACTCCTCAGATTGCACATGTAGGGATTCCTTTTGGCGGTTGCTTCGTGTCCAACAACCCAAGACCTGCGGTTCGAGCATGTAGGGAGCCAAACCGACCGAAAGAGTGGTGGCAGGCCCAAAGAGTGGCGCTGCAAATACGGAGGCTGGGCGGTCAGCGAAAGCGATGACTTGGCTTGTATGACTTTGCTTCCAAAGACTTCTCAAAAAGCAAATTGATATGTTTGACCTTGGTGAGAAGACAAACGATATGTTATTATTGGTAGAAGTCTTCACCTTATGTTTTCTCAAAAAGCAAATTGATATGTTTGACCTTGGTGAGAAGACAAACGATATGTTATTATTGGTAGAAGTCTTCACCTTATGTTTTCTCAAAAAGCAAATTGATATGTTTGGGATGAACCAAACGACTCAAGCCACTCTTGGAACACGAGTCATTTTCGGCCTACTCTTGATATGTTTGGCTTATTCATAACTTCTTTGACCTTGGTGAGGGCGGAGCGGATGAGGTTTCCAACCTCAAGGCGCAGAGAAAAGTCGACTGACAGAGATGCAGAACTTGCTGGACTTGATTGTCATTCCATGGGTCGAAAGGCATTTGAGTGCATTTGTATCATTAGCTGCGGTATTATCACACCAGAGGACGGAACTTGCAGCAATGCAGACAACATGTAAAGGTGCGGAACTTTTTCGATTTGATTCTGTAGAAGTTTGGATCGTTACAATAGTTCCATCAAGTTCAATCAATTTGTTTCAAGAGCAATGGTTAGTCGGACTTTGCTTCCACGCGGGAGCTCTCCGTCCTGTCGGTAGTAGCCTGTATTTAGTCGTAGCTTAGTTGTTAGCAGACCCTCTCCCTACCTAGCTACCTTGACGGCCTCTCCTCACTACCTCACCTCTACGGCCTACCCCCTGGGGTCTCTCGCGATGAGTTTTCACCGTCTTTCTCTCGTCAAAAGGGTCTCTCGATGTAGATGGTTTGCATGAAGCCTTCCCAGACGAAGAAAGCACTCTGCCACGAACGAGCTCAGTTTCTGTGCGTGAAAAGAATGGTTTCCTTGAAGCCCTCTTGCTGGGACTCTTGAACACCAAAGAACCAATGACTCTGCTTGCTCTTCCGCAAGCAGAAACAGTGCACCCTCATTCCTCATGGAGATGGCTTCAAAGAAGCTGCCACTGCCAGCATTTTTGAACATGTTCAGTCTCCATCATGAAAGCTCCGGTAGGTCGTCATATCGATGGCGCCATATCGATGGCGCGCAGCTGTTCACGTCGTAAAGACGTCGCCGGTCCACTTCGCCGGTCCACGGTTTTGGACGTCCGATCACTGCGGGGGACGTCCCGCAGTGTTGCGAACGCAGACCACCTTGAAGTTGAGACGAAGACCACCTTGTCGTGTTGAGCCTTGTTGCCCTCCATGGATGAAAGCTGCAACGCTCTTCAGCATGATCAAGTTCATTGTCTCCATGACCAAGTAGGTCGACTCCAGTTGCCATTCCGCTTAAAAGGCTACGTCGATGCCCTTCACAGCTGAGTGTCCAGTAGCTCCATGAAGTTGTCCTTGAGCAAGCATGCCTCTCTCAAAGTCTCTCTCCCTCGTCAAAAACATGTGCTCCTCCATCAACATCCTTGCCCAAGCTTTTACCTCCGGCCCTTGAAACCCTCAATCGCGAAGTGGACTTGGTGTTGACCCGGTGGACACAATCCCTTGAAGCCGTCCTGAAACGAGGCGGGCGCAGGTCAACATAGCCAGAAGGGATTAGCTGGTACAGGTGATTCTCCATGCAAGACCGCAACACCTTCTCCTCGGTGGCTTCACTTCCACCTCCACATTTCCCTGCCCCATTGGCGGCCAACAACTAGCTCTAAATGGTCTTTTGAATTGCGTCTATTGGGGATCAGAACCTACGCAATGAACAAGTGTGTTCCGTCGATGTCAAAAGGGCTTCATGTAGATGGCTTTTATCAAACCTTTTACTGACACACGCAGATATGATTGGGATGTGTGCCGAAATGGATCTTCAAACAATAACAATTGCCTTTGCTCACTCTTGCTGACTGGGTTTGTTCACCAGTGCTTGACCTTGGCTAGGCTGGAGCGGACGCGGTTTCTCAGAGCCTCAAGGCTTTCAGCAAATCCGACCCAAAGAGATGTAACATTTGCAGGATTTGCCATTGTATTAGTAGAACGTGCACCCAAGAGCTGTATCATTAATCCAACCCCCTTGTTTTTGTGGTGTTATCACCGCCAGAAGCCTCGATTGCCTTGCTTGGATTTAAAGGGGGTCAACTTGCAGCATGGCAGACAAGAAGTAAAGGTGTGGAAAAACACAAGCTTCTATTACTATATGATACTATATGTAATTCAGTATTATTGACAACCGTGCGGTGCCTTAGAAATCCGTTGCCCCTAGGACATTGCTTCTCAAGAAACACATTGATATGAATGGGACGTGTGTGCAAATGGATCTTCAAACAATCGCACTTCCCCCTCCTTACTCTTGCCTTGGCCAGGCTGGAGCAGACACGGTCCCTCAGAACCTCAAGGCCTTGAGCAAGTCCGACCAAAAGAGATGTACAATTTGCAGGATTTGCCATGGTATCGGTAGAACGTGCACCCAAGACTGCCTTGTTTGGGCTTTGTGAGAGAAGCAGCCAAGTGGCTATACTATTTCGATCTTGGCAGTGCATCTACTTGTGGGCTTCCTGACCCGCCGGATAGCTTTTCCTTGCGACAGGTCCAGTTCGAAACGATGGAGGACACATTGATGATGTTCTTTTGGCATGGTAGGTATTCAACTCTTTTGGAATCCTCATTGCTTGCTGCGATTATTCTTAAGATGACAACTCATTGCTTGGCAAAGACACGTTTCAATGAAGTACCTGCGGAACACTGTGATTTGTCGACCTTGGCATAGGAGATTAAAAGTCCTCTGGTTTCCCCCCGGCTCTTGCGCTTTGAGCAGCGCTGTGCAGCACGGAGGTCCGGCGGCACGGCACGGTACGCACCGGACCGAATCCCGACGGCCGTGCCTGGCCCCGACGGCCCGTCTCGCAGGCGTGCTGGCACCCTGATTGCTCAGTCTTTGGACATCCAGGAGACCATCGGTCTGGTCGGTCGCATGTTGAGCCAAAAGGATTTGGGCGTCCCAATTCGATCCAAAGTCTCCTCTATTTGGTGCGGTCTGGAACAATGCTGGTTTGGGGTGCTGTGGCAAACTGATTTGGCCCAAAAGCTGCGCAAGGCTTTGATGATGCACAAGTCAAGACGATTGTCATTGGCAGACAGTTCCACCAACGAGAGCAGCCACTTGACGGAGCTGGGGTGTGTTTGTAAAGGGTCGAATGTAACAAATGTGGCCAAAAGACGCACTTGGCAGCATAGTCGCGGTTTCAGACTCAGCCCTTGGTTTGGTACTGGTACGAAGGTGGGTACACTCCCGGTTGATTGAGTTGGGAGTTGGAAGAACTGGAAGGCTTGATTGATAACGAGAGGTTGGACCTCTAGTGTTGCAGCTTTCGTGGATATTCCTCCACCCATCAAGTCCAGGGCCTTCCTAAGAATGCTGGCTGTTGCCGAAAGCAGCAAGGCTGCTCTCAATGCACGCATCCGACCCACCGAGGTTCCGAAGAAGATGCCGAGCGACGACTCATGCAGGACCGGTTTTGATCAAAGGAACAGCACGATGCCCGCACCTGCCAAACTGGCTTGGGCAATCAAGACTGAGAGGCAATTTGTATCACTTGTTTGGGGCTGAAAAGAAAAGACTATAATTTGCTTGGCTTCATGTGGGATTCCGTTGCATCGTCATTTCCATGGAGAAGTACCAACGCGAGCAACCACCCATGGTCAGGTTCACCACAGTCGCAAGTTCACGGTTTCAGCTGGTTTCCTATCGCCAGGACTCTCCTCTTTCTCCTCGCAGTGCGGAGGCATGGTCGCTGCCGCAAGCTTGGTCGTGCGAGGAGTCCCTTGTAGCGATGAGTGCATGCCCTTTCAGCTTTGGCAAGTGCGTTATTTTCTTGATCTGATTGGTTTGTGGCAGAGTGCTTCATTCACCGAAGTCGAAAGAGAAAAACCGTGCAGAAATTGAGGTCACTGCAGCTTTCGAGGAAGCACAAGGTAGGACCAGCAATCACTGATGAAAGCAAGTCTGGATGTCGTTGATTGAATCATCAGTTTTTGGACTGGCAAAGCAAAGATATTAACACCCTTTGAACCAATGTCTAGGTTTGTTGAAAGCTCCTGCGGCACTGAAACATGTTGACTGTCGATGGTTCCATGAAGTAACATGTGGATGTTGGTGGCACTAACACCTAGTTGATCCTAGTTGGCCAAAGGAATGCCTGGTTCTCTGAAGTCTAGCAGAGTCTTCGACGCTTCCATTTCAAGCAAGCAGCTTTGAGGTTATCGTAGCAACTGGATTCAGACCCATTTGGATTACGACAGGCATTTTCACGTTTATTGCTCATGAGGTTCCAATCGAAGAGGTGCCTGGCTCACCAGAGAGGGAACAGACACTGCTGCTTTGTCTATCTATTGGATTGATTATGCCGAATATTGCTGAACCAGCACAAGCTATACTTGCGCGGCACGGCAATTCTATATAAATCGAATCATGTTGAACACATGCCAATGTCTATGTATGACAGGTTACCAGGTAAGGGTGATCTAAGATCTAGTAGGTGGCCGACTTTCCTTGCAACTTTGCAGCTGCTCCTGCGCCAAAACTGCTTGGATCCGCAAGCAGGTTGAAATCATGCCAAACTCCCCAACAGAATGGCGAGCAAGTGCGGGTGCTCTATAGAGAGTATTTAAGCATCATCAAACATAATTATATATAATGTGTTTTGCGGTGTTTTCTTACACATACCTTTCCAAACCTAGGTTGAGTTCCAAGTTCTTGGCCTAATTTGGATTAATCTGGTTTCTTTGCAACTTTAGGGCAAGACTTTAGGGCAAGACTTTAGGGCAACTTTGCAGGCCTTCCCAGAAGCGAGATACCTTGTCACTCTTACTGATAGATAAACAAAGAATGCTTGGAATAGTTCACAACTTTCACCTCATGGTGACAAGAGTACTTTGGCTCGAGTCGAGTCTTCGCAAGAATTGGGAGCAACACTGTCTTGTGCTGCAGCAGAGCTAGGAATTACCATGTTAGCAGAGCTAGCAGTTTCCCGGAGAATGCTTTGCCAGAAAGCTCGGAGTGTAGAACTCGAGGGATGACCCCGAACCATCATGTTTCCTGGAGCAAGACCGCAAGGAGCAAGAAGTATTCTAGGTCCAAAAAAGAGAAAATGAATGAAGCAACAATGTCTGAACACATCAACCGAAAGTCCGAAAAACCATGGGGACGGTCCAAGGCACCAAACCAGGCTCGAAAGAAACCGCCAGGTGCGCAGGCTCCTTGTGGAGTTCAACGCTTTGAATGGCTCTGGTCCGGAGGGCGAACTGACACCGAAGGAGGGACACGAAGGTAAGTCTTTGTGCTGGAGTTTGTATAAGCAGGAAAACGACAGCGTTACACGTATGTATAAATGTCTTTGTGGCAGACCGTAGCATTGAGGTGTCCTGTCCATCAGTTTGGAAGACTTGTTCCAGATGAGATGATATACTGCAATTGACATGCGTGCAACCGAGAAATGTTGTTTCGTTTTCAATGCCTCACCGAACCATCCTGTTTTGATTCCAGGAGTTTGAGGAAGCTGTGCGACAAAAGTCAGGTATCCAGCGTGGATGTCCAGCTACTTGGCACATCTCATTATCCCCAGAGTTTTGCACGAGAGGTTCATCAGCGTCAGCGAACAACATCAAATCCTTTGAAAGGCTGTACGAATACTTTGAGTTCGTACGTACATATGAATATTACATTTATGTACACATTATGTCATACTATATTGTATCATATTATACTATGTTATGTTATTTTATACAATTCTATATTATACTATATTATATTACTTTGTATTAATATAGTTTTGCAGGTCCTGAAGTCACTCAGGACCTGACATGTTTGTTGTTCAAAAGCTGAAAAGACTCAGATCAACAAGGAAAGAGCATTCATTCGGTGGCGGGAAGGGGCAAAGCATTCCCAAGGTACCGGAGCACCTACTCTTCAAGAAGCTTGGATGAATTCATCCGTACTGACCGTTTCGTAGGTCGGACCGGGTTGAGGCACCTTGGACCAACATCGTTGAATCGTCGGAACAAAGCCAGCTGCAGCCAGCTGCCTGTGAGGCAATATGCCACAGCTGATAAGGATTCGAATGGCTGCGTGGCTGCAGATCAGTAAGCAAGAGTTGCTTGTAATCACACTTGTACTGACTGTTCTTCTATGCTATCACTTCTAGTGTACTTTTGAAGCATGCGAAACGATGAGGGTCCAAGATACTCCGCGCCTTTTTCTCAGCATACGCAGCTTTTGCTTCTAGAACCTTCTGACTTGCTGAGACTCAAAGCGAGTGGTTTATTTGTAATTGGTTCCATTGTGCCCCACAGAGATTGATAAGTAGACAGTTCGAGCAACTTCCATCCCGGCCTCCCAGTTTTGGACAGTGACCCATTATGACCCATTCTCTACTCGGCCAGTCCTCGTTCGTTCTTCGTTCCGCTTCCGACAGGACTGATCGACTTCGAGGACGCGTTCGCTCGCTCGCGAACGAGCGAACGGGGTGTCCATTAGGGCCTAAGGATGCATAGAACTGGTGGAGATTCACGTCTAAGACTGTCCAGACCTTGTGACACAGTCTAGCGCTTTCTTTGAAGATACGACTAGTATGAGATCGGTGTCTCTGGTCAATTCTTTTCTGCTTTGAAGGGGGGCTTTGTTGAGTACTAGAAGATGTTTCTCAAGTAGTGCTCTATTGAGCCTTGGCACAGTCCTGTTGTTTTGCCAGGAGTTTCTGCTATGGTCTCGGCATACATTGTGGCTGGAGGAGCTTTCCAAGACGGGACACAGTCTTTTTGTTTTTGTTCTCAGCTTGGGAAGAACTTAGAGCTTTGAGGAATGTGTGTGTCTCAGTAAGTTGGGCCTCGTATGAAGAAGTGCTTCAGTTGCAGATCCCAATTCTTTGCCAGGGATCCAAACCAACCAGCATGTGACACACCAAAGTACGCGTGAGTGCTGATAGCACTCATCCTATTTGTTTTAAAGTGAATATTTGCAGGACCAACTGGAGCCTTACTCCTGTCCAGACTTTTGTTTTTCAGAGCGCTGGGGGTTGATGCTTCTGCTCGTCACGATGGTGCGCTTTTGTAGAGGAGTTCTGAGGTGCACTTTTCTACGCTTGTACGTGGGACTGAACACAGGCAGGCCAAGGATGACTGGCTCAGGACCTCAAACTGCCCTGGCTGTCTTGCCACGATAGAGGCTAAAACCGTGCCATCAAGTTCAGGACCAACAAGGAATGAAGAGAATACAATGCAGAGATCATATCTGCAAAAGTGAAGCTGGTCTCAGCCCGAGTCAGCCCGAGTCTCCCCGAGTCTATAGAAGTGCTTCACCCGGGTCAGTCGATCAGAGGACCCCATCGTTGATGCTGTGCTAAAAACTTGGATGTGGCCTTTTTGGCCAATGCTCTGGCAGCTGCAATCCTTCTTTTTTAAGATTAAATATCTGTGGGCACCTTATAGAAGTGCACAGAAGGGGTTCTTGTCCCTAACCCAGTCACATAATCTGTAGCATCATTTGCCGACGTGCCCCCATCGCAAGGAATTGGCGGTGCCGAATCAATCCGAGCGTGAGTTACCCGGCCTAACAAGGTTGCAGAATCATTTGACACGTTCACACGAGACGATCCTGACGTACTGGACGATACCGTGAGAACAAATATACTGTAGTTTATATGCTTTTAACGTGTCCAGTTTACGTAGAGTTGGGATGTTCGACTTCGAAGCATACCCCCGAAGCATACCCCACAATTAAACAACCCGGCCCCGGAACGTTAAAAAAGAACACACACACACCCATTAATTTGTTTGGTTGTACGAACAAAGCATTCATAAGCATTCCTTGGACATGTGTGGTATGTCTGGCGAATGGTTTGGGGAAACCCAACCAGTTCGTCCCCAGGCTGCGACGGATCGCCCGTCACCTGGCAGATGAGGTTGTTGGAAAGTCCATTTCTTCGCCAAAGCTGAACTATAAGACTATAAGCGATCGCTAATGGATCGAGGCCATCGCTACTAGGGTGGAGGCCATCACTATAAGACTATAAGACTATAAGAAACTAGATATTATAGACATTGTGGGGAGTTCTTATTCGCGGCACACTCATGTTCCGCAATAAGGCATCGGGACAGAGTTGGTTGTGAAAGATGAATCAAGCGGGAGGGTTTGCGGAACTTTTATGGGAATGATGTGCTGCGCTGGCTCCTCTGGCCTTGTCAACAAACCTGGGTGTTGACATGTGTTGTCGAACATGGGAGTTTCCTGCTTTTCTTCTTCGTTTTTCTAGTTGCTGTGTTTTTTCCAACATCGCCATGGGGAATCTAAGGCCGGTATGAGCTTAGCTTGCCAGAGGTGCCTGCACGTGCATGGAAAAGTGAGGTAGATGCTTAATGCATATTCGGAGGTGATGTCAGATTACAGGAATGATTTGGCATCAGAAGCAGAGCACGTCCCACACATGCAAGTCTGTTGGCCGACCATTCATCAACTTCTGAAGACTCAAAGGATCTTAAAGGCGAGAACCTGATGTGACCTTTGCAGATTGACCGCATCAAGCGCACGTTCGAGAAGTTCGACACTGACAGAAGTGGACAAATCGATCGCTGCGAGCCTGAGACTCAGATTTGATCCGCCGGAGCACTGAACTCGACAAGGCAGAAACCAAACAGGATTGCAACCTGAGCCGGAAAGAGTATTTTTGCAACATATGTATATATATATATATATGCCGACCATTATATACCAGAAAATTTAGACTAGACTTTGCCAGCACCTCTATGTCCCAATCCGATGTGCATCACTAAAGCGGGTCTCGTCGAACACAACGGCATGCACTTTTAGAAACTTTTATGATGGTGCATGCCTAGCGGTCAGACATTCGGGCCTGCCAGCACTGTATGTTCTTTTGTATGTGGAACAGCGAGTTCCTGAATGAGGCTGATCAAAAGTTTTTTTGGATCAAACACCACCGTCCTGTCTGGCAATGTCTGGCATAGAAGCACATATGACTCCTTCTCATGGCTGTCTGTCGCAGCCGAGGTTTCGTGATGTGGTGTGCAATCTCATGAAGGTCAAGAGCGTTGCTTTGCGAGAAACCACGAGATATATGAACACATAATGTGAGCACATAAGTAGTTGATTTATGGGATTGGTGTTTTCATGTCGAATCGCGACCACTCCTCGTTGAAGCAACAAGTACAGTGCGTGTCCGGCGATCCCAGAGAATCTTGTTGTAAACAGTCTCCAGTCAAGATCAGTGAAACAGAACTGGTGCTGAGGAAGATGTTTCGCATCAGCAGCTGGATAGATATTGGATTGAAGCAAAGCCACGAAGTCCACACATGAATCAGAAGCCCAAAAGCGCCTTGGCATCGAAGAAGCACGGTCCGTTCCGGCAGTTCAACCGGCAGTTCCGTTTGGCCGATCGATGTGGTCCATCAGGTGATGGCATTACATTCGAAGAGTTTTTGGCTCCTCAGCTGCACGGGCTGCATCGTTCACGCACCGGGGAAGTCGGTCCAACGCACGAACCGACCTGACCCAACGCGCGAACGCGTGGGACGTAACCGGGGACGTGGACGGGACGTGGAGGGTGGATTCATGAGATCTCGGAACAGTGGACGGGATGATGGGATGATGGCACGGTCAAACCACAGGGACGTTGACATCATCTACTCATCGTGGAAACCATCGTGGCTGGGAGAAACCATGGCTGTAAGGTTGATCTACTGTTTGCTCCTGGATTTCGCATCATTGAGTCTGAGAATTAGATGTTGTTACACAATCTTCAGCCAGTATCCGGCTCTTATATTTTAGATCCCAGTTTTTAATTTGTCCTAAAATCTTGAGCTTTTACGAACTCTGCAGTCCTCCAGCTTCCCCGTCTCCAACAGTGGGTCACTGCAGGATTGGACCATGAAGCTCGGTGCATAGTCTCCGAGTGCAAGGCACACTTCGATTTTGCTTCTGGCAATTCGATGAACGTAGGAGTTGTGCTTTGCATTCTTGGAAACAAGCTTTGTGGCAAATATTTACATCTATTTGCTCCTGGCCCCTTTTTTGGTGGTTTTAGGCCGAATAAAGTCCGATTCCGAAACCAAAAATCCGCGATTAAGCAACCAACATTTAGGCTACCGTTAGGCTCCAATGATTGCTAAGCCAAAAGGGTGCCACCGTTAGGTGCTTCTTTCATGAACTGCACACAAGGGTACCATGCTCCTACAGAACACAAATCCAAGTGCAATACATATGTTAATAGTAACTAGGTCGTATATTTTGTGTTTTGTGAGTCCCAAAAGGCACCACTTAACCACTTATGTGCTGCGCAGCACATGAGCGCAGCACAAACCAATGCACACATGAGCGCAGGAGCTGAAGTGAGAGAGCAGAAGCATATGGAGAATCCATTAGCTTTTGCCCCTTTTCTATTGAAAAGAAACATGTTGTAAAGATGCTGTTTCTCTTTCATGCCGCCCAGTTCATGGTGTTATTTTGGATGTGGAACAAGCAGCAATTGATCATTTACACTCACAAGACTGGTGAGACACAAAGATGGATGACTTGGGCTGTCGCCAGACTGATTGGCGCTGAGATAGGCGTTCAAAACGATCCATCTCGTCCTGGCCACACGGTTCTTGACTTTTTAACCACCTGGCCCATCGGCAACAGGTGAGTCGCTTTGCACAGATATACTGCCATGGCATTGTTTTTAGGTCCTAACGCGTGCACTGCAAGTGCTGGAGTGCAACTTTGAAGTGACTTTTCATGCAACTTTGATATCAAGTCTATCAGTGCAAACTGGCCAAAATTGGCAATACCGATGTTCCATTTACAGCCCTGGCTGCGGCCTGCGGCTGAATTCGGTTCAAGCACCGAATATTCGCGCCTTCAGACCACCTGGGTTCCGGACGCCGAATGCCATAGACCCTTTACGGGGTTTGGGGGCTCCTCTCTGTATTGGTTCGTACTCGTACTTCATATCTGAATATTCTTGCAATCAATGTGTTTCAGATTGACACTGGACCTGTAAAGTCTCAGAGAACTACCATTCCTCCACGAGCATATTGCTTTCTTCGATACCAAATTTGGTGCAGCTAGTTTCTGGAGCTTTGGCTTCTGCGGCAAGGATGGCTGCCAGCATTGCTGGTATTTCTTTGCTTTTCGTCTCCCAAACGGGAGGTGCTTCGTGCTTCGTCTCCAGGCAAAAAGACCCGCGTCGAAAAACCCTCCGGACATGGGACATGGCTGTCGGACCATTCTCACGGACTGGTGCCGCTGGAGACGCACGATGCTGTTTGACCCCTCTTTTGTTTTCACAC
Source organism: Durusdinium trenchii (assembly GCA_963970005.1). Taxonomy (NCBI): domain Eukaryota; class Dinophyceae; order Suessiales; family Symbiodiniaceae; genus Durusdinium; species Durusdinium trenchii. The sequence continues at coordinate 2,379,002 of CAXAMN010001113.1, forward strand.
ATGGCCCCTGTCGGGCCTATCACCCTTTAAAGGCAATACCAACAGAGCCTTGTACTGGACAGGATAGGATAAGGTTGTGACTATCAAGACAGGCTGACTCAATTAATGATCACCCCTTCCAAAGTTGCGCTCTCGAGTTGTAGCTGTCTTTACTGCGAGACGGCAGAGCATGTTTGCTCTTTTGCCATTGCACACCGTCTACCACTTGCAGCCAGAGAAGTGGTTTGGACCACTGAAGTTGCATAAGCAGGTGGAGGTTTCTCGAGCTTTCCTTCAAGCTCTGACTCAGGCGATCGGAATCATGACTGACGAAAAACATGACGAGAATCCTGGGACTTGCGGGGTCAGACGAATGAATTGATCGCAGTCTCCGACAAGAATACTAAGCAGTTTCTGAAGTAGATCCATGTCTACAAAAAGCTAGCAGACGCCATAGGTTGCAAAGGTACTGCTACAAAGTATTCTGCATGAAGCTTGAGCTTCAGCTTGTTCGAATCTGACAGGCGGTGGACGGTCTCAATCCAGAGGCAGCACGCCAGGCCACACTGCCTTCGGATTGTTTGGAGTCACACGCATCTTCAAGGTAGCTTACGCACATGACCTGGTCATTCACTCTTCAAAGACGGTCGGGCATTTCTGGCCGAGATTTGTGCTATGGCGTTTGGAGCAAACAGAAGCAACGGGAGAAGCCATTGGACCTCAAAGCCAAGGATTTGGGAGCCCATCGTGGGGATGGGGCAGTGGCCGAGGTTCGAGAATTGGAGAATCTAGCCTTCCAACGCTATCCGCAGCTCGCACCACCTGCTGTCGGGTGCCCAGACTTCGCTGTTGCATGCTGCTTCTGCTTTTTCTCCCGCCAGATGATCCACGTCACGGCGTGACTAGCACAGCCAGTCGATTCGAAGAGAAGTCCATTCCAACGTCCAAACTCTTTTGTAAAGCCTAGTACTTTCGATCCTTGTGACAAGTTTCAGCTAGCGTTCTACGCGACTCGCTGGGCTACAGCGCTTTGCGTCCAGAAACATGGCAACCTTCCACTTCAGATCGAGCACCTGTGAGCCAAGGCCAGCCGACCCCCACCACCGCAAGAAGTGTCCGAGATCTCAGTGTGACATAGTAGAACCGATGAGTGTCTATTTGTACCACAGCACACTTACAAGGCTTCCTGCGGCAGTTCTGACACCGCCACCGTTGGGGGTCCCAAGAGGCAGAAGGGAACAAAGACTGCTTGGGTTTCTTTACAGGCTTTGGTTGGCCCTTTAAAGGGCTTATTGAAGGAGCCCACGGACTGTTCTTCAATCTCTTTGACATTTCCCTACCAAATTGCTCATCACATGGCTCCGACTGCTGTGAGGACAGAACCGCCGCCAGCCCCAACGCAAGCGCCACCAGCCACGCCGGTGCCGGCTCCACCCGCCATGCCAGCACCACCGCCTGGGCAACAGGTTCAGGCTGTTCCGGCAGTGGAGGCGCCAGAAACGGGACAGCCTGGCGATTCAAACGAAGGTTTTTGCAGAAACACCCAATTTCGGACATTCGCTGCATATCACGCACGTTCCAACACTTCAGTCCTCTACGTTCCAACACCGTCACTCACACATTTGCTTCCACAAGGCAAGAGCTGAAGTTGCTCGAAGTGGAACAGACTCTTCCAAATTTGAAGAGTCTGTACCTCAAGTGTCAGACAATCAGAGAGTAGAGATCTTGATTTGCATTGACTTGGTACGTTGCTTTGTTTGGAGTTGTTTGACCGAGACTGGTTTCATCAAAAGCTTGGGTTTCAACAGCTTGGCATATAGATTCATTGTTTGGCCATGCTGTTGGACGTGATTCAGTGTTTCGAACATCTCAACTTTCTTTGGCACGTTGACGCACATCGAATTGTCAAAAGCCGGTTCTGAACCGAGGGAAGCTCACACCATTCTCAAAAGGCGGCGAGACTTTCCACCTCATTTTCATTAACAAACTCTCCACAACGCAGGCATAGAGTTGTATATATCTCTTTCAAAGTCTATTGAAGGCTGATCGCCAAAGGAGCAATTTGGAAATAGTATTTTGATGCAACAGGCTTGTTCAGGCCATTGACTCGAATTCAGCACTTATAGGATCTGTGTGAACGTCCTTAGTCCATCCGTTTATCACGCCAGCTTGTTCAACAAGATCCGAAGTCCGTGTGGCCCCAAGTCTAGTGGACCGTTGCATACACTGAATGCCTTCATTGCGATGGTGAATGGTCTTGCTCAATGTTACAGCCAGAAGGGTAGCTAGGTGATGTGCCGCTTTGCGGGCTTGTTGCCGAGACAGAACAATTCGTGCTTGGCCAGCTTACTCCTGCTTGCATGTGCTAAACCATCACTCTAAACAATGCAAATGTGTGCAGACAGGGCAAGAGAGCCAGTTTGTATGCCTCTCCTTGTAGTCTCTCCAGGAGAGAAGTCTGCAACGTGAGAGCCTTACCACGCCCTCGGCATCGTTCAAGCCGGAGCGTTTTCAGACATGTTCCGCCTTGGGCGTTTCGCCGAGAGCTTGAGCTCACGGCCGCAAAACACTCCAGTTTCCACAAGAGTAGATGCCAAAAATAAGAAAGACCTACTACCATATGCCTTCATGTGCAGACCAGATTTTTGTGTGCCATATGCCATAAAGTCACCCGAGGTACTGGCAGAATACCAAAAGTATGATGACAAGCATCAGTACAAGCAGGCAGGTTTAGCATTGCCACATTGAAGGAGGCAGTTTTAGCACTGCTTGCGGGGACCGCTTCACTGCGGGGACCGCGACGAACACGCAGATCTTCAACAAGACGATTGAACTCATCGCAAGTGAGCTTGCGCCAGAAGCTTACTATTAGATACGCACATGACCAGTTCATTTGCTGGGATTGAACCGTTAAGTTCGGATGCCGTCAGAACAGGTTGCTGACAAACAAACACAGAGCGAAGTGAAGAGGGAGCCTTCTGCGAGGCTTATGTACACATATCCATCCGAGGACCTTTCTGAATGTTGTGCTTTGTGAAGTTTTGCTGATCTGCTGGCCCCGTTCGCGAAAGTTGCTGCTTGTTTGTACCAAGTGCCATACGGGCCATACGCTTTTTCCATATTTGTTTGTTGTATTGATCCGTAGTGCATGTTTTGAGTTGGGAGCTGGGCTGCGCAGTGACCACTACCTGACTAGGCACAGTGCCTATAGACTATAGACCAAGCTTGACATGCATAAATCTAGCAAGAACGAACACTACTTCTTTGTGTCTTTGTCGCAACTGCCCTATCCTGTTACCTTGCCTTCCTATTAGCAACAGTTTGTTGCAGGTACTGTAGGTATCTTGACTTGCCCTCAGGTGCGAGAAGCTTCAATCAACCCTCGCTCCACGCTGAAACTGTCTACCTCACCTGACAAAGTCAGAGTTGAAATCCCGAGCTCCCTTGGTTGGAGCCCATCGCTAGTAGGTTGGAAGCCATCGCTAATAGGTTGGGGGCCATCGCTAGTAGGTTGGAGGCCATCGCTAGTAGGTTGGAGGCCATCGCTAATAGGTTGGAAGCCATCGCGAATATGTTGGAGCCCATCGCTAACAGGTTGGAGGCCATCGCTACTAGGTTGGAGGCCATCTCTAGTAGGTTGGAGGCCATCGCTAATAGGTTGGAGGCCATCGCTAATAGGTTGGAGGCCATCGCTATCAGGTTGGAGGCCATCGCTATCAGGTTGGAGGCCATCGCTAGTAGGTTGGAGGCCATCGCTAGTAGTTTGGAGGCCATCGCTAATAGGTTGGAAGCCATCTCTATGGTTGGAGGCCATCGCAAGCAGGTTGGTTGGAAGCCATCGCTGTTAGGTTGGAGGCCATCACTAGTAGGTAGGAGGCCATCGCTAGTAGGTTGGAGGCCATCGCTAGTAGGTTGGAGGCCATCGCTGATAGGTTGGAAGCCATCGCTAATATGTTGGAGGCCATCTAGTAGGTTGGAGGCCATCGCTATTAGGTTGGAGACCATCGCTAGTAGGTTGGAGGCCATCGCCAGTAGGTTGGAGGCCATCGCCAGTAGGTTGGAGGCCATCGCTAATAGGTTGGAGGCCATCGCTAGTAGGTTGCTATTAGGTTGGAGGCCATCGCTGGTAGGTTGGAGGCCGTCGCTAGTGGGTTGGAGGCCATCGCTAGTAAGTTGGAGGCCATCGCCATTAGGTTGGAGGCCATCTCTAGTAGGTTGGAGGCCATCGCAAGCAGGTTGAAGGCCATCGCTATTAGGTCGAAGGCCATCGCTATTAGGTTGGAGGCCAAGGCCATTGCTAGTAGGTTGGAGGCCATCGCTTGTAGGTTGGAGGCCATCGCTATTTTCTGTCAGCCTTCCAAGCATCCTGCCCAGAGTTGTAAAGAGCTCCTTCACGCTAGGAGAATTACCTTGCAAGCCACTTGGTTGCGGCGGTCCTGGATCAAGGTCTGTTGGCCCGGGGCTCACAAGGAACAATGAAATGACATATTATGACACACGTCAGTGAAAAGCTCATTCTTTAAGTGGTTTATGATACTGGACTGCCGTGTGTGCTTTGTCGTAAAAAGGTCTGTCGGGCTTTTGCTGTGCATGATGCAAATTCAAAAAACATAGCACCATACAAAAACAACAAGTTGGTAGGGGGCGCATCCAGAAAAGCACACACTCACGGTTCATCCGCTCAAAACACATGCAGGAATGCGGGCTGCATGTTGGATGGTATTTTGGGTAGTTTTGGCAAGTTTGTACCATTTGGTTCTTCTTTTGCTTCCCCCTGAACAGCGCTTTTCAACCTCCAACTCTGCAATTTCTGCAGCTTCCACTGAGGCCAGTTGTGAGCTCGATGTGCTGAAAACCATCGCAAGCCACTTGAAGCCGCGGGCTTTTCTGGGTGTTCGCGTTTTCTTTTCAACGCGACGCTGACCAAACAAAGAATCACCCAAAGTCCGTTTGGAGAAACTCAGGACCCCGGTTTCCTTGGATGATCTCCACTTCCACCTCACCGTGGTGAATCTGCTGCTGGATCGGCTGCCCCGGTGGCCCTATTTATGCGCGGAAGTTGCAAGGACTGGGCAGCGGGCAGCTTTCCCTGGCGATTTATAGAGTGAAGTGACGGAAAGAGTTTTGTGCGAAGCAAGTCTTTTGTTGTTGCTTATGTATTTCTACAAGAACTGTGCTTCTGCCGTTCTGCATCGCGGGGCAAGAAACAGCAATGAGTTTCACCAGCCTGCCTGGCCTGCCTCCTTTCATTGTGCCAGTATGCATGAGCTTGCCCAAAAGCTGCCACCCTTGAAGGCTTACGCTCGGCTCTGAGTTTATTTTTTTTCTAAACTGTTCATCCAAAGATCTGCAAGCTGGTCGAAACTTGATGGTTTGGATTTTGCAGGTTGGTTTGCGCAAAGGTCACCGGTAACCGCCGGTATCCTTCAAACGTTTAGTTTCAGGTGATGTTTGCCAAGACGATCGTTGATTGCTTACCGGAGGACTCCGCTCTTTTAGCAGAAGTGGCTCGTTGCAAGACAGACAGCTGAAACATGCTGAAATCTGCAAGAACTTTGCAGTGGCGGAAAAGCAGCTTCCCGGAAGTAAATCCTCGCAGGGCACGCTGGCTACCCTGACGGACGGAACCAACGCCGCGAATCCGAATTCTGTCCGGCCACGTTTTGAGGAGTACAAGGACAAGACGCGCCTGTCGGACGAAGCGCTGAGAAGACTGTTATCGGGAGGTAGGATCCCTCCAGTGCCACAGAAGCTCCAGATCAAAGGCTGGGAGCGCAGCCGGAGCGCAGCGGGAGCGCATCGGGAGTGCATGGGAGTGGGAAGCTGTCGGCAGCTGATGACTAGCAGCGTCTACGCAACATATCGAGGTATAGTGGCCAGGGCCTATAAAGTGAGTGTTAAGCAACAGCATGCAAGCTAGCCCGTTATTTTGCGTATTTTTCCCTTTTGCATCGTGTTCAAAAAGCAGGGTTGGCGCTCTGCCCTGCATTCAAACAGAGTAAAACTGCACAAGCAATGTGTGCACCTAAGGTGCCTTTCGATTGGAATCCTGAGTTCCGTTCCTTTTAGGATGAAAAGAGAAAGGAAGACCTATACATAAACCCAGTTTCCGCGTCAGGAGACTGCAGTGGACACAGGTATGTCGGTGGCCAGGCATTGATATCACTCATGAACCACATTGAGTTTGGTCTTTGGTCGCCGTTGTGTGTGTTGTGCTTATGCTGAGTGCCTGTTTGTCTTTCTGTTTGTCTGTCTGTTGGTCTGTTGGGCGGGAGGACATGGGAAATGGAAACACCAATCATCAAATCTTCAGAGTGTACCTAGGTTAGGCAATCTCAACTAGGTTGTACACTTTGGATTCAGACACTATTTCTTGACAATGTTTCGCTCCTTTTGGGCTTGTGGGGACTGACAAGTTGCAAGTTAACAAAGACAAGTGTCACTTGCTTGTGATCATCATAATGTGTAATTGTACGGCTGGAAATGAGACAGAACGCACAGCGTTGGCGCAGCCAAGCGCCCACATCCATAAAGTGAAGGTGAAGACGGCGACCAAAGCACCCAAGCAATGGCAGCCGCCCAACCAGTTCAAAGTGGCGTCGACGACCGTCGACAACGGTAGAACCAGGTCACCGCGAACAACCCAACAACAAGCAACAAGGCCTCCAGCAACATCTCCACAGAGCACCACCATGTCGATCCAAAGACGGCGCAATGCCTACTCTCACAGGATCCAAGTCAAGACGCCCCAAGTTGCAAGCCAATCAAGGCGTAGGAGGGAACAAGCCCTGTACAAAAAACATGCCAAACAACGTCAGCAAAACTGTACAAACTGTACAACACTACGTCCAAAAAGCAGCCCCTAAGCCGGAGGACCGCAGTGTCCCATCCCAAGGCGCGAGCAGGAAAAATCGTACTCACACATCCCACAACCACACCTGGTAATGTGGCCGAAGTGCTCCAGACTTCTCCCTTATGTTCCATCGGGCCAGACCTTCTCTAAGCAGAATCGAACTGCAGGCCAAGCAACCCCCACTGCCAGCAGAGAACGGGAATTGAACCCATAGGCTGCTCACAACTCACGCCTGTGTAGAAAGAGGAATTGAACCTCCAGTTGTCCAGGAACTAACGACAAAGGTGGTGCCGTCGGAGGTACTTATGTCCAGGTTAATGCCCGCCACCAGCACTTGCCTGTGATATCTGGGAGAGCCTTGCAAGGTTCCGGCTGTACTTGCAGGGGTTGGTGATGTTTTGTGATCCTTTTGGTGCAGCATTTCTTACGTGAGGCTCACCATAGGATCCTTATCCGCCGGCATCTGTACAGTCTGTACATGACAAAAGTATACAAAAGTACAGTCGGTCTGAAAAGCGGTCGCCACTTGAGGAAACCTAGATGAAAAATGGAACCTGAGTAAAACAAGCATCCATAAATTACATGAGCGAAGCATATAAGTGACCGGAAAACGACGGGCAAATTGGAATAGCGTAACACCGCAACCAAATCAAGGCTGTAACAGCTGGTCTTCTTGGCCCATGAGTTCTGATCAATCTGTCAAGGAACACAGCTGTATGAGCGACACTCACTCTTGACACGCATGATGTGCAGGTATTTGCTGGATGCGGAATTAGGTGGGGCAGTAGACCCCCTTAAAAAAGCCCCCATGAGCTCTGCCAGCTCCACTGCGGTGCCTAGTTCACCCCCTCCACATGGTCGGAGCCTCCTTTTCGGTCGGAGCCTCGCGTCATCCGGGCCGTCCGCGTTTTGGGCGGGTTCAGCTGGGCCGTCCGCTGATTCCTGAGCCTCAGAACGAAGCAATCTGGTGAAAGGGAACAGCAAGTCAAGACAAACTATCCTTCTCACAAGGTTACAGCCAGCTGAACACTCAAACGGTTCTTCCTACTCTGCATCTTGCGCAAAGCGAGATGCGCATCGCACAGTTACACTATAATATACTATAATCCAAGATATCCAAGGACATCGTTGACTTCTCCTTTGGAAGGAATGGCCCCAGGAAAGAAACAACAGTGTAAGCAAGCGCCTGCGCGACGTCGCAGTCACCAGCGGGGTTTTGCTGAAATTGCAAGCTCCCAGAGCAGCGTTTTACTTCACGTCCTGGAAGCGATATGCACAGCTCGTGTGTCATAGGTGGCAGCCGACCCCCGACCCGACTTTGAAAAAATGGGTACCGGGTACGGTAAAATCGCATGACACCATGACCCGAACCCAAAAACAGCTACGACTGAGTCGCCCTGGAATACACCCGGCGAGCCGCGTTGGACCGAGCTCGGTCCGACTCCCCCGAAGGAGAACCTGCGTTGGTTGAGAAGAATGCAGGGTGGGATGTTCCGAAAACGGACGGAGGTTCCAAATCCGGGATTCTACCTGGGATTCATCTGGATCTTTTGGGGAGTTCTGATGAGGATTCCATTCCTTTCTCTGAACCATGACGAAGCATATTTGTTCTCAAGCAATTGTGGACGGCACTCTTTAAGCCTTTAAGCGGTTTTCTGGCCCTCGCGTGCTCTTCTCGCTTTTAATCCGCTTGGTGGATCTACCTCCCACCATGTGTTAGATTTAGATGTAAACAGCATTTTGGACATCAACCTTTTTCTCCTCACGAGTCAAATGACTCAATTCCCGTGATTTAGACATATTTTTAATTCAGAGGTTCGATGGCACAAACGCACAAACCCTCCATGTCTTAGACAAAGGTGGGTCCAAATAAGCCACCGAACTTGGCGTTCTCATATTCAACATATTTGCTCCAACACACTTGTTAGCCCTTTATTATTTCTGCTTATCGACGTTTCTGTTCCTGTGTGCCTTATTTCGGTATTGTTGTTTGTGTTTGTATTGTATCGTAATTGTTGTAATTGGCTTTGTATTGTATTGTATTGTGTAGTGTAGTGTAGTGTAGTGTTGTGTTTGTTTGTTTGTTTGTGTTTCCTAGATCTAGCGGTACCGATGTAACCAGTTCAGTTCAGCAAGCATCGCCACTATAGCAGCAACGACCAACCATCTCCGCACATCACATTGTTTTCTCCTTGACATTCGCTCCCATCTAACTCATACGAGAAAGGATTTTCTCTTGGGTTGGAGGCCGTCGCTAGTAGGGTGCAGGCCATTGCTACTAGGTTGGAGGCCATTGCTACTAGGGTGGAGGCCATCGCTATTCGGTGGACAACGCTGCCCAACATCCAGCCGGCTTGCATGCTGAAGACCTTGCGATCGGGCTTTTTGCGGTGCATGCAGACGTGGCTCCCTGTGGTCATATTTCTTTCTAAAACGTGTTTTTGCTTCCCCTTTCGCAGCAAGGGTCGGCAGGTTTTCAGGTAGGTGTTTGCCCAGCATGCCCAGTGACCTTCTAGTCTATGGGGGTGTGGGAAAGGCCCTGTATTGCGACTGATATGATTGGCCAGTGACGGCTAGTGCGGCTAGTTGGGTTTTGTAGCTTTGATTGTCATGATGAGGCCTGTACTTTGAATTGCATGCACCAACTGCGGTTCAATGAATTCAGTTCAGGTACTCTATTCAAATTCAACCAGTGGTAGGCGTAGGCAGTGGTAGGTTTCATTTGACTTCCTGAGAAAGATTGGGGGCTGGGTTGGATGATCAGGAACCTCACGACACTCGCCAGGAAGATTACTCTTCTAGTTATAGCTGCTTCACTGAGATATAATATGTATGTATAGTTATATATATACATAGAATGATATAATATGTAACATATTTAAAGTTTTTGGAAGGACCAATCTTGGGACCATTACGCTTATCCGGGTGATTCTCGGAAATTGCTGCCAGCTTGGGACAATGCGATGAAGGCCTACACCGCAGGCGGAGACAGTTGCTTTCTGTTGCAATAGAGCGAACAAGGCAGAACATTCGCTGAGTTTGTGTGTGCCAGAAGCGTCGACAGGAAATCTAGCAGGGTATCTTGGAGCGCGGTACTGAGGTCAAGGGCACACAAGACAGAACTAGTGTGCAAAGATGTGCAAAGAGTCCGGCAAAAGAACACCACAAGCAGGATTTGTTCTCTGGTCATCTCTTTTGCTTGGATTTCAATGAGGTATACAGGTATACATGTTCCAATGATTGTATACATTGTTTTGTGGCTGCAGCTGCAGTGAGTCTGTCGATTCCAACTGCCTGTCATGACATGCTCCAAGGACACCATGGAACAGCGCGGACGCCCACCGATCAATTAGGGCGCCATTCTTTTGGGGGTTGCCCAAAGGTTTTTGCAGCTCATGGACAAAACGGATTTGGAGAGTCTTCTGTGAGAACTTCTCACTTCATCTAGCGGGGGCAACTTCCATGATTGTTTCATTTACTAGCAAATGACCCGAGAGGCTAGGCTGAAGTCAGCTTATGCGAACGAAGTGAGTATTAGGGATGTGGTGTACAGAAATCCTGGCACCTGCTAATGCCTTTACTTTTTGGCGGATGCCATTTGGCCGTGTCCAGCATGTTGATCTGCACCTTGCATTTCAGCTTGCTTGATGTTCTGTTGGTCAGTGATATTTCACATCTGGATTCCCAGGCCACGACGTGCAGAGGCAGGACTCCAGACCGTCAAAATGGGACCTTGTGACGCAGAATGCAAGGACGCCTCAAGCAAAAGAGAGCTCGACGTTATGCGGGTGTGGTTTTTACGTGCTTTTGTGGTGTTTTTCTTAGATTTTGTCATGTTTAGTCAGAGTTTCCATGGTTATAGTCTAGATATGTTCTTGTGCTCCTGTTTCCTAAACAAAACCAACTTTTCTTGTTTAAAACACCTCTGGATCAAACTCTACCCTTCCTTGCCCATAAGCATTCTCATTGTTTCAAAGGTAGCACTTTTGTGGGCTTCTCCCTCCACATTCTTTATGAAATGGGCTTCTCCATCCACATTCTTTATGAAATGGAGAGAAGATCATTATCTTGAAACACAATGTGCCCACCACGCCCAACAAAAGTTGAGAAACTTGCTTAGTAGTACTGGACCTGGATGACTGATTGGAATTGGGTTTTGCATGGCCTTCTTGACGTCCATACCCATAATAAGCCTCATCCTCATTCTCAGGGTCACTTGGGAGCTCACATCCTATCCCACAAGTTCGATTGGACCAATCCTGCTCATCTCCACTGCTCTCACCCAATGGCTCTTCAGATCTATGCTCCATATCCCCCCATCTATGACGAAATCTTCCAAAGAATCTTATGAAGCCCATGGAATGATCCAGCCTTAGATACACTGAGGGTCTGAATTGGCTGTGTGGCCACTACACATTCCCAAGGCTACCTTCTCTTCACCCTAACCTTCTTGCCCACACATAGATATACATGAAGTCAGGTTGCACCAAACCTGGCATGCTCAGCATGCTCCTAATATTCACCCAACATTGCCAAGGACATTCTCGCGATGCCACCCAAGCTCAAAACCTCATTGGACCTCACCAACACCCACCCAAAAGTAAACCAATAGATTGTGCAAAAAAATTGCACTACCAATAGCATGAATCATAAAGGGCAACCAATGTTGTACCCAAATGGTTCTGATCTTCCATTGGGCCACCTAATCATGCACAAACCCATTTGCACCAAGCATTCCATGGACCCCATCCCCATCATTGGTTGCCCAGCAAGTTTCCCTCTCACATGGTGCCCATGTGTTCTTGGAGGACAATCAAACCCAATCGAAGCACCATCCATATTGTGCTGCTGCCTAGAGCATTTGCTCAATGGCTTGTATGGCAAAACAAGTTGCTCAAAGTCAGGATCCCAATCTCTCGTGCCCAGGTGTTGCATCCACCCAACCGCCTTTGGTCTCAAATGGAATTGCACGCATACAGCCACAAGCCCAATGCCAGCTGTTTGATGCACCCAATGCTTCATCTCATCTCATCTCATCTCATTTCATCCACATTGGAAGTTCCATTTTCCTATGCTCTCTAGCTATATGCCCATCTCTCTCTTTCATTGGATATCTTAAGCCTCAAATCAAGACAATCTTCCACACTCCATCATTGAGACCATACAGTATAGGTATCCACCCTCACCACGTAGAGCCTACAGTATATACAAGTGCTTGCAGGAGCAGACAGTTGTGTCTTCAAACAGACGAGGGGAATATAAGAAGTTGTGGTGGAATTGCTACTCCTACACAGGTAGCTATAATGAAATCAATAATCTAGACTATCTCTAGCACCTGGGCCACTTCCAGCTCGTGGAATTGACAATGAGTCCTCAATCTCCAGCAGCCCAGGCCCCAGTTGCTGGAGATTGAGGACTGATTGAGATTGGAGGTCTTGGAGACCAGATCTCCCTCATAGAGGTGATGACCTGATGTTGTATGATGGGATGTCGTGGACTTGCTGATAGATGATGGTTGATGGACTTCTGTGTGGGAATCAATGAGAACTAGTATGTTTGAATCAGATCGATGAGAAATTTGATAGATTACAAGTCGACATTTTGCTAGACACGTTCTTCAAAACAACTAACATTTTCAAAAAACACAGTAAACCACAAATCACAAAAACGCGTAAAAACCACACCCGCATAACGTCGTTTTCTGAAGCAAAAAGAGGCAGCAAAGTTCTATCTGCACTTTCTTCTGGATGCACCGCCTGACCTTTTTCTTCTTTTTGTTGAGCTGCGATCTCGTTCTGAGAAACAACCATGTGCCAAACCGCTACTACTGATATTATCGAATTATTGCCCAACATCTCATCATATCATATTCAATTATATAGTAGATTTTGTCCATGTGCCTCCACTTGGCTATACTTTCACTTCGCTATACTTTTGTTTTGTAGATTTTCTCAAGGCACTCAAGGCAGGGTGTGGGTATTACTTTTGAAAGTGCACAGGCCCAGCCTCCAGTCATGCCCGGCTTGATTTATTCGGCCACTCCGCTTCGATGGTCCTGCAACGTGCACAAGTGAGCTGATCGAAGAATATAGAAGACAAGTTTTTTGCGTGCACTGAGGGGAGCAACTTTGTACCCGCACACTGGAAGTTGGGAGTTTGGGGAGTTTGTGAGAGTAGGCCTGGATTGCAAGAACCACCGTGATCGAAGATAGTTCACTTGTCGATCTAGTTTGCCGCTTTGAGCTCTGCCTGCATTGCTTGGCTGCCAGGCAAGGAGAGAAGCCCCACGGCCGAACCCACCTGCACCGCCGCCGCAACAAATGTTTGTATCTCAAGGGTCGCAGGGCATGGGCCGCTGGGCCTAACGTGCCAAGAGTAGTGAATGATACAGGCAAAGAGGGTTGCTTATTGCGACTGGTACTGTATCACTTGACTGTGTTTTGTTGAGGGTGTGTTTCATTACGTGTAGCAGTCGGTAAAATATTATCACTGTCTTGGAAAAAGGTCTTTACGAACCACCATCATCCACTGCTATTCAGAATGGGATATATACCTATATAAGAGTTTTGTGTCACATGATGCAGCAACGAAGAATTGGCCTTGCTTCAACGCTTTGAAGCTTTCTGCAGTTTCAAGGAAAAGGGTTAATGTACAGATAGACAAAGGGCCCACGCTTCTGGGATGAGTTTGAACCACGATTTTGTTTGCTGAATGACAGGGTTTAGGGTAGGTTTAGGGTGTGGCATTGCAAAACATAGATGTACGCGGGCATTAGGCATATGGCATATGCATCAAACTTCATCTAGGCGTGCAGGTGCTGCAGGTGCACGGGTGCCTGTAGTCGCAACTTCTACTATGCGCCCAAGGCCACTGCCGAGTCCTCCAGCGGCGCGCCCACAGGCCAGGTATACGGTGTTTCAGAAATCACGCCGCTGGTTGTGTTTCAGAAACGCACGGAATTCTACTATTGGCATTCATCCAGAATTGTAGGACAATGATCCATGGTTCGAGGACACACCCTGCCCTACCAATATCCCAAGCCAGAGGAACTACTTGGAAGCATTCAGCTGCATATGTTTGGTCCTGGAGCGTTCATGCACCCAAATGAGGGGATGATGTGTCTCTTGAAGAGATTTGTGAACCGACACGAATAAAATTCAGGCTAGACGAAGTCCATGTGCAAGCATGCACATGTAGTCCACTGTAAAACCAGGTTTGTGTTAATCACAAGCCGGAGGTCCAGATGCACACGCGACAGAAACCCACACAAGCTTCTGGTTCCACTGCCAGTTCCAGGCGGTGAACCAGGGCGTCGCTCCACAAAGCCTTGTGCTCAAACAAGAAAGAGGTTACCTTCGACGAAACCCCGCCTTGCTCCTTCTTGCTCTTTTTCCTTGGGAAGCATGAGGCGACTGAATATATACAAAGGAATGATGAGAGGTCTACTGCCTTGCCATTTTTGCAGCTTGTTGGTGCAGCATGGTTTGCATGTTAAGACATTTCGCAAAAGTGAAAGCTGAGACCAACGACCTCAGACGGCCCTGGCCTCAATGCTATAAAGAAAGAAAAACAATGAGCGCAGTGCAGGTTTCATGCATTCACATTGTTTGAAGAGTATATGTGCTGGACATGATTGGATGCTCGCTTAAAAGCCCTCAACGGGCGCAGAATCAAAGAAACAATTTTGTATTGTGAGCGCAAACGACATGAATGGCAACCGATTGGCCACACCTTCGATTGTATCACTAGGTAAGTAACATACATCAGCTATTCATGCAGCTCTTTCCTAGAGCCCCAGTTTCCTGTCCAATGTGGAGCCGTTCCTGGTGAAAAAAACTTAAAAGACTAGGAACCGAGCACCAAGCATAGTCTTAAAGACTCCGGAGGCCGCTAGGTATCAGATTAGACCCACTGACAGGTGGACCAGCTCTTGAGTGAGCCAGAGGTTCCCATCAGCACTCCTGCACAGCCCGCTCTGGGCCCAGACTGCTTGACAGGTCAAAGGGAGGACACAGTGGATCTCATCAGAACGGGATCGTCGCAAGCGTCTCATTGTGATGACGTTGATGTTTTGATGGGCATCGCATCGTCCCTTGTGGGCATCGCATTCGCAGCTCGAGGTCCAAGATGCAGTGGCTTCAGTCTTCAACAGTCTTTCTCAGGAGCTAAGCAGCTAATCCAACAAGTGTATGCATGGTAAGGTACAACTGCACGGCCGCCCCGTAAAGAAAACCAAAGGGTTTCAAACCAGTAATCATGCATTTGCGCCGGGCGGAACTATGCTTGCTCGTCGACCGCACAGAAATGCATCATTGTGTTCTTAATGAGTGCATACAAACAGGACGATAGATTAGTGCTAAGATGCAACCTTCCCAACTGACGTGGATGTCAGCAAGCACATCTTCTTTGAAGGCCATAGGCATGAAGAAACTAAACCCCCTCCTTCTCCTCAGCATTCAGCAAGACTGGTTGTGAACTGTCGAAGCTGGAGCTACTATGTTACGTACACACACACACACAAAGTTATAGTTGCATCGCCCAGGGCAAACCCAATTTGTTCAGCCAGATTATTGCAGGACAACATTCCGGAGAAGGTGGATCAGCTGCAACGTAGCGTCTGAGCCTTGAGTGGCAGAAATTCAAGAGCTGAAGCAGCTGAAGCTCAAATGCCACGGGCCATGAGATCGTTCGAAACTGCTTCCAGCCACGGGCCCCATGTACCAGGCGGCTGGAACTGCGTTGAAACGTCCAAGGTGACACAGAGCGACTATCGTTGGCTTTGCTACTACACGGTCAGCCGGCGTGCGACGAGGGAGGCGGGCCCGTTGAACCTGGAGTCGTTGAACAATGGAATACACGGACTTGGCAGCTTGGCAACTTAGACTCACATGGACAGACGGACTTGGACTTGAGTTTGGGTCTCGGAGTTATCCGGAACCCACACTTGGCATGAGTTCTTTTTTTTATTGGTCCAAAGATGGGCCAGCACCACGGGGTCTGTTGAGGCCAACTTCCACCAGAACTACATTGCATTCTTCAACGCTTGCAAAGACAGGAAGATCCTCTTTCATCAGGCGTGGAGACTCACCAAGGCGAGTCCTAGGAGTCAAGGGTGAGTCCTTCTATCGAGAAAGATTCAAGATCGTACAGTAAAGAAACATTCCATGTTTTTTCCAAACAATTCTAGGAGCAAAGGACGCTACGAACGGGGCTCCTGGCCTTACTACTAGGAGCGATCGGATGCTACTAGGAACCAAATTAATAGTGCGAGCGCTTCTTCAAGGAAGAGCTTCCCGCCGGCGCCTTTAGGGCGGGAAGCTTCCGTGAAGAAGCGTGAGCTATCCTGGAGCTTACCTCCTTACTGAAATGAGTAGACGCCTACTTAATTAAGTAAGAACGGGCTAAAAACGATTCAAGATAGTGCAGTGCCCTTCAGAATCTACACCTCCACAAGTGCTTTGGATATCATATGATATCATCAATTGCAGTATATAATCATGACGAGCTTGTGAAGAAACGCACCACGAACCATGTCTGGCAGAACCTACCAAACCATCACAAAAAAGGACATGTGAGGTTGCACCTGCCCTGCATGGAAATATTGTTTAAACACTTAGCTCCATTTGCCTAGGACAAAAGCCGTCAATTGAGCTCTGATGTAAATACCTCATGCTGATCCTGTCGGTGGGAGGTGATTTCATCTCCTAAGTGAGAGGAGCCGAGATGCGTTGGAGCAGGCACTAGATTTCGGCTCACAGCACGAAGCATTAGGTTCCTTCAAACCAGAAAACATGGCCGCCAGCAAGGAGGAAGATGTGCAAATGATGTTGGTATCTCGACCAGACGATAGGGTTGTGGAATGGGAGGCCGCAGGTCAGATGCAAGACGCAGCTGACGAGAAATAGGTACGCACTTCAAATACATTGAGGTAGATTTGGCTGGTATCAGACAAGGTGATCAAGGTAATTGATCTCAGAATCCAAACCTCCATCAGTAGGCCCCAGATTCTGATCTTTCCTAGTGGCCTTGCTATGAGTTCACTTGAGGTTTGCAAGACTCACTTGGGAACAAGAAACGTGGACTATCGCATGAAGCGTATCCCAGCTGCAATAATCAGGCGTTACCTCGGATTGTTCTTGCTTTGACAGTTTCCTGAGCCACGGACCCTAGCATCGCCGACATAGGCGATTTGCAAGGAATGGGACGACGGAGAATAGGGTTGCTTGCATCAATCTACGACCTTGCACTTCTTGCTTTGCATACACAGGTCACGAAGCACATGGCAAAGCTTGATCTCATTCTTGGGTTGGAAAAGATAGTCCGCAGACCCTACAGCGCAGAATAGTTTATTTACCTCAGAGTGGAAGGGCAAACACCTACAAGTGTACTTGCGGAATGACAGGAGAGGTAGCAGGCGATGGAATTGAGAACCTTTGCTACAAAGCATCAAAGGAGCTTTGCCTGAGGCTACATCTTCCGCCGCACAGTGGAGGGAATCCACATCATTCACCTGGGGAAGGCCTGGGAGAAATTGATGGTGGCGGCAAGGATGACGCTTGGATGGCCAGGAAAACCGCATGAGCACAGGCAACATGAGGCTAAAGGGAGAATGTTCTTTGTGCTAAGCTGCTACACAGTGCATTCACTTACACACACCTTTTCCACATTGCTCTGAGCGTTGGGTGTATCACTGACGCAGCGGCCTTCCTGGTCATGACAGTCCACTGCCTGATGCTGGCCCGAAAATCTCCAAAAGAAAGACCAACCAAATCGATCAAGATACTAACTAAAAGTCGTGCGAAAAGGTCCACACAGCTAGACAGCAAGGTGGTGCATGGCTGAATGGCCAAGTCGAGGCAAACTTTGGAATCGCTTTGAGAGACCTCCATTTCCTGTCCCACAACCACCCCGTCTTTGTCGGACCTTGTTTGACAGGACTCCTGATCGGCTGTAGGTTCTGCAATATGTGCACAGTCAGTAAATTACTTTCTATTAGGACCCTAGAATGCCACCAATAGTTGACTTGGAAGCTTTTGATTGCTGAAACACACACACAACAAAAATAGATGGCTTTTGAGATGCATGCGAATCATGATGCATGCGAATCAATGGACTCAAGACTGAGGATTGTGGCAATTGAGAACCCTGGGGACATCATTGTGGCTTCCCAGTTCCTTGGAGATGCTTTCGTACCGTACCGGGTCACACAGGTATCCTTCGGTCGTACAGGTCACCCATCACCCGGCTTGACCCGCGTGAAACACCCGGTTTCGCCTTGGGTTCGGATGGATGTTCAGGTGTTGTAAGTAGCTAGTGTCATGTTCAAGTGTTGTAAGTAATTGTAAGTAGCTAGATTCATACTAAGACATCCTAATCAACATAGTGATCATGTTTGCCGATCTAAGATCTAAGGCAATTATGTCATCCAGCATGTGTAGTAGACAAGGCTCATGCAGCAGTGTATCGTGGAGGTTGAAGGTGGTCTTTGTGCAGGGGAAAAAGCAGCGTGCGCATAGCACAATGCACTTGGCCAATGGTTGGAGAAGTGATCAGGAGTCCAAGATGGCCCTACAATTTCAACTTCATGATGGGCAAACGATTCTACGTTGAAAACACATCTGACATCATCATCTGACATTCTTCACATTCTGAAAGTAGCATATCCTTTCACGACGCAACCACGCCCTAGGCGACCCTATGGCTCTCGTGCTGTGTTGAAGTTCTCCCAGCAGCTCGACAGAGAGATCAAAGAGCATTAGCAGCAGGGATTTGTCCAGAGATACCTGTGTGGAGTCTCGATTCTCTATCCAGAATGCGTTCAGAATGGCAGAAGACAGCATAGAATGCGTTCAGACAGACAGAAACCCGCCAGGTACACCGGCGCCAATCCCCTGGCCGGACGCTGGACGCCGGGAACGCTGACGAACCAGATCACGCTACTGAGCAGCGATGGTGTGATCCACCGGGCAGTTGCAGCTGAAATAATAGAGGTGAATCGTAGAATCAGTTAATCAAAAGAATCAGATCAGAGAAACGAGTCCTTCAGCAAAAGTGATCATTTGTGCCCATTTCATCCATACGACACAGGCTTTGATGAGACAACTCAGAATATCAACTTCTCCCTGGTTGCTCAACTGTTCAACCCTGCCTTCTCGACTCTAATTCAATGGAACAAAGGACTCGCTTGAAGTGGTGAAGCCGTTCATCCAACCCATCAAGTCACTTGAACACAGTCCGTTTCCGCGCACGTTCATCGCGCGCGTCTCGCGCTTCTTGAGGCAGAAGTACTTGGAGCCTCGTCTTCTGATCGTCACAGATCCACGGACCGATAGCCAAGCCATCAAGGAGGCCGGGGTTTGGCTCGGGTGGGGCGCCATCGGTGAAGAGAGGGCGATGCCGCCAACACTCCAGTTTCTGCCAGATGGCCCCAAACGGGGCCTCCATTATTGGCAAGCAACACGCATCAAAACAATAGCAGTACTCCAAATGTAGCCTGATCCATGATGCAGTGCAATCCAATCAGACATTTGGTGTTTTTCCTTTCACTGGTCAGGCCTCCTATGCGAGCATCCCTGTGATTGCTCTTTGTGATACAGACTCTCCGTTGGAGAATGTGGACGTGGCAATTCCGGCAAACAACAAGGGTTGGGCGCTCAAGGTGCAGACATCTTGGGGTGGAGTCGCACATCCCTTCCTTTCCAAGCGGTTTTAACCTATGATATGTTTGACTGCACATTATGGATTGGAGAACGGATCCCCATAATCAACCAGCTCTTTGTGGTGCTACTGACTGTATCTGAAGCTGTTTCGGCTGTTCTACACTCGTGCAGGGGGTTTAAAGAGGAAGCTGCAAGCAGCTTAGTGGACGACTCGCCGGCCATCAGGACGTGAATGAAGACCATTTCCACACAAGTGAAGAAACATACCACTGTGCAGGGGCCATTCTGCGCCATTCTCCATGAAGGACACATGTGTGATCCTCCTCTCGCTATGTTGGCAAAAGACCTCCATTTAGTCAAGGGTGAGGGGCGGTTTCTCTTAGTCCAGGGCCTGCACTTTGGTCCACGATTAAAGCAGCGTGAGTCTTTGCTGTCTCGGACAAGCAAGCCAGTTTTTCCAATCTCTTGACACACATCCTCGTGGAAGATTGCCACATATTGCCCCTGACCATCCTCCAATCATAAGTGCTTGGGCCCAGGCAAGGAATCCATTGCTTTGCTGTACTGGATGCTGGCGCGTGAGGTCTGGGGTTGTTTTGGTCAATGGTCCATCCCCTAGCAACGTCGATCCGAGTAGAGCTTGGAGTAGAGCGAGGTGCATGAACGACGCAGACCAGTTTCAGAGTGGAACGTTTTGACAGCAAGTCAAGGCTAGTTTCGAAACGATGTAAATGATTTCATGACGCTTTCGTTTCGTTTCGTTTCTGACTGGTTAAAGGGGGTTGGGTGTCATGAGCTCAAAAAAGGGCGGCCTGATGGCATTCATGGGTGTGTCACAGCGACTTTGGTCGACCGATTTGGAATATATAAACCCATGTTGCTTTCAGAAATCACATGTCTAGCCACACTACATGCGCGAGACGAGCTGCTTGCATATCTTTGCTGGTGATGCCAGGTGTTGTACCTCCGAGGCACTTTGCCTCGCAATCAACCTTGGGTTCCTTAGCCTGAACTTTGACTGGGCGGGAACTCTTGTCCGTTTCTGAGGTTCTTTCTATTCTATCCTTCATTTTGAATGCACCTGCTTTGTTAGCAGAAACCTTTTTGGAGTGAAGAGGAGGACCGGGGAGGAGTTACTTTCCCCACAACACTCAAATTAATGCTTTGCCTGCTTTGCCTGCCGCTCAGGATGTGATGGTGGATTCATTCTTCTGGCGCGACCCTGAAGAGATCATGCAGCAGGCCAAAATCGGTGGAACAGTATGACTGTTTTTGTTTGTTTGGACCGGAAAAGAGATGGCAGCGCTTTGAGGAACAGTAGGTCCTGAGTCGGTGTACTGCACCTGGGCGGAGCACAGGAGGAGGTGCAGCAGGACTGGGGCCAGCAAGCAGCAGCACCGGCAGCTTGGGAAGGAGCTGGTGGAGGTGCTGGAGTGTGCGATGGCGCAGCTGTGGAAACCGATCGGCTAGGAAATAGATGGAGGTTCCAACAAACTTGTGAGTGAACACTCGGCCACCGGACCCTGGTGCAAGCTTCTCTCCCTGCTTCTCTCCGATGCTTGGAGGCGGCAACTGGGATGACATTACGCAGGCAGAAGAGCTGAGTTGTCACGGGTGTTCCCGCTCCCACCAGCATACTCTCATGTAAAAAAAAACAGCAAGCTGCGGACCGCAGGCCGCACAGGGCGACGGCTCCTGGGATGCCCCTGCTGCGGGTGGCGATGATTGGAGTGCGCCGGCCGGTGGCACTGGCTGGTAAGGAGCGCTTTGGAAGAGAACTGCGAACACCGAGCAAAACCAAGTCCTTTGGAGACAACATTGCTTGAATTCATGGAGAGGCCCTCAAGCTTTTGTTTGGTTTTGCTATGCAGATGCAGTCGGTTGAAGTGAGTTCGTTTGCAACGGCCCTTTTCCCCAGTAGAATGAGATTGGACCTTGCAGCTAAACTCCAGCGCAGGAGATGCTGTGAAGGAAATCGTGCAAGCAATGGCGACGGATGGTTTGTCTGTGACAAAAAGAATGGAGCACTAAGTTGGAGGGTCCAGTATGGAAGCCCGCATTTTTACCAAGAATGTCTAGGGGGCGGGGAATGTCAAAAAAGAGAAGGAGAGGCAAAACAGTTTACAGGTTGATGCGTTTTTTGCTCTAGGCTCTAGGTGGGTTTGCTAAGTTTTGAAGGAACCCTATGTTCTTCCACTTTGTTTACTTTCCTACTTGTCTCCATAATTCACATCTTTTATGGACTTCTTGTTCTACATTTGGATTCCTTTATGTTTCTCTACATTTCTCATTTTTGTTGTACCACAAACCATGACCTTCATTCTTCTGTTCTATACAATGCAGCCACTACAGTGCAAAGTTCAACCTTGTCTCCCTCTCCTCCACGAAGCCGCGGATCTGTGGCAAGAACGTGCCACACCTGTACGGTGGAACCCTCTCCAATTAACTTTTCCAGGAAGAAATACTGCAGAGTGCACATGCTTTTGCCTTCCTTTGCGCATAAACAAAGGGGTCGGCCTATATATTTCAAGCTGACCTGCCTTTGCTTTGTCAAGGATATCATTTTACAGCCTGGGGGCAGGTTCAGGTGAATGGTGGTGAAATCCGTCGCAGAGTCATCGGTACCACCGCTTTCGCCAGTATCGAACATGGGATTATCGAACCGCGCAGCTTATCATCATGACCTTCGAGTGCCTGCGGCTCATGATGAAGGCTGTCGATGAGGCCTGATATCCAAAGAAGCAAGATAGTGACTTTTCAGTCATGCCACAAGTCTTGGTGGTTTTGAGAGTTGTTGATGTTTGTACTATATTTTTTTGAGTGTGCTCTGGTTTGTTGGAATGGATGTTTGGTGGTTCCTATGCCCTGGTGCAAAGGTGCAGATGCACATGGATGTGCAGGAAATATAGTATGCATTATATAGTGATGATTTGTTCGTGAGCACGCAAGCTTAGGACTTCCCATTCATTGTACACCTAAGAGCTTGCAGGTACTACACTTTCTTTTATGCCTGACTCAAAAGCCCTCAACAAGATCTGAGGTTTTTTTGCTGAGAAAAATATGTATGTGGATGTCATCAATTAAATTCGTTGCTTTTGGAACAGATCTGCCCAGTCAGTACAGTTGGAGTACAGCTCACGGGGTGGTGCCAGCGGACAAATCGGTTGTTCCGACCTGCTCCGTTCATTCCGCTCCCGATGAAATCCAGGCTGTGAACTCATCGAATCACAGGACGGTGCTCAAGAGTTTAGGAACCTGGCTAGGCCGGGACTGGAACGTGAGGGCATTTTCTACAGACACCGACACCTCACTTTGTCAGCAGAAAATACCCTCCAAGTGACACATCCGCTTGATTTGCACCGCGTTCAAAACTTCAACCATTCACTGAGTATACTGCGCTGCATGAATTGAAGAAGTACAAACGGCCAACGGCAAAGTACAGACAGGGTGTGAGACCTCGATGTCATGTCTTCCTCTTTCTCTAGAGGTCTCAAGTTTTGAAAGAGTGCTGATTTCATCTTGAATAACTATACTTCATGGGGATGGTAAAGGCAGGCCAAAAAGGGCTAGTCACAGGACTTCCAAAGTGTCAGCAGCGATTTGGTAGGACATCATCTCAAAATGACTCTGCCACTGTACCAACGGGCTGTGACGGGTGCAGCGAGGCTTGCTGACTATCGGCCGTGATGTACCATTGAAGAGCCAGGGCCACGGGCAGGAGGCGTCAGTGTTGCCATCTAGTGATGTCAGATTGCTTTGATCTAGACGACGATGATTTGGAACACCAATTGGTATTCAGATGAATCTGAATCGATCAACCCTGCGTCAGTACCAACTTATGTCCACGATTCCCTTTAGGGCTCCCCACTCATTTTCTAGTGCTGAAGATCTTTGGACCGAAACCAAGTAGCTTTGGCCTGCCTTGGTTTCCAGTCATTTGGCCAATGTGAGGTAAGAGCATGGACATCAAGGATTTGCTGCTTGATGCTTACGAGCCAGCTGCCTACAAGCCTGACCAAACTAAGACATGGAACCTGTGGTGGGGTAGTTGTTGTCTCAATGGGAGCGACATCAAGGCTAGTTGTGGGGCTGACAAATGAGCTATTCAATGTCAATACCACACTGTTTTCTTACTCGTGGGCTCCACATTTTCAGAGATGTGTTTTCTCTCCCAACTCAAGCGTCTTGTAGTCAATTGTACCCAGGAACATGCGGCTGACTGCAGTGTTGCCACTGGCTTGCAAGGCGTCAACCTAGGATCGAAGCTTGGTCAATCCAGCTGCTTTTGCTTGCTTCTTGCTTGTGCAAAAGGCATGTACACTGCATATAATATACTACTCTTGTTTGGGTACATCCATGTAAATCCAAAAAATCATTAAGTATCAATAGAAAGGGGGAAACAAAAGATCTCGATTGTGTTTCTTTGTTGAGTTCTTGGACAAATAACTCTCCAAGTGAAGTCTGACATCTGCCTGCAGGTCCTAGAACCTGTGGAGAGGTCACGTGCGTGCAGCATCTCAGGAAGAGTGACTACCATTGCAACCACAGAAAATGGCGGTGGACTTGATTGTTTGCTCCATTTAACGCATGCACAGAGAGACGTACCTTTGGAAACACCAGGTTGAAGAGGTCTCATGACAGCGCTTGCTAGTCCCCCTACAAGAAGTGATCCTCATCGTTTCTTGGAAGATTCCGGATACCGCCTTGCGAGGGCTATATTGAAAACTTCATTCTAGATGCTCTACGATTACATGCAGAAAACTGTTCAATCGCGGCCAGCAGCAACAAGCACATTGCAGGCCAGTTGGTGACAAAATGAGGTCGGACACAGCGGAATGCGATTTGAATAGTATGAGAAGTAGAGTCTAGAGAGTTTCTCTGTAGGTTCAGATTGCCATCTCCTTGGACGATGGGCTTATTGTGGCTTGGAGTCGTGACACATCGTGAGCCGTTTGGAGGCAGGGTTTGGAGCCTTATTGCAGACGTTAGGCCTGGGTGAAGTTTGCAATCCGCAACCGTCATTGTCATACCTATATAGCTTGATTGTCTTAATATTGATGTCTAGTCAAGGAGAGCGGGCATACTTTTTGTAACAAGTAATGAGGCTCCTACATCTAGCAATATAGTCCTTGGCTAAGAAGACCTGGGCAGAACAAGATTATCACTTCCATTGTCCCAGTAAGACCACGCCCTCTGCATCCATTGTTTGCACGGTCTTAACTCAAATATATTATATATATATGCACAATATATACTGTAACAACACAGCGGAGTATGTTCGTGCATATTCAATTGACGCCCCCTCTTTGTTCAATCTGAAACAAGGGGTCAATTTTGAGAAGGCGGGCTTGAGTTGTTGTTAGCTGCCACCTAGCTCGACCAGTCCTGATCAATTGAACCAACTTATAGCACGGAATACAAGGGATGGAGCTGAGGACGCTGGTGGCTGAGATTCATGCTGCGTGGGCACCCGGAGAAGCTTCCCCATTTTGTTTTTGCTACCAACTATATGGAGGCTTTGTGGGCCTGGCCCTGCAAACAAAGTCGGCTCGCGGCCTTGACAGTTTGTTGGTGGCTTTTTCTGGCTGCGAAGCTAGATACCTCTTCGTATTTTATATCAACTGAAGCTGGAAACTGCTTTGGTCCATTGAATTTGAATGGTTGATGCACACATTCGTCTCTTTGGCCGTTGCCAAGAAGGAGGTTGTTTTCGTCCTGTCGACCTAAGCACTGCTTAGAGCTTTGGCAGCTGTATCAATGGATCAATGGCTTTATGGTCTCAATCTGAAAGACTTTCTCTTTCATCGCTACTAGGGTGGAGGCCATCGCTAATAGGGTGGAGGCCATCGCTACTAGGGTGGAGGCCATCGCTACTAGGGT
>CAXAMN010001113.1:2411846-2458336 GCA_963970005.1 Durusdinium trenchii
GTAGTAGGTAGTAGGTAGTAGGTAGTAGGTAGTAGGTAGTAGGTAGTCGTAGTAGTAGTAGTAGTAGTAGTAGTAGTAGTAGGAGCAGCAGCAGCAGCAGCAGTGGTGGTAGTGGTAGTCGCAGTAGCAGCAGCAGTAGTGGTAGTAGTAGTCACAATAAGTCTAAACAAGCACAAATAAAAGGCCAGGGACACAGGATCAAATTAATAAGGGGTAGTAGCGCAGATTATTGATGGGGGACCGGCCCTTGTGAGGGGTACCCTTTGTGAGCTTGTCAAATGATTGTTCTTAATTGTTTTTTAATAAGGAAATTTATAGGCCTGAGCCCTAGATATTTTTCAGGATTTCATCAAACATGTAGTAGGTAGTAGGTAGTAGTAGGTAGTAGTAGGTGGTAGGTGGTAGGTGGTAGGTGGTGGTGACGGAGGTGGCGGTGGTGGTCGTAGTGGTCGTAGTAGGAGTAGTAGTAGTAGTAGTAGCAGCAGCAGCAGTAGTAGTAGTAGGAGTAGCAGTAGCAGTAGCAGTAGCAACAGCAGTTAGCAGTAGCAGTAGCAGTAGCAGTAGCAGTAGGAGTAGTAGTAGTAGTAGTAATAATACGAACAATTGACCTGGTTGTGGGCTCGGGTAAACTGGGGGGGATTTCTGGTAGAAAACTAGACCATTGGGGGGGAAATCAACAACCAATACTACTTTTAATTTGGGCAATTTCCGGCGGCTTTGTGGGCTCGGATTAACTAGGGGGGATATATTCATCATTAATCCTAACTTTACATCGCGAAAGGCAGCCCTTTTGGGGATACCTAGAGTTTGTTTGTGAAGCACGTCAATTCTCTCCTGGGGAACGTCTTCGTGAGCCTCTTATGGTTTCAGGATAGTTCAAATCCTATGATGCTCCGATTCAATGCTCACCGATGATCTGAGCCATGGGGCAAGTTTGTTTTCCTCAGAATCTTTTTGAACATTTCGAGAGCATATGTTTGAACATTTCGAGTGCATATGAACATATATTTACGACAGGTCGCCTCCGAGGGGATAAATCACCATGTCGAACATTGCATTTTTGTTCCTGCCTCTCGCGTTCTTTTCTCTTCCCGCTGTCCTACCTTTCGTGTCTCCCTCCTCTCAAGTTACTATTGAGTGAAACATCACATTGTCTCTGGCAGCTCATTTCAGATCTTCACAGCATCTTCAAGGCTGCTCCTCATGAAGACGGAGGGGTTGTTCAACACTTGCAAAGCTCTCAGTGGATGGGAAGCCAAGGGTAAGAGAGCCGCAAGCAGACTACCTAAACACGCCTGGTGACAACAAGAGACACATGTGAACTGACCTGGTGCAACCCGCCGAATGGCAAATAGGATGAACTTAAAATGGAATGAACTCCAATGGAATGAACCCTTACGAAGGATGCTTCATAGACACGAAGCAGAGGCTTTAGGCTTTAGTTGAAACAAGTAAACTGCTTTGATATTTTGTTTAAGTTTAATTATCATATGGAGAAGATACTGGATCCCTAGAATAACACAGGCTTTTACCTCATTTTGCACCTTGGACCGCTCCGGACTGGTGACTGTTTTTAAAGATCCTAGGGTATGTAAGTTACCTTGCCCCGCAGCCGTTTGACTCTGGCAGTGATTTGTAAGATGACAATAGTTGACCTCCAACAAGTTGACAAGGTTTGAAACGGTGGACATTTTTCATGCTGGTTCATCTAGCTTACTGGTTTCTTTTCTTTTTGCGCAATCATCCCAGAAATCAATGGCCGGACTCACAGTGGGAGGATTTCAAAGGGCTTAGAACTTATTACCTGTGCGTCAAGCCTGAATCTTGGTGGATTGGAAGCCTTCCAGGCAATCACTGCTGGTGGTCCCGCAACAGTTCTCAGTGTTTGCTCAACGGAGGTGGTTGTTCAGGCAGGAGAAGACCCAAGAAAGAGTTGCAGTCAGCGGATGCAATTGAGCAGAGAATCACAATGTATTTTACTATATCCTGCGATGTTTCAATACAGATGCACAGACTGCTTGAGTCATTCGATACTGCCGTTTTTCGGAATGGCGTTTCCCAACCATCGCACAGCAACAAATCCCAGGTGGCTAGCCTTAGCAGTCGAGCGGGCAGTGAGAGAAGTGCTTGCATCAGCCACGTGGAAGCAGGACGAATTGAGCGGTCAGTGCCCGAAACAGCGATTGCCGGCCGCCGACACTTGAGTTTCTGTTAACATTTAACGTTTCGGTTTGTCTTCTCTTTTTCAAACCACGCTCCTTGAACTTTCTGTTGGAATGCTCAATCTAATGAAGCACCAAGACACCCTATACACAAAGAAGCACAACATTTACGACTCGGAGTTGGTTGGGTCAAAGTGGGTTCAGTCTGTCTCTTGATACCTTTGAGCCATCTCGTTTCAAGAACGTGATTCAGATATTTGTTTGCTTTTTCACGCCACCTTACTACTAGCTAGATTATACTCATATGTATATACTTGCTGCATGTCAACGTTATTTCTGTACCCAAGGCAGAGCAGTCTGTGGCCATCGCAAGCTATTCCTCAACACAGATGGCCACTGGGCTGTTAGTCGAAAGCGCTTGGCATAAGCTGAAGTTGTAAATGGCAGTCGCTGCGGCAAGCTTATATAAAGCGGATGGGTCACAGCGAGTGGTCGCTTTGTGATCGGCGCCATGGCTTTTCTTCACTGGCAGATTTGGAAGGTCTGTTGCTTTCGGATGGCTCGACGCAGGCTGTCAAGGACTTCATTTTCGAGACTGATGAGGACTTCCTGAGGAAGGCAGGACCATCTCACACGCCAAAGAAGCAAATGGCAGCAGGTGGCCTGGTCTCGAACTGGGAGAGATTCAGCAAAAGCTCTGAGAGATTCAAATGGTCCAAGCAAAAGCATTTGATCCTGAAAGCTCTGCTCCGCTTTCTTCAGGCTGCAATGTACATGGGAATCGCTGTCTCGGGATCTTTGGCCTTGGTGATGTGCTTCTCGGCGCTGTCTCGGACGCGGCGCATCGGATGATAGGACGCGAAACATCACCGGACGATGCGCACCCAATACTTTCCTTGTACAAAGAAGCTTGACATCCTTATTTGGATTTATTTTGCGCCAAGCATCTCTATGTTCTTTCATTTCTTCATATATTTGCAATTTGAAACACCGCGCATTCAGGTTGGATTTGTTTCGTGTGTGACATGCACCTAGGCCGAGAGCCGCTACGCTTGGCGCTGACGTGCGGCCCCCGGCCTCCCTTTCTGGGTTCAAGCTTCGCAGTGCAAGACTGTGGTTGCTGTTGTGGAACCGGTTTGATGTGTACCGTACAATTATATAATTCAACACATGAATCAAATCAACGCAACACACTGTGAAGAAAAAGGGGTTGCAACACTTGTTTCACAGTTTTGAGTTTTAGATGGTGACACGGACACATTCCAAACACATATTGCAACACGGTGGGTCACTAGAAAGGAGACTTGTTTGTACTTGAATCAAATGATTGTTCTTGTCCGCCATAATATCTGCCAGGACTTTGCAGCGCATAATTACTGTACATTCCAACTCGATTCGGGCCCAGATGCTGCGCGATCTTGCCCCTAGAACCAAAACTGGGCTTGGGGTGAACAACATCTTTGGCCATTGCTGCAGAAGTTAGTATTGATAGTCAATAGTCATTCCAGTACTAGCAACGGGTTGACTCCAACGTTGCAAGTGGATGGATCAAAAGAGATGTTGTAGCCACTTCGCATTTGAAGCAAGGAGCCACCTCTGGAGCATTTTCATGCAGCAATTCAATACGAAGGACCGTCCTCTGCTGCAACTGCACACGCATCGTCTTTTCAGTGAAAGACAGCAGACTGAATTGGAAGTGAAAGACACGAGAAGCTTATGGCTCAAGGTCCTGGTCAACTGCAGGTCTTTTCCTTGCCAATCAGATTTTGATCCTCCAGCCAGCCAGCCGGATTCCCTCACACAAACGAACCTTCACATGAGGAAAGTTTGAGACCGCTACCCTCGGGAAATCTTCCACAAGGGTCATTTCCAGCAAGATTTTGTTGTGATGTTTGCAATGTTGTACAGCGTGAATACTCTGTTGTGCAGACTTGCCACTGACCCAAATTGACCAAATCAAAACGTTGCCCACATGCACAAAGCCTTTCAAATCCTAACCAAAGTGATCCAAAGTGTGTCACTATGGCTTGCTTTGCCATGGGTGTTTTTCTGCTCTCGCTTCTACATACTGCAGGCTTCCGGCCAGCTTTCCTTTTTAAGGGAACTTCCGCCAGCATGGGTGTCACGTTTAAGGCACAATGATCACGGTTTCCAACCTTTGTTTGCATATGTTTGCATATTGGTGACAGTACTTGTGTTAGCCAAGCAATATCTACTGTAAAGAACTTCTCTGTTATCGAGGCGGCGTTGGTGCGACGCCCCTTCGCTTCTCTGTCAGTGGCCAGTCAGCTGGTGGTTCCATGGCATCTCGGTGATTTCCATGGCATCTGGTGGGTCAACCGTCCTGGGTCCTCTCACTGGAAGAAAAGAAGCACCTCTCACTGGGTCTTTCAGATTCTGGTCTGTCTTTAAGACGTGAATCAAGTCATGCAGTTTTCAAGCTGGGAGGATGAGGTCGGTCACTTGGATGACTCACTTGGATTGCTGGGATCATTGGCAGTCGACTCTTCAGAGTGGACATCCACGAACGGAAAATCTGACTGATGTGAAGACATGTGGTGGGAGCTGGGAGCTGGGAATGGGGAAGGTCTTTACATGTGAAACATACAAGTGACATACATTACAGTCATTACATTACAGTAAAGAATTACAGTCTTTCAACATGTAATTTCATTCATTCCACCTTGTGACATACAGGTGGAATTGGATAGGTCGCTCACTCGTCAACGATGGCGCAATTGGACCGAAGGCCGTCAATCACCTCTTTGCCTACTCGGCCTCTCGGCCGTCAATCAACGGGTTCAATGCTTATCACTTTATGAGAATTTCTTAAGAGAATGGGGAAAGAGATGGAAAAGAGTATCCGCAAGAACCAGGAGCCAAATGTTTGCAGATGCTAATTTAGTTTCATTTGCTGTCAGTTGAAATTCTACCCTGCGCTTCTCAAGACTTGCCCTGTTCAGGACATCTACTTTTAGTTTGGAATACTATAGCATACTGCAGCATACGAATTATGGCGTTACAGGCGTTACATAAGTTGGACATTACGGTGAGTCGTCATTGATGCGCGGCGGTGCCAAGTCGCATGTGCGGGCAGTAGCATCAACAAGATCATCTTAAGTTGGCCGACACGGTTACGTAAGAATTCCTGATTCTCCTTTCAGGATTACACAGCGACGCACCTTTGCAACCGCTTTCGCCTACCGCCCTGCTGCCCTCAAGTGTGTATATGTATGTAATATATGCACAGACTATATCATAAATGTAGAATTGTAGAACTGCTTAAACTGTTTGTCGCTGTAGTCTATCGTGTCACTTATTCTTTTGGGACCCTGTAAACCTTTGATTTGCCCTGTCTCAGAGCCACGTGGATGGTGCCACTATCGCGGCGGGATCACCCTATGGCTGCGGGGTGCAGCCGGACGAGGACTGGGAAATATGGGCAGCATCGTAGAAGGTGCTGGTGTCTTTTCATGATTTTTCTTCGTATTTATCTCATTTCAGTCCTGGGTCCTGGGTGATGCTGAGGGAAATGTCACTACTGTCCCCTCATTTTCCTGTCGGCTCAGCTAAGCATGTCAAGCCCGGAATTGGACATCGCAAGGGTTGGTCCTAAATCCCATGGATCCAACCCATGAAATCCATGACATTCCTCGTCATGTTTGTAACTTGGAATACAAAACACGAGATCGGAAGCAAATTGGAAGCAAAAAGCTTGAGAATCGCTTCAACGGCCATTAATTTCGATTCGATCAAGACGCGATCATTACGCTGCTGCTGCCAGGAAGATCGCTGCTACTATGGTCATGTAGATATCAAAGCTTCCATCGCTTGGGTGCCGCTCTGGCTTAAAGACCACTTAGTTTGCATTGACGTTGCGTATATCAGCTCCGAAGGTTTCGTTTACAAGAAAGGCTCAGAATGGATAGAAAGGACACCCACCACTTGGCGTGATAGAATCAAGCGGGACACCCACATCCTTATTGAATCGATAGCGTATTGACTTAGGCCACCTCGCCACCTTAGGACACACGCATCGCAAGCATCGCTTGATTTGTTGAAATTAACTTAGTGACACAAAGGTTGTTCCAGATTAGGGTTCGAGCATTTTTGCACAAGTCTTATGGCGCTGAAGCATCAGAAAGTACACCATCGCCTCCATGTATAGTAATTCTCTTGCGGATGGTGGTGCAATGAGCAAAGTATGCTCTCGCTCTCGTTCCCGCTTCTCAAGTATACAACTTTCACACAACAAGTAAAAAGGTAGATGTTCTCTTCTTTGCACCACAAACATGGACAAGTACTCCCAAAAACGCCAAAAAGCTCACACATGGACCAGCAAAGTTTAGTTTGTGGACCAATCTCCAACCAATTGTTTGACCTTCTCTTTCGCCGCTGGAAAGATGCAGCACTGCAGTGATTCATCGCTCATGTTGAATCACTCAGTGCCAGTCTTCTACTATGCTTGCAGGTATTGGCGACATGAGCAAGGTCTTATTGATGATCCGGCCAACTTGATTCTTGCCTTTTGATGTCCTTAGATACTTATTCGTGGTGTCAGTGCCACCCTTGAGTCAAAAACGATAGTGCCATGCTACCTATATAGTTCTAGACTAAGAGTCTGGGCAATGCTTCGTGAGTGGCTTCAGACATTCAGTGAGACCTGCACCAACCTGGTGTCTCCTTTACGTAGGATTAATTGTACCATTTGGCATTGGTAGTCAACCACAGCCAGCAGCTGAGCCACACTTCCAAGTCTCGCACAGAAGCAGTTGTTTTTGAATTGGATGCAAGCCAAGGAAGAATATCCCTGTACTACTCTTCAATGGCAAGTGGGACGAATGTGTCTACACCAGGAGCCAGCAGTGCTGACTGATGCCAACCGGTCAACACACCGGCACTTGTCGACTGTGTAGTTCCGTGAGTCACTGCTGCGGTGCAGGGTCATGCAAGACACCTACAAGCAACTGCGGTTCTTCATGAACGAGAGCATGATTTTCCAACGGTTTTCCACACGTCCGGGACTTGGATCGCTGTGAAGGATTTGGTCATGTCCACTCCGTGGACTTGTCTATCTATTTCAGGATGTGAATCCTACGAACGGGCTTCTGCTTACAGTGGACACTTGCAAAGACTCTTGTAGCCTCCCACCCAAGAGATTTGACCTTCCGGTGCCTGTCTTGAGTAAAAGACCTTTGCACGTCTTGAGTCGTGTGAATGTAGTTGGCCTGTTTGCGTCAGATGCAGCCCATGTTTGGAGCTTGGACAATGGCCAGTGCAGCTGCCACTTGGCATCTATTGCACATTTGGACTGGCAGGACTGCCATGATATTTCAGCAAGGCCACAAGAACAGGCAATGTCTATATATATATATACTCGCTTGCAACTTGCTGATCTGAAAGCTTTCAGTGTCAAAGGAGCCTGTTTTAGTCGCAGCTGCCGCATCCGAGGCGGTACTTGCTCAGACTTTGTTGGATCTTTGGAATGTTGTGACTTGGTATGGGTGAAGTAGCTGGTTGCTCAGGTGACTTGGTATGGTAAAGGTCTTAGCAGATTCTTGTGACGGAGTCATGTGAGTCATTCCACCCACCCAGGAGCTGGTTCCAAATCATGTACACTTCAGGTTTTGGAGTCCTTCAGGCCTCGGTCGCATCAGGGTCCCTCCCCCGCGGGTCGCCAGGGTCAACGCGCAGGCCCCGGGTCGCTCGGATACCACCGGCGGTGTCGATGCCACAGGCGATGTGAACAATTGCAACTACGATTTGAGTGGTGTCTCGGTGTCGAAAAGGAGGACTCCGCAAGGGCTTGCGATTCATCATATTTCATCGTGATGAATGGCAAGAAACCATGTCCTTTTTGCCTAGTTTTCATGAAGCAAAGACAGAATTGACGGTTTGCTGCGTGTGTTGCTTCCCAAAGCTCTCTTGCCTCACCAGGTGATTCACTCCGGGCATTCTATGGCGAGATCAAGCCACGAAAGGTAGCCCATCCAACGCTTGTGCACGTGGATCAGTGGCTGGAGCTGTGTAGTGCTGTGGAGTTGTTTTCAACATGACTGGCATGACACTCTCGCTCTTTCTACTTGTTGATTTTAATATCCCGAATCTGATCGAATCCGGACTCATCCATATTGTAACATCCCTGCCTCCACTTGAAATGTCTTCAGTTGAAGTCGTTTTGCTTTTCAGATTCAGTTGGAGTTGCATGCTTGAGATGGAGGAGATTCTGCGGAATTATGGGTTGTTGACTGCTAACAGAAAGATTTCGCCAAATTTGGCGTGTTTGGACTTGGAGTTTCAACCTATTGCTGATCCTTGCCCGAGGTGGAAGTATCTCCCACCAGAGGCTACCTTCAATGCGACGATTGGCGAACTTCCAAGGCCAGCGAAAGACACGAGCCTGCGAGTGTCTTATGCCTTATATGCTTCCAGTCAGATAGAGAAAGAGGAGAAGCCAAGTTGCGTCAGGTTCTTGAAGGAATGACAATCACAGTGACCACAATGACACGTCCAAAAGACTAACGGCACCCCTGAAACGGCCAGAATGGATTCAGCGCTGATCAGAGTTTCTGGGTGTTAAGGGTTCCTAGAGTTCGTGAATCTAGCTGATGCACCTTAGAGTTCTGGATTGTTTCAACAGCTTACAACGTGCATGACTGGAAGAGTATGAATAAACTGCAGTCGGAACACACCTGCAGAGTATGGCCTTGTCTGGCAGGGGTGGGCTGTGGAAGTTTGCCTTGGTCTATGTTCCCGAAAGCTGCAAAGAACGTGTTGACTCCTGCCGCATCCACGTAAACTATCACGGAGCCTTGGTCATTGGAGTTCTACAAAGTCTGGATCGCCAAAGTCATGGAGTTCTACAGAACTTGTTCGAAGAAGAACTCCAGCAGACAGATCTGTAAAAAGTGGGTTTGTTTGCGAAGTGGCTGATGCTTTGCTTTGTCCCACCTGATGAGGATGCATCAAGAAGCGGTTGGACCGCAGGCGGTTGTGGGTGTCTTGGTCAAGGCTATAAGATAGTAGAAGACTTATCAAGAATTGTCTAGACATTCAGGCGTTTGGGTTGGGAACATTTTCTTGAAAGAAATACAGCACCTTGGGGCTAAAAGATGATGGAGTGCGGGGCCTCTCTTGGCTTTCCGTGCTTCGATTATCAGCTTCCATGGATGTGCAGCATCTGTCCTGGAGAAATTCTGTAAGATTTTAAGTTCTTGCATTCTGTTAGTGAGTGGTTTTCCTCATTGCCCTCAAGAGATTTCTTGCTTGCTTCAGAAGTTTGGGGTGTCACAATGATCGGAGCTCCTTGATGCTCTCGACTCGTAGGAGCCAGTCTTTCAGGATCAACCAGCTTTCTTGAATTGTCAAACAGCTGGAGAGCTGAGCTTGCTTGAGAGGAGGCGTGAAAAGGCCCTGAATGCATCAATCACACCAGCCCAACAGAAGGACCTCGCGCCTCCAAGCCTTGGATCATCATACCTCATCACAGGTTGCTTGTTCTCAAATGCACAGCTGAGGCAACCTCCATCAATCTCAACGAGTATGCTGAGGCCAATGACATCATTGTAGTCTATCCGCAGGCCCATGGAGTCGGGGCTGTTGCGAACGCACATCGCCAGCTCGACATCGCCAGCTCCCCCGCAGCTAGCACGTCAGTGTCTACAATGAGGATGCGAAGATTGTGGACAATTCGGGTCATTTTACTTTGAAGACAACTATAATTAATGTGAAGTGGTGAATCGGTAAAATACTTGAGCATGTGGATTACACGCCGGGAGCTGGGCAGCATGAATTGACACATGCAGCTTTTGAGAATTGGCACATTGAGCTTCACAGCGGACGCCAGGCCGCAGGTAGCCACGGCGAGGGCATTGGGTGTGCCCTGGCAGAGAAAGAATTGTAGGTTTCCCCAGAAATCTAGGAACAAATCATTAGTGCGTGAGCTATCCAGCGTCCTAGCTAGGAGCTTAGATCATATTGCTAGTAGCGAACTACTCCCTGGCTTGATTAAGTAGGCGCCTACTTAATTGAGTAAGGAGGCAGGGCCACGGCGGCCACGGGCTTTAAAAAGGGAAAAGAAGAGAAAATACAAAAACAACAGAGTTCAGAAGTTTGGTCAACTTGTGGTGACAGCATTGGTCCCCCCA
Source organism: Durusdinium trenchii (assembly GCA_963970005.1). Classification (NCBI taxonomy): domain Eukaryota; class Dinophyceae; order Suessiales; family Symbiodiniaceae; genus Durusdinium; species Durusdinium trenchii. The sequence goes on from CAXAMN010001113.1 coordinate 2,422,156, forward strand.
CAACCTGCTTTAGCTCACGGGGTCCACAGCGACGCGATGGTGATTACGTGTGGTAATTACAGCATTTCGTTGTACTCGCGGGGCCACTGGGGAGAGCGTTGACTCTGCAAAATAGTTTCTTTTTTGGTGTTTTTGTAAGGTTTTTGTTGTCATCAGTGTCAGAAGATAGTCTGGAATTGCGCAACAGGTGAACCGCAAATGAAGATGATGTTGGATGGAGTGGGGGGAGTTTGGGGGGGCTGATTTCGCTCTTGGTTGATTGGATGCAGCACTTTGATGATTTGCATAATTTTATGTGATGTACAATTCTTCGTTCGTTTGGAGTCATGTTGCTTTTCGCTGGGCTCAACAGACTGTTTTTGGCTCGAATGTTTTCAAAATGGAGATCGTGCTTGTGATCTCGTCGATGGGAAGGGCATTGGCAATGACATTGCCCTAGGGCCTAGGTTGACCAAAGTTGCTAGGTGTTGGAAATGACTAGAATTGACGACGGCATTCCCTTTGGAAATCAGGACCTGTTGAACACGAGGAGTCTCAAGATAAATGGGGGAATGCAATTCCCCCCGCGTCACTAACGACCCCGTGACCTTGTTTTTCTTTTGTGGTTAAACACAATATTCGTCCCTCAGGCCCAGGCAAAGCAATTGGACACGAGCAGAAGCAGAACCAATATGTTTGCGAGGTCCCCAAGGTTTCTGCTTGAAGCTTAGGTTGGAATTGGGGTGACGAGAAGGCTGACCACTATTTTGATACTCGAAGGCGGGGTGAGCCGAGTGTGCTTTTCAACAGTGACTCAGTGGGCCGGAACTGTGCACTCCAATGTACCTTCCACAAAGCATTGTCAAAATCGGCGCAGCAATTTGACTATTATATTAACTATATACTGTATATATATATAGTATATTAACTGTTATTCAGTTTTTATCGTACAATATATATATATGCATATGCAGTTTACAGTATACAGTATACACGTGGCTGCCCAACAATAGGACTGATCTTTCTGACTTGGCTGGAAGGAACTCATGCGTAGAGATTCGATGATCCGTAGCAGAGCAAAACATGTGGACTTCCATAGTTCTGAACTTCAGCACACCAGAACAAGTGGCCCTAGCTGGCAGTTGTCGCCATGGGCCTTATTGGCTTTTGCTCTCTGAGCCCAGGGCTGTTCAGCTCAGAACGATCATGAATCTCCTGGAGGATCTTCCCAATGCGATTCAAAACGCAAAGAATGTGGAGGACAGTTTGCTTGCGAGCAGTCTTTCCTTCGGCGCTTATCCCTCTCCTTTCCCCTTCCAGTGATGCCATACGCATAAAACTTGGGAAACCATGGAGAAAGAGAATGCGGCAGGGTGATTGTGCATTTCATGTGGCGTTGCGCCGGACCATGAGGAGCTGGGCAATGTAGAGGAAGATTCTGAAGATGCGAATGTATCCGTTGCATCATTGGTCGTTTGAGGAGCCGGGGGGGTGCATGTTATTGATGCATCCAGAAGGGACACCGGAAAGAACCTTTTTTGACTAAGACAGAGCCGTTGAAACAAGTTATCATAAGAGAGCCGTTTCTGTTCAAAAAGACTAAGGCTCCTTTTCTTTTCAAAGAACCATGTGTCAAGTTGCGGTTGCAGTAGCTGCTGTAGCTGTCAGAAACTTGGTAGATGCAGACAGTGGTTGATAGGCTTCGCTCATGTGTCCAATGAAAGCTTATTCTTGTTCAAGTTTGAGATGACCCGGGGCATGAGTGTCCATTTAGTTTATACCGTAATAATTAGGTACTTTGTACTTCAACTTTCTCCCCATGTCCATAGACAACGAACTTGGTACAGATCCCTGTTGACATTGATGCTTAGATGCTTTGATCGAGTCTTTTGTTCCCACTATTCTGGTTTTTGCTTCTTACGTACTCACATTTCTCGAGAAATGGAGGGTGTCAAGAAGGCTTCCGCCTTGCAAAGCTTGGTTGGAGACGTGAGCACCGTGAGGATCGAACTGTGGCATTTTCAAAGCTGCGTCGGTGCTCAAAGGGGAGCCCCTTGCTGTTTGGGCAATGAAAAAGGCTCCCATGCGCTGCTCTGGCAGAGATGTCAACCCTGAAGCAAGTGAGGGGCCTGAGGCGTGGTTAAGAACCTTTGGAGGTTTGTCGGAGGCTGCTAGAGGACAAGCGGAAATGGGCATGCTTCCCACAACAGCAGGGAGGTATATTTTTGGCAACCGCGCCCCTCAGGAGCCATGTGTTTATAATCTTTTTAGCTTTCGTGGCTTCGATGTCAATTGCACTATTGACGTCACTTGTACTTACAAACATACTTGATGCTACGGCATGGGGTGGGGTGGAGTTCTATTGACGTCACTTGTACTTGCAAACATAGTTGATGCTGCGCCATGGATGGGGTGGGGGTGGGGTGGAGTGGGGTTCTATCGACTTTTTTGGGGTTTGCGGCTTTGGTTCGTGTACGCGAACGTCGAAATGTCCAACAAGTCCTTCGAAACTTTTACACCGGAAAAACAGCGTATTCGAATGCGTTCGAAACTGTAGCGAAACATCTAACACGGACCAAGCAACCCATTCAGCACGTGAACACCTCCCAAACCTCTCGATCCACCGTTCACCTCACTGCCCGTGAGGGGAAAAAACCACAGACCCACTGACCCACGGCCGTTTCAACTTCACAGACCCACGGCCGCGTTTTTGGGACGCGCAGTCATACTTTACGACTGGTGAACGCGGTTCTCTTGTGAGCTGAAACTCTTCGTATCGGGATTTTGAGGACACAACTGTATTGTGACATGGTTCACACCCAAAGCCATTCCAGGTCATGGTTTATTTTAAAATCCAGATACGTGTTGTTTTGATGGCTGCAACCTATTTTGCGCACTTGCCTTGTGACACTCTGCGATGCAACGGAGAACCTCTTCCAGGGCCTAGGCGTTATGAAAACTCACTGTGCATTTCACTTCATTGGTGACAATGGTGTGAACCCGCTGAATATGTGTTGTGATTGTGCACCCACTCATGATGCCCCGACCCCCCCCCCAGCCTGTTTCGACGACTCTTCGATGACAACGTTGTGGCGATGTCTGCTGTGAAGCATCGGTCTGACATCGTTGTCATGTTGTGAAACATCGGTAGAACAAAACACTGCACACAGCAGGCGACTGGGGAGAGCGTCAACAAAAGCAGTCAACTTTAGCCTGTTGGAGCCAGCCAGGAAGAGAGTTGCCTGACAAGCGGATGTGCACTTTGCCTGTCTTTTGCATGTGCTATCCGATCGACCCAGACTGACTGTACCAAACATCCAATTTCCACCAAACCGTCCCATCAGAAGATTTGGTTCTTCGTATATGATGCACTCTCTTCACAATTGGACAGACCAGCCTGCCACCAACGGAGCTTTCCCCCTTTCATGACTAGCATTGGGGCAAAACCATGGCAAACTTTCAGAGTTTTGCTGTCCTGCGAGTGGGTTGCATGGATTCCGAAAAACGTATCAGTATCCCGTACCGGTCCCGTACCGGTGTAATTCTCTTTGCGCAGATTGAGGGGGCTCAAAGTATACAGTAGAAGACTGAAGAGCCATCCAAGATGGGCGAAGTGGTACGTGTGCCGACCGACAAGCTCATGGAGGACCGAATTCAATGAATGGCTCTTTCTTTCCTTCCAATCACACCTTTTCAGCAAGAAAGGCTGTGCTTCATAAGGCTAAAAGGAATTCTTTTAATACCTACTGTATTCAGGTATGGTCCAGCATGCGATTGTCTTTGCATCCTTCCATTTCAAAGGTCTCTGAAATGCATGTATTAATATAACTGATTATAATTACCTAGTTCACATGTGGTCTTGCTTGGCACTTCTACCCACGTTGCGGTTTAGTTTACCTGTGATACGACCACATGTCCCTCTAGTTGAAGCAGGCTTCCGTGGGTTTACCTTCACCACTTCCTGAAACACCCCAGAAGCCCAGAAGAGGTTTACCAACGACAACCAGGGATTCTGCCACGCAGGAGCAGAGAAATGGTGCTCCTGTTGTACTATGCATGTGGCTTTGTGTGCCTGCGTGCCTAGGCTTCGAAGACAGAATCAGCCTAGACCGTTTCACTTACCTTCACCTCACTCCACTTTCTTCATTCTCCCGTGATGTAGCCCCTGTTGCCTAACTTGACACTTGACAGGATTTAAGAGGGATCTTTGCCAGGGATAGACTGTATGCCATTGTAAAGATCATCACATCATTCCACATTTTGGCCCATGGGTTTCTCGTCCAATTCGCCACTTGTGGACATCATAGAGCCATGTACCACAACAACTCTGCAGACTGCTAAGAAGCTAACAACAGATGGATTTGTGGCTCTTCCGTTATATACCCACTTGACTGACTCAGAACGAGGTGCTGCTGCTTTTGGATCCCAATGCTGTTCTTCATGGGAGCAGCCAACGCTTTGCCAATTTGCCCCAACTATGACAGGAAGCTTGGACAACTTGAACAGAGCTTGCAGCCACTTCCATGCCCTTTCTGGAGCTCAACCATCGTTTCTCTCGGACGGTTATTCGTTAGCCACATGCATATAGTCACACGTCGGTTTCCATTCACACGGTGGGTGCATCTTTCGGGTGATACAGTGTCTCGCTGCAGTCGCATCCGTACTGTATCGGAGTTTGATCGCTCCGACTCGCGCTGACCTGCCGACCGCCAGCTTCACCATTTGGATGAAGACCTATGGCCTCGCTCCGACCCTCTGTGCAATTGCCGTGCAGTTCTTGGTGACTTTGACTGCGTGTTGCTCGGAGGCCCAGATTGCGAGAGCCATCGGCTGGTGGGGGTTATCGGCCAAAGACTGAACTGACTGAGCAGAAATATGACTGAGACATACTGAGACTTTGTTACTTCCTGATATGTCCTGATATCAACTGCGTAAAATGAGAAGGCTCATGCATGCTGTATTGTAATATATTGTATTTTATTGTGATGCTCTATGTTACATAATTAGTGTTACATACGTTTGAACTGCGTATAATTTGCTTGCCTCTTTAGGGAAGGCTTACAAGGAAGACTTTGAATGCGTGGTGTGTGTGTTGTACACCTTGGATCCACAGGTAACCTTTTGCTTTTTGGCAAGAATCTGCCAGGGGAGCGGTGGGCATTCCTAAAGTCACCGCTCAACGAAGACAATTTAAGTTTGCTGCGATATGCAATCTGGGCGCAGATTGCACGTACTTGCGAGAGGATGATCACCACGTATTTCCTCCTTGGTCCCGTACTTAACTAGAACAAGAACCTTGGCCTTTGCTTCCGTTTGAGTCTGCAGTCACACTAGGTCCCTTGGAACTTTGGAAGTGAAACGATGTCGGCCAGAGCTTTTGGAGATGTTGGACCTGGAGAAACTTTGGAATCTATGAGATCCGTTACATGTTACCTGGTTCACTGAGGCAGTTTTCACCTAGCCTTCTTCTAGGCGTTTGGTGGCCTTCGCACGAACTCTTATCCCGTGTGTGTCTCTCCTTGTCGGAGTGAGCCCAAAGAGTGCCCTCCGTGGTCCTGTTGAGCAGGGGTTTGTCTCTTTTAGCGTGCCCACAGGAGCAGGTCGTAGACCGGAACGTGCCCAAAGCGAGCGCAGTTGCCAGCATGGTTCAAGGTGGCCGGAGCGGCCGTACGTTTAAGGCTCAGTGGGTCCGGACCTCAACTTAGCGTGCACACCGCGCGCATACGTCCCAAACGAGGCTAGGTTTTGGCCCTCTCCTCTGGTTCCCCCCTTACGGCTTCTCCGGGACGCGTGTATGTACCTGCTGGAGTGATGCTGACACGATGCGATGTGAACCATTTTCTTCCCTTTTTTGCCAGCTTTCTCTTGCTTCTCTCTGTTGTTCTTTGTTTTTCCTTTCTTTGGTTGTTTTCTAGCAGGTTTGTCAGGTGCCATCATGCCATCAGGTCGGAGTCGATTTTACACCCGTCTTTCACTTAGGCCTTCAACTTAGGCCTCTCCAGGGCAAGGGGCTTTCATACCGTACGTACCTTTATCCCCCGTGTGTGTGGGAGCGTCTACATCACAGTCAGGTCGCAATCACTGTCTTTTCAAATTGGCATTGCGCCTGCAAGTTCTCACTGGCTTGGTGTACCTTGGCAGGATGAAGAGTACCAGACGCAATAGGGTGGATGGAAAAGAACATGTACTGTGCGTCTGCATGTTGCGACTGCTGCAGATGCCACTAGCTGCTACCAATTCAACCTAGCACTGTAATCATGAAGCAATGACAACTGGTGTGCGTTGAAGCCAATCACATGGAAATGAAATACATCAATATTCTGACTCATGTCTCATGCTGATACATTCCAATGCATGAAATACCATCACTACTGCAGCAGAAACAACTGCAGTTACTGCTTCTGATCATGCTGCTTCTAATACTAGATCATTCCATTGCTACTGTGCTGAATGTGATTGGGGCCCCTGCTGCTGTGATGTTCATACTGCGACTGTTTTATGAAACAAACACTCGGCACTCCTGTGAAAATAAGCTGTTTGTCACAACCTCGCTGGGATTCGTGCCATTGTGACGGGGAATCTGCGACGAATCCAGCGCCAGGTAAAAAGGAAGACCGTTGCATCATTTTGCTCGGCGGACAATTATATATATATATATATTTTTCTTCTAGACTTGGATCACAAATGGGCCAGGGTTTCTTCCACACTGTAGAACTCCCATTCAGACTCGCGGATCTACACCAGTTGCTCAAACGTATTGTGGATGTGGTCGCCTCATGCTGTATATGCTGTTTATATCTGTTTATGGATCCAGAAGATCGTGGCTGTCGACCCACATAGTGTGGATTTGTACCAGACCTGCGGTTTGTCAAATTTTGCTTGCAATCTGAGGGGCGTTGGTCTGATGGCCTGGGGTTGGGTGGAGTATTCGCAGACGGAAGAGACGCCTTGCGTGGGCACTGGGGACATCAATCCCAGGACGTTGGCCCTTGCATCTCGGCAGCCCTTGCATCTTCTCACGACCACTTTTCTTCCGCTGTCCAAAGCAGTTTGTTGCTTTCATCGTAGTCTGCACTGGCACAGTCTAGAATCTATGTTGCTTGTTTCGTACATTGGCCATACCTCCATGCTTGCAGGTCTTTTTGATCTTTGGGTCCATTGGAGCTCCAGGAGTGCTAACAGCTGCTTTGATGAGGGGCTGCTGCGGCGATGTGCCCCTCAGCTGCAGGTCCGGAGGTGCTTTGAGCTGGGAAAAGCCTTATTTGCAAAGAACGGACGCGCGGACGTGGGCCATGGTGGAACAAACATCAAATCGAATCAAATCGAAACAAACGTCTTTCCTTACTTTTGCAAGCTTCAAGCAAAAAGCGAAGTAAGGAGCACAAGCATGTGTTTTCAAAGCGGCAAATCAGTAGAACAGCATCTTGCAGCATCTCTGCATCGTTTTGCAATACTCAAATGATGGTTCAGTCGAAGCTTCCCAAGGCACAACTGATCATGGAACAAAACACAACATAACCGACTGTGAATCGAAAAGAAACCGGGATAAACCGGGCAACAAATTCGTTGCCACCTACATTTGCCACCCGCCACAGCTTACCGAAGCCCGAATGGGGACGCTTTTGGAAGTCGCCGCTGAAACTGAGCAACACGAAGACGCAAAAGATGTTGCTAGCTGAGGAACGAGCGCAAAATGGTGAATGGAAGTGACACCGGCGTTATGCCGTGAGCAGATTGTCGACCGGTCATTTTGTAGGCTTTCTCAGCGTGCCTTCTTGAAGGGAATGCCACTGAGCATTGCGGCAGCGTACCTGCCTGCCTGAATTCGGCACGCCTGTGAGGGGATCATTGTTTCCTTACTTTCCTTGCGTGCTACATGGCACTATCTTTGCAGGGTGCTCCTTTGTGCAGAAGCAGATAAGGATGCAGCTCTACCGACACAACGAAAAGAAATGCCGTCCCAGGAGTTGTGAGAATGAGGGCACTCGGCTTGTTTCTCGTGCATGAGGCGCTTTTTCGGTGACATTCAGACTGTCCTAACTCATGAACTTCAGAACAACGGAAACCTAGTTTGTCCCTTACAAACATTTCAGAGCCTGGGTACGTTGGTTTTCCGATCACTGCCCAGGACATGACGTTGGCGGATGCGCAGGTCCTGGAAAATGCTGGGAACTCTGGCTTTGGATCTCTGAGACCTCTGGCTTTACACGCCTTAGGAGCAAGGATGCTACTAGGAGCAAAGGGCATCGCTACTAGGAACAAGGACGCTACTAGGGGCTCCTGGCCTTACTAGTAGTAACAAGAAGCCACTAGGAGCAAATTCTAGTTAAAATTTATCGTGTCCTCAATGCATCGAATGACGAGTCAGTCCATCGAATGCCCTGCGAAGTCAGCCCCCGAAAGAGGTTGATCCTCATCGATGGAGAAACCGATGTGCTTGCAGTTAAGAATACATTCACACCGCATTCTGCGACAGGGCCACTTGTGAGCATTGCAACATACTCATCCACATGGAGAGCGCTGCCAACTCTACAAACCGAACATGTTGGCAAGCCAGCCTGAGTCTGAACCTGCGGCACCCCTGACCCCTGACCCCTTTCATAGCCAGGTGGACAAAGAAACATCTCCGCGGCAAAATCGGGAGCAATGCTGCAACTGTACAAACAGCAACTCAACCCACGCGTCTTGAAGAGGCCGAAACAGTTCTGCGGGTCTTTCTGACTCAGGTGGTCACTCAACTCCTGCTCTTCCTGAGTCTCACTGGCTTCTGGTCCTAGCGCACGCTTCCAAGTGGCTTGGCCAGCGCGACCCCCCCCGGTCGGAGAGCCGAAGTCGTCACCCCTCAGGGAGAGGATCGACACTTCGTACTGCCTGGCGCTGCCAAACCTGGCGCTGCACGGCTTTGACCAAGCACCGATACAAGAAGGATGCGCATCAACAGCTCATGATTGTTGCCAACAGCTCATGGCCAAGAGTATGTAAGCACAGATGCTTGAGTATTCCTTCTGGGCAAAGGCCATCCCAAACATACTTGCCACCACTTCCTACCTGGAGAAACAACAAGCAGGCTCCGCCAAGCGCAGCGGAGACCGAAGTGGACCATGGGTGGTTCCACCAGCCTTTAAAACACTGGTAACTTTCCCACTCTGGTCATCATGATTAACAGCCGGTGAACACTTTGCGGCAAAAGTCCTAGGATCATGCAGGTCTGTCTCAACCAACAAGCAGCCTTCATGCCATCGTGTAGTCCTCCACATGGGAGCGGCTGCCGGTCGTGCCACATTGGCACTGGGGCTTGTCAAGGCTATCCTAGCAATGCCTGCTTTTCCTGGGGCCCTCACATGAATACACACACAGGTATATAACTAATTATAGTTATATACATATAAACATAAATATATACACATGCAACTCCTCCATGTTTCAGGCGCAGAGCGCTGCAGTTTCCCAGCACTCAAAGATAGGATGAGGCGTCTCATTCCACAATGGGCCCATATCATAGTAGAGTTGCATCCCTGTGTACCTCGCATCCCTGTGTACCTCATAATGATGCTTGGCAATGGTATGTAGAAACCTCGTCCAAATAACATTCACAATGCAGCAAACTTGCAATCAACATCAAAGCACTTGCTCAAAGTCAAAACCGTGAAACAACAGCAAAGCATAACAACATCAAGCCTTGCAACAAATTCAAATTGATTAGAATAAGGGTCCTTGTAACTGCAATGTCCTTCACATGAGCCCCAGCACAATACCATGGTATTGCACCATGAAAGACATCCGGGCTTTACCATAAGTCCCAGTACGAGCCTGTTTGGCAGTTTGGCACATGTTTTACAGAGTCTATTTCTCAGTCAGCTTTCTGGTTACATGCATACAGTAATTGCTTCTTTATGACAGCGCCTATAAGCGCTGTAAGGGGCCGTGCGTTTGACAGGCTTTGTGGTTTCCGGAGATCACTCCACTCAATTTTGCCAAGCTTTTCCCACAGGATTCCTAAGAGACTGTCGCAGTACTTGCTTCACCAGAATCTTTATGACAGCTCATGCCCATGAAGTGTAGCGCCACTTGTGGGTTTTCGCCCTTGAATTGTATGAAGGTAGGCAGCTTGTTAGGCAGGTAGCCTTGGCTGCCTTGGTAGCATATCCATTGCATTTCTTGTGGCGTAGCCAATGGAGTCACTCCGCCTTGTTCCAAGTTCTGCAATGTGCTGGTCGAAAAGAATATGGATTTGTGCTGCATTTTGGTCGAGCGACTTGGCGGTGTCGACCAGTGGCGACCTTTTTGCTTCAAGCTATAAACGGCGGCAGGATGGAAGCACTATGAAATATTGATTCCAGTTTATACTGTATTCATTCATTTTGCGCAAGAGTTGTTCGCAACCATTTTGGCGGGATTTCTTGGCCAGAGCTGGGAACATTGGCCTGAGGAAGCATGTGGCTGACAAAGCGCAGCCCAGACCCGAGGATGTGTTTTGTTTTTTCTAAGACAGAAGTGATAGAAACATGATTTTACCCCAGATGTTGAATCACCAGGACATGCTGGGGGCCCAGCAAAATTAGTGGTGCAGGTTTTGGATAGCATGTTGTTTTAAATACCTCGAGTGGCACATTAGTCGCGTATTTGCTTGTCCGTCATGGGTGTGATACTCTTATTGACTTATCGACACAGTGCTTGGTGGCAGAAAGTAAGAAATCAAGAGAGGACCCGAGAGAGGCTGTCCAGCAAAACGTGCACCCATGGCCCTCTGCATGGCCCTCTGCATGGGTCGCAGTCAGCCACATGTGTCCTGCTGAATTACTGTAGCCCTTTTCGTCTTGTTACTAGTAGCGATGGCCTCCAACCTACTTGCGATGGCCTCCACCTAATAGCGTCCTTTGTGTCAGGCAAGATGTTGATGTCAACATCACCCCCAACGTTGAGACTCGTCTTGAGCACAAGGTCCGAGGGACCCAAGGGAATTCAGACGGACGCTGAACATATGAGGCTGCTTAGGCAACCCTTTCGCTTTTGGATGATTGTCACGGAGACGGACACTGACAGACGGCACAGTTCATTTGCAATGATTTTGTTGAATTCAGTGCATATTACATCTTACAGAGTCCTGGTCAACATACAGCCTGTCTCATTTTTCACTTCTCCATTGTTGCACCGTCATTTTTGAGTTGTTGCTTCGGGAATTATATAATGCTTTTAATGGAACGAGATGTGGGAAGAACCCACACAAAGTCTTAGGACAGAAAAGGTCATCGCATTGATACAAAGTGAAGCAGATGAATGTGCCTCGTTTGCCGCAGCGCGTGTATCCGCACAACATGTTCTATGCCAGAAGCTCAGCAGGGCAGAGTGATTTTGCCTTTGGCATAGGTGCAAGCAGGAAAGTGGACAGTGGTAGTGCTAATCTGGAAAGAATTGCTCCATATGGCTCCCACCAGTACACTTCGGCCTTCAACGAGGCTGTTTTGTTGTCTCTAGACCTCACGCGCTCCTCAGATGTTTTGCGCTTCTAGAGTTCCATCGAAGGTCGGAATAATGAGCTTTGGTCTTGTAGTCTGCATTGGCGACGTGCATTGGATCACGCAATGCACACATCTTACGTGCGAAATCAGATGGCTACTCTGCGAAATCGGATGATTTGCTTAGGACAGCAAAGAGCACATCAATCAGTGGCTCCAGGCACTCATATTTGAAGCCTGCAAAGAAGCGCACCAACTCCGTGGATCATCCCCGAAATGTGCTACACCTTCAGAGTGCACACGAATTCCCTGTGTTGGTGTTGGGGTTCGCCTGAAACTTGCAACTTAACGCAGCTTCATGGGAGATGTGAGGTTAAACTGCAGCGAGTGTTGTCAGGTTTCAGGAAAAGGGATCTCTTGTTAATTTAATGCAACGTTTTCTCCGCGCAACCCTGGAGCAAGGTGGATAAATCACTTATCACTATCACCTGTTAAGAACTTTCGAGGCTCCAAAGATGCCGATAAACTTAGGAACCAAATCATTAGTGAAGCTGCCCCCCGCCCTCAGGCGGCCGGAGCTTTCTTGAAGAAGTGTGATCTATCCTGCGTTCAGTTACTAGAAGCTAACTTCCTCTAGCAGGTTACTGTACCTCCTTAATTAGGTAGGCACCTACTTAATTAAGTAGGAACGACAGGATTTTGCCTTTCTACTTGTATTTGCCTGATCTCGCTCTGGATCGTCACATGAAACACTGTTCAGCTCTTCCGCCCCTCGCTCTTCCCGCGCCAGCAAATCCCCGAGTACTTGCGGCCGATCCCTGGCTCGGTGTCCATGATGGACTTGAAGGTAGCGATGGACTGGTCCGCTGAGCTTTTCAGTCGAATCTGCGATGCGCTTTGCTACTAGTAGCTTCTTTTTAATAGTAGTAAGGCCAGGAGCTACTAGTTACTAGTAGCGTCCTTGCTCCTAGTAGCGATGCCCTTTGTTACTAGTAGCGATGCCCTTTGTCACTAGTAGTGATGCCCTGTGCTACTAGGCCTCAGGTTTGAATCTGCATTAAGAATTTTGATAGACTTCTCTAGCGAATCCAGACATGCATGATACCTGATGCACGGAGTGTCGCAGAGTGGCATGATACACGGAGTTTCCGGACGTAGTGGTATAGGTGGCAGACGGTGGCAGTGACTTCTGAGCACCGCAGATCTACAAAGACTTCTATCAGCATTTTGCCAGCTATCAGCAACGCCTGCCTCAAGGAGACCATGTGGATGTAGTAAATCAGCAACAAACTTCAAACCTCCCACTCTCAATACGCAAGTGCTAGACTAGATGGTTATACCGACCCATGAAACATGATGCTTTGTCTGAGAGAATGAGGGTCGGCCCTCTTGATTTGATGGACGAGCGCGCGTGCTCGCTGCTGCAAGCATATCACTTGGTTTGTGGTTTGTTGCTGTATCATTGTTGAGGCCCACTAGTTTTTGACCTGGGTCCTTTCATGTTCTGCAACTAATTGTAGGCCGGTCGTTCATGTGATGCAAACACGCGCTGGTGGAGACCTTTAAACGCCTTACCGCTTTTGGCTCAAGACTGCCTCTACAAGGGAAGACTCTAATCGGCAATGTCAATGTCATAGCTTTCCCAGATCAGACACAGCAGTAGGTCAGAAGAGAAGAGTCTCTACAGGGAAAGCAATGGGTACTGAAATGAGGCAGAGAACACACTTACTGCAATGCATTTTGATGCTACAATAACCTGTGTCTATAGCTGAATCCAAGCATAACGGCAAGCAGAGAAAGCTCGAAGATAAATAGTGACAGCATTTGCAATGGCCAAGCTTCCGGCTTTGTTGGCATGAAAAAGCTGAGGAGGAATGTTGGGCTTCGGGCTTGTTATTCCTTTCTTTGTCATGTCCTGTCCCATGCAGCCAACATATATACATCTATGCAACGAGGAAGAAGAAGAAGCCCGTGAAAGCAGAGCTTGACTTGCCAGGTGCCTCCCTTATTCATTACTCCAAGTGTCCTACCCATTTGTGGACAGTTGCGCTTGTTCAATCAATGGTTCAATGGTAGCAGATTGCCATTTATCATCATTTATTCATGTTGGTTCTTTGACAAAGAATACCGCTAGTAGGTTGGAGGCCATCGCTGACAAACATGTTTGAACGAAGGTGAGATGAAGATTCATGTCTGCAGGAGTAGTTCGGTAGTTCGGTGATTGCATCAGAAAAGAACAGGTGCTTCGCAGTGCTTCGCCTGATTCATCTTGAATCGTTTGTTTCAGGTGATCCATTGAAGCGCCAAGCAGCGCAAGCAGTGTTGAAGGCTGTCGACGAAGAAGGCACCCAGACTTGACATTTCTATACATTTCTGAACTTGTGTCGAAGTTGGGAACGTAGCATTGGAGGTCTAAAGTTGCAGGTCAAGATTAATCGAAGGCAATGAAGGATCTTTATTGGTTATCGAGTTATCGAACATCTTTGAGGCGTGTTGATGGAGTGCTTGCCGGAGTGGCATCGCCAATTCAAACCACAGCTTGGCCGCTTTAGGACGTGCTTGGGCTGCACTGCAAAGAGGTCATTTTCTGTTGACATGGCATAGATGATTTTTGAGAGGCGCCAGTCTTTGCTCTTGGGTGCATTGGAGAGTTGGAGAATGAGAGGTCGCCGCGTTCGTGCTTGAAATTGACCTTCAATGTTACCGGCCCTGAGAGGTTGGCCAACATTGGCTAGGCTGTCTCTACAAACTGTCAGAAACAACGTACTAAACCTGCCTTAACTCCTTGCCTAGGTTCTTGAAGACGCTTCCAAATCTCTTCAGCATCACTGACATCCCTGGGGACTGCTTTGTGGTAGGGCTACCAAGATTGTCCTAGATTGGTTGAATTTAGGCATGCGGGTCGCTACTCTTTCAGCGCTTCCAATGCAGATTTGAGCGGGTATTGGAGACACTCCAGATGCTGATATTCAGAACTTGACAATATTATTCCACTGCCACTAACGAATGTTCTGAGGAACAGTGGAATGGAGGCTATCAGAAGTTTAAGTCGCGGTTGTGGTGATACGTTGTCCGGTTGTCTTGAATATTGAAGCAAATTGATACGGTCCATGCACCGCACAACCTGGTCAGCCATTGGCCGATCCGTCAAGTGGTGTCCTGATTTGAGAACTCTGTTGCTCCAGAGGTGTCCGGATTCTTGCGAAAGAATGCGCTAACTTTGAGAACTCTGTGTCTTGGACGAACGGCCTTCCCCCGCCTGCAGGTTTCTCGTGCGAACGGCCTTCCCCCGCCGTCTTTCGCGTTGAAAGATCGTCGCTGCTGGAGACGGGCGGTGCGAAAGGCCTGGCGCAGGCGAGGAAGAGCAGAGCAGTTTCGCGAACAGCGAACGGTCAATCAATACGGGGAGCATTACCAAAGGTTCTTTGACATTTGTCCAACGGAAGATGCTTGGAACTTCCGTTTTGTTTGTGTTGCAACCTATCTACTTCAGCACAATTGTTTGTCATTTCATGGTAGTTTTTCTGTGTGCAACCATCATCAACCGCAGCTGAGCCGACATGTTGACATGCGCTTCTTCGGAGAGGTACTGCGAAGAGGTAAGCTCCCCAAGCGTTGAGGAATTTAAATGCCTTTTGGATGCAAGTTGGGTCATGATGCAGGGCTGCAAAGAATTCACGCACCCCATGGTGTTTGAATATCAGGACAACAAGTAGCAGTGGTATTGCTTGGACTGCAGCCGAAAGGAATTGTGTGAAAGTGAGCAGATACAAGCCAGCGTATGCATGTACATATACAGTATATATATATATATTACTGTATATGCATACAAGCGTGCATATATCTCATATATATATAGATATTACGCATACAAGCGTGTGTGTATATATATATATAGCACGTATACACAGGCTCAAGACTCAAGATTTCGGCTCGAGCCACTAGCCTCCAACTCCGGTGGGAACAACGCGAGAACATCGAGAACGTCTTAGAGACAGAGCAGGGTGGCCAGGCGTTGGAACCTTGGAGATGTCCATGAAGCGCAGCTATGCAGTTTGCAAGAGCTGCAATCAGAGCTGGATCTGGCAGGACCGGCTTTTGACCAAGCCGGACCTGCAGTGCAATCACTGTGGAGCGGCCTGGCAAAAGCAGCTTCCAGAGTGACATAGGCTCCTTGGAACTACACAAAGACTGGAGCTACTTGGCCCAGCAAGACAAGCCGCCTGGCACACATGGAGGCCAACCACCCAAGAAGGTGAAGAAGGTCAGGCAAACTGTCTTGTGCAAGGCAGTGCAAGAGCACTGGGCCAACCTCCCTGAGGCCTTGAGAACACAGTGTGAAGCACTTGGAGTGCAGGTTGCTGCACCCCCACCACCTCAGGATCTGCCAGCGCTCATCAAGGAGCACTTGCAGAGCCTCCCGTCGGAGTTGAAAGAAGCTGTGGAGAAGATCGTCGAGCCCACGAAGCCTGAACCTACTCTAGCTAGCAAGCTCAAGATGTCAGTTCAGGCTTTGCGGCAGCTGTCTGACAAGAAGCGGCCATTCAGGCCAAGGCAGATGCGGTAATACAGGCCTTGTTGCAAGAGTTGGAGGACCTTCAAAGCAAGATAGAAGGTGCTCAGAAAGATTTGCAGCAGGCTACCTCGCTCTACAACCAGCAGCTGGAGAAGGACAGGCCACTGAAGAGGTCTATGTTGATCCGGATGAGATCTAGCCTGAGAACCTGATGGTCATCATAGTGTAGGTGTACATGCCACTGATGCACAGATGAAGGAGTTTGCGCACAAGCTTGGCGAGAACGTGTCAAAAAGAAGGAAGTATGGGTAACCCCGCGTGCCCACAGCTTCAGCATTCAAGAAGGGTTTCACATGTGGCTGAGTGTGCTCACCTTGGGGCAAACGATGGATGCATTCAGCCTGCGTCTGCAGTTTTTGGCTCAGAAGATCGACAGCAAGGCCAGTCGACTTGTGAGCATTTGAGGCCATCACCCAAGCTTGATGTGGCGATGATGACGGAAGGGGCTTCCTTTCCGTCTTTTGGTGGAGGAGCTGGTGGTGTTGATGATGAAACAATGACCCAAGCCTCAGAAAGAGAAGAACCTTTAGAACCTGGAGACTATGTGCTGCAGAACTTCCAATGCCGATTGGGCAATCCCCGCAATCGGTGCTATGCCAATTCGCCTTTCAGACTATGGGCAGGAAGCGTCCTCTCAGGACCACAAATGTGGAACAAAACAGCCTCAGCTGTGATGGCAGCTCTAAGTGACAATGAGACGGTTCAGATCACTAGTCTGAGCACCTTGCAAACCTTGTGGAACAGATTTGATGATCGGATTCAAGATGATGCCGCGCGTTTTCTTTCCGAAATGGTGGAGCTTGCCAGTCCTGGTCAAGTCATCGCTAATCATTTCCATGTGGATCATCGACAACAGGTGCACAGGAGGAAAGAGTTCCCGACGCACCTGATCTTTGAGGACCAGGCTGAAGAGCAAGAACTTAAAACCCGAATCAGTAGATAGGCCAACACGGCAGAAGGTCAGATCCTAGATGGCACTGGGCTTTGGGTAGCCCAGATAGGGCGATACACTCTTCAAGATGGAGAGTGACCAAGCAGCATCATCAGATTCTCAACGTTCCGTCCATCTCCAACCTTCCGGTCACCCAGGATGGCAACGGAACAAAACTGACTGAGCAGTACTCACACGCACAAGAGTGGTCACTTCTTGGCAGTCTTTGTCTACCGGGGGCTAAACTGGCCTGTTGATGATGGATCATTCCCTCGCCCGACTCCTTACTTGCAGGATGCGCTCAAGACGCAGATTGTCCAGGTATGGGCTGCGCCGTCCCGTGGATTGCTTCCTGCTAGTATTCCAAAAGAGACGCTGTCTTGCTGGTGTTGGCTTCACCTTTGCCAACGTCACCAATCTTGGCCAGGCAGTGAGGCAGTGGTTGACGGGACGCACTAGAACCCCCATCTTCATGGTTGAGACCCATCTTGAGAGGATCACGCCAAGACACTTCAATGGTTTGGCGCCAGGGGCTATATGGAGTGCTTGGGCAGGCAGCTGCGCAAAGCCCCAAAAGGGGCACGCATGGTGGCATGCTTTTGCTCTACCCTAGTCATCTCCATTTTCACTTTGTCCAGAAGCAGCTCATTGATGGTTCTGGTTGGTTTGCGGTTCATTGGACCTTTGACAACTTTGGAGTCATTGTCATCATGGTCTCTTTTAAGGCGGAGAGGGCATTCAGGGCTCCACCAATGCACTGCTCTGGTCCGGGCTTCTCACCTTGTCACTGGACTTTCAAAGCCAGTGACAATCATCGGAGACTTCAACATCACGCCTGAAGAGTTCATGACAACGACCGTGGGCACAGTGATGCAAGTTCATGTGCACCTTGCCAAGGACCTTGATCAGGTCACTGTGCAGCAGATCCAAAGGTTCCATCCACAACCCAGGTTGGAGAAAATCTACACTGAATGGACACAGCTGGACACCATTGAACTCCCAGTCAAGTGGATGGACAATGCGGTCACCCAGCTAGCTGGTTGTCTGTATCACAAGATTGAGCGCTATGTCCTTCAGGCTCACGATAAGCCTGTTTATGGTAGAGGCACGCAGCTTGGATACATCCAGAAGCCGCTCACAGATCCCAGCAAACCATGGTTGCGGCGCAAGGGAGCTCTTGCCTTCCGGTCACAATTGGAAGTACGCTTGCAGCAGCGCCTCCACCGCGCGCGCAAGGAAGATGGACAGATGCAACATCTTGAGAAACTGGGCTGGCGCATTGCTAGCCATTGGAGCCAAGATGCCAATGTGACTCTGGAAGGTTTCATGTTGCTTTTCAACATGTTATATGGTGGCGGGCGCGTGACCGTCTTGCTCGGCTTTGCCAAACAACAATGGGACCTGCGCCAAGAGGAAGTGTTCACCACTGAAACAACAATACAGAGATTGAATGAATAAGACCACGCGCCAGGGCTGTCGGGGCCTGTTCAGAATTTTGAAGCGGGATGAGGTGCCATATGAACGACCTTTTCAAAGCAAGCCAAGAGCTGAAAGAATGACCTTGAGAACACAACAGTGGGGAGAAATTTTGCAGCGAAGAGAACAGCAGCTGGAGCCGGGCGCCCTGCAAGCTCTGATCTCCCCTCCATGTGCATCAAGTGTGTGGCCTTGATGGCGCTGGCTATGACTTCTACAAGGCCTTGCCGTATCAGGCCACGCCTGACCTCATTGAAGTCTTCCGTCAGACGAAGAGCAAGCCACCATTCCAAATCAGTGGACTAATCAGGACGTTGAGCGTCCAATCGCTCTTGTTGCCTTGATGCATCGCCTTTGGTGCAAACTTCGTGCTCCATACACCAGACAATGGTAGCAAGACATCAAAGAGATTTACATCTGGGAGCGTGCAGTCCCTGGCACTGAATGCCTACAAGTTGCATTGAAAAGGGCTTTCATGACGGGGTACCAACAGGCCATGAAGCGCACCGTTGTTTCTGTGCTCTTGGACATGTCCAACTTCTACGACCGCATCAATGCATCAACTTAGAGAAGCTCTCCCAGCACTGGCTTGATTCAGACTATCCTGCAGTCCATGCAGCCTTGGCCATGCAACTCTACTGTGGCGCACGGATCCTGGAAGCTGAAGGAGAGGCTTCCGCGCCCGTGGACAAACAATGGAATCAGAAAGAGTTCAGCAAGAAATTCCCGCAGCTACACACCGACTTGTGGATTGATGACTTGAGCTTTGATGTGCAACTAGAGGAGGACAACCTGGTGATCTCTCCCGAGAAGATTGGCTTCGTTGTCCCCAACACCACTGCCAAGAGATTGCTCGTTGAACAACAGCTGGCGCACGGTCCTCAGATCCATGATGGCGTGAGGGATCCAGGAGCAGACTCCACAGCAGGGCGGCTGAGACGGATCATGACCATGAAGGTCAGGAGACACAAGGCTGCCAGACAGACCAGAAAGATGCAAACGCTAAAAATCCCGGCACCTTCCATCAAGCTTCGCCTGTACAAAGGCAGCGTCTTAGGCGGCATCAGCCGGGGTCATGAAGCCATGAGATTGGCTCCACAAACCAGGCTCCGCATCCGCAGTGCCATGGGCAGGCAACTAGCGCTGCAGAAGACTGGCAACCTGGACATCGTGTAGGACGTGCAACCACAACACCAGGGCCCAGACTACGGAGCTTTCCTTGACCAGGTCAATTTTGTAGGACAATGGCCAGAGGCACTGCGCAGAGATCTACAAATAGCAAAGGGCCCGGTAGCTGCACTCCAATGCTACCTGCGTGATCGAAGATCCACATGAAAGACAGTTGGCTAAACTAAACATCAAGGCAGAACTCAAAAGGGCAGAAGCTTCAGACCAATTGCACAGCATCAACAAACGGACTATGCTACAAGAAGTTCAGCGACCTCTTGATTGGACATCATGGAGGCGCCTGACGCGCGGGAGACGTGCTAGGCTTTCCCAGCTCTTCATTGTGATGACACCTTTGAACTTGAGCGTGGCCTCAACCTAGAGTTTTGGGCTCAGGGCCTCCTGCAGATGCCCCATTATGCCATGGCTACGGGAGGCGCCTCAGTTCAATAAGCATGGGGCGCCTGGACCACACAAGATGAAGCTCGAATCGCTCGCCCACCATCGGAGTCTCGAAGACCTCCACGGACAAGAGGCTCATTTTGCTGTAGCCCTCGTTCACCATACTCAAATTGGAGGGCAGCTTTACAGACAAGGCGCTGTGATCGCAATCCTTCCAGGCCGGCAAACCTGGGAACGGGCATGGTTCTATGGGTTCCTGCTGATAGCACACTATGTTGACCTGCAGCAAAAGGTGGTCGTGCATGTCAACAGCGCCAGAGCCGGGGAAGCATGGATGCACCGCAAACAGAAAGACACTTTCCATGACTTGCAGGAGCTCATCACGCTTGACCAGTACAAGCGCATCAGTCAAAGTCCTCTGCGTCGCTACCAAGCAGCGAGAGTGGTCTTTGCAAAGCCGCTTGGCTGATGCTGGGAAAGCAGCTGGGGAGGTTGCTTTGTCCCTTCAGCCTGTCAGCCGAGAGACAGAGCTGCAGAACCAGGATGCCAAATGCAAAAGAGTTGCCTCACTGCCCATCCAGAGGATTCGACGCATTCTTGAGGACAACGCGCACTTCATGCATGAGACAAGGGAGAAAGGCAAAGAGAAACGCAACCAGGCCCGAGAACACAAGCGTGAGCCCTACAACCAACTCACCAAGCTAGTCCGGCCTGACAGTCATGACTGGCACTGGCAACCCAAGGGCAAAAGCGTGCAGTGTCAGAACTGCAAGGTCCGCCTCACCATGCACAGCAAGCCTCATACCATCACAAATGGGCAGCAAGAAGCTTGCCCCATGGCGAGTGGCGTTGTGCTCGTTGGAGGACACCCTCCAGCTCAAGACAAAGCGGCCATCCTTCAGCAGATGGTTGATGGCAGCCTCACTGGCATGGATGCCCGCAACTTTCAGGTTCAGACGAACTATGTGGTCTGCCTCCGCTGCCGCCCCCGCTCTGCCAAAGAGAAGTTGGTTGATCTGGCGCTAGCAACTGTTGGGACGTAGAGTGGGCCTTGCCCCCAGATTGGCGTGGGCACTTGACACACAAACTCTGGAGGACCGGAGCAAAAGTTCAGTGCACGCAGTGCAGGGCCCATGCAGTCAGGCGTGAGCAGCTCTTTGAAGCTAGCAAGGCATTGCAGCGGCCATGTGGAGCAGCCACCAACCAGACGACATTGCCAAAGTGCTTTAGGCCCAAGAAGGCCCTCGAAGGAGCAGCGTGAACAGAAGTGAGAAAAGTACAGTATATATATATATATACACATACATATATATATATAATATATACACGCATATACTGCCGCCCTGCCAGATTATTCTGGCCCCGCTTTTGGGACCATGAAGTTGTGCAAGTGCAACAGCATACTGTTACCGATCCGGAAAGATGAGTCTTTTGGATAGTTTTTGGGCTGGCAACACTGTGGCAACATGCTTGAATTGGACACGCGCACACACAGTATATGCAACCGTCTTTTTCCCCAAATACCTTTGTTGAGTCCTAGCATGTTGCTTGTAATCATGGAACTGTTGAATGGGTGCAAAGGTTGGCTGAATAGGGGCCTTTGCTTGGTCCAAAGCACTTTTGAGGTCACTTGCCAATGACCGGCAGCCAGCTGGTTCCAAGTCGCTTGTTTTCATAAAGTTGCGCGAACTTGTTGAATTAACGTATTCTAGTCATGCCATGAAGTTTGATCCCCTCAGATGTGTCCTACAACAACGAGCAGCACGTGCAGTGCAATATTTTGTGAATTTGTCCAATCCTTGACAAGCTGCTGGTCTCATCGATGTCTGGATGCGGTTTTACAATGTTATATATACACTTGTGGCAATACATTTGTTTGTGGCATGTGTTCAATTCAGCATGCTACCGTACCTATAGATTGACGGTTTGTACCTATTCATTCATAGGATTCATAGGTTGCTTCTTTGGATTAATTTTTTGCGATTCTGTACTGAATGTGCTGATATTGCATGCGCAAGACATGCCACATCCTTTTGGCACGTTCCCCAAAATCTAGGGCTAGTCTGGATAGGAGGCACGACAGAGATGGCCAATGGCCAGAGCATAACTGCTGGCTTACGTTCACTCCATCCCTCAGATTCATCAGGTGAGAAATCCGCCACCGAACCGTCGATGGTGAAGTCTCGGTTTTTGCGAACCTTGGCAGACCCTAGCAGACCTCTTGTTTGACGCGTCCAAAACCACAGCTCCAAGACCATGCAGTGGCTTTTAAACATCGTGAAGATTGATTGATTTGATTCCATCCCTGCACCGATTCTATTGTTGGCTTTTGTTGCAGCTTTGATTCATGAGGTACTTGTAATTCCTTCGGACATGACAAGTTTGAGTGAGAACAGAAAGGATCCCCTTTTGGCCCAATTGAGGTCAGAGTACTGTTTGATCGATCTAATCTATCCTTAAGGTCGTGCGAAAAGACGCCGGACAGCCACATGATCTGAGACCGGACTAAATCAGGCTCTTGATCGCGCACTGCACCAAACCACATTGTGTTAAAAGAACCGATATGAACGGACACATTGAACATACATACATATATATATGTATATTTATTTTATTCCAATCATATTATATTACAAACAAAGCAAGCTACAATGAGTACTAGCGAGTGAACTTGCATCAACCCACCATCAACTAGTGAATATGGACACATATGTGATACAGGCTGTAGGGCTCCTGACTGCTCCGGTATTGTTGAGTTGGATCATTTGCTAATCTGGATGATTTGCAAATGACGAGTCGATGGGCATGGAGACATTGGACAAGGGCTCGCAGGATTGAGTTCAAGCGTACAAAGTGCTAATTTTCGCATGGAACGAATGGAACGAATGGAAGAACCGCCGCAGCCCGGCTGTTCAAGTTCAACACACTTTGAATGTTGTCGCAGCGTTGAAGAAACCCAGCGCAGGCAAGATACGACTACATGGAGAAGCAGCTTCTTGACCACTCAGCTGATTGTTTTTGGTATCCTATGTTTACTGTAGAATGATTGATCTAGAACCTGTCACAGGCAGTTAAGCCTGACTCTTT
Organism: Durusdinium trenchii; assembly: GCA_963970005.1. NCBI lineage: Eukaryota > Dinophyceae > Suessiales > Symbiodiniaceae > Durusdinium > Durusdinium trenchii. The sequence goes on from CAXAMN010001113.1 coordinate 2,445,230, forward strand.
CATGTCATGCACTCCACCATTCTGTTGCGACAAGCTATTGGCATCCAGCTCACCCATTGCATTGCAGACAGCATCAGACCATGTGCTTATATTGTGCATGTTTCATATTCGTCCATTTTCAATCTGATCAAGTCAACGATGTCATGCTGCAGGCAGAATGAAGGACTATTGGATATTTATATTCTTCACTGAGATGGCGAAGACACGGAGTCACAATCCAAAGAGATCGAGCAGATTTGAACGATGATGTCGAGAGAAAAGATCACAAGCGCAGTTCTTTTTTAAAACAATTGGCGTTGAAGATGAACGCTCATTCAACATGTTGCAGATTGCCCGCTCTCATAGATTATCAGCCGGAGGATTGCAGCAGGAGCGGCTGAATGTGGTGCCAACACAAAGGTGACTGGGCATAGCAATAGAAGATGATATTGTCAAGCTACTGTCGGGCTTGCCACATGTTTACACTTTGCAAATATCTTGGATATCAGTCACCAATAAGAAGCTCTGATGTTTATTGCAGGTACAATCCCACTGCGGACTGACGCGGGCGGGTGGACTGGCGACTTCCAGCGACATGCAGAGACCCAAGAATAGGAAGCATTCGTTGTTCTCAAGGGACTTGTTGTTCTCAAATCTGATTCGTTGCAAGGGTTTAGGGCTGAACAGTAGGCAAGATGATCTCCCAGATCAAGTGATGAACTATCATTGCGTTTTCTCGTGCTGACTGCTGCAATAATGGCATGGCAACTTAAATTATTGCTGTATCCGTACAAAGATGTACAGTACTTCCTACATGCAGAGGGTGGACATCTTCAATCAATCGATCGATCGATCGATCTTGATAGAGCAATCAATATGCAGACAGCCGAATGCCAGCCGCATAGGAAGTCATGTGAGCAGTTTGTTTGCAACGCCCGAAGATTTGTCTAGGTTTCAATTTTACCATGGTCGGCTCGTGCCATGTTGGAGGACCAGCATTACTTCCAGTTCCAGAAGCAAAAGGAGTTGCTCCTCGGCCGCCGAAGAAGCAAGAGCAAGGCATGTTGAAGCATTTCGGGCATCGGCTTTTATTTGGATGTATTGCGAGGTTTTGGCCTAATCCGAGTCATTTCTCCTCTTAAGGCACAGCCGCCTGCAGCAACAGCAGCTACTTGGTTGCAGCAGAGGAGCTGACATCCATTGGCAATAGCAACTTTCAAAGGCGCCAAACTAACCCTGAACTCAAGGCCTCCTTGTCATACTCAAGGCTTCTTTGTCACACCACAGTAATTAACCAATTCCCCTATAAACAAGTAGTCCGTCCTTGCACAAAACTCGCTCGTCATCAGTGGAATTGACAGGGTCTTTCTTTCGGAACATCCATGTTGAAAGGATGTTTCAGGGCAAAGGAACCTTGTCAAATCGGTCTGGCTGGTTGTTCAGACTTGCTCCAGCTAGTGTGACAAGAAACTTTGTTTTGCTGAGTCTACGACTACGAGAAGCTGCTTGGACTTTTCAGACAAGACATGTCGCAATGGAAGATCCAACCAACTCAACCAACTCGTTGTTTGCCCCCGACATCTCCCATCAGCCGTACGAATAAACCATATCATCCTTCTGTTACATTCCAAGACATGTATAAAAACATTTCTTGCATCACCACTTCCACGAAGTGTTGCACAAGATGCATATGGACATGCTGTGCTCCCAAAGGATTCCGTCGGATGTTCGCTTTTGGCATTGAATGACTGTGGTCCAGCCCTGTTCTGGACGTGGGCAGGTATGCGATACTGCGAGGCCTGGGCGGTCTGGCCTGATTTCAACATGTGCTCTCTCTCTCTCTCACTCTATACACATATATATATATATTCCTGAACCATCCGGTCAATAGGTGTCAATAGTCAACTCATGCCAACTCATTCAGTTTCAGTTAATACGTCTTGATTGGAGCCCAGTTTCTGTCCCAAGCACGTACATTGAGAGCTTTGTTCTCACGTAATCCCTTGTTTCCAGTCGACATAAAAATCATTTCGAAGAACAAACGAACCAAATAATATGGTGTAGTTGTTACATAGTTTTCATTCTCCTTGAAAGACGAAACGTGCTAGCGACAAGAATTAGCCTGTTTCCCGCTTCGGTTTTATTCGTTTCTAATTGGAGGTAATGATGCTAGCGACAGCCAAGACCCAAGGCGAATCAAGCAAGAAAACAACACAGTTCCTTTTTGTGTGGGATGGGGTAGGCCGTAAGGAGAGGGCATATAAGTAGTCAAGTAGTAGCTACTGGAAAGTAGATAAGAGGAGTCAGCTAGGGCTAAGCGAACAAGAAGCGACTACCCAGTACTACCCAGGACGCAGAAAAGCTCAGGCTTCTTCAAGGAAGCTTTAGGGCTGCCGGGGCGGAGCTTCCTAGAAGAAGCCTCGCACTGTTTATTTAAGAGAGTGGCAGGCTGTGGGAGTGCAGTTTTTTAGAAGATTGAATGTGATTGAAGATATGTGTATACTAGTGTTGTGGCTCATCAGCGTCTAGTGTTAAGTTGCTTTTGAGCCTGGCCTTCTTGTGATGGCAGAGCTAGAAGGTGAGAGTTTGGCAGGACAATTGGGTGTGAGAAGGGTACCTTTACTGCAAAAGCTAAAATTTTCTTTAGACTAAGGTATGGTAAGACTTTGGCGTAACCACTATAGGGTCAAATCTCATATTTCTTAGAAACAATTATGATGTGTTGATTGTGAAACTTTGATTCTTGGTCAAGTCTAATTAATTCCAGAGAGCAGGTGTTGCTGGGGGTGTGAGTTTAAGACAAAATGATATAAAATCATGTGTTTTACAGTATTTTATTGCCCTGGGAGTGCTGGGAACTAGGTCAAACCATTGCCTTTTAGGTAGACAGATAGACTTGCTCAAGTAATATTTGGAATAAGCATGTCTGTATTAAGAAAGCTTTGTAAAAAAAGTTTCTATGCCAAAGGTTTTCCTCTAGATCTCTGGAATGATCCCTTCTATAACAACATATTTTTAACGCTGCTAATTCAAGAGTTTTCTGCTTCATCTCTGGAAAATTCTTGATTTTTTACATTAAAAAACTCTTTTTGAAAGCCTTTTTGTTCAAAAACGTTCCTTTAAATCTCTGAGAATATTCATTTCCATATTTAAAAAGCATGTATACAAGCAATTATTTTAAAACGTACCTTTTCATTTCTGAAAATAATCATTTCTATATTTAAAACTGACTTCTACATTGTAAGTGTTTTTTTCCAAAAGCTGTTCCCTAGATTTCTGGGATTGATCACTTCTATATTCAAGACTAGTATCCAAGGGTGCATTTCAAAAGTTGTCCCCCAGATCTTTGGGCATGATGATTTGTTTAACGATTATATATAGAAGCTGTGTATTTTGCAAGAAAGGATCTCTGTGAATAAACATTTCTATGTGTCAAAACTTTCTATAAACATATATAAAATAAACGTGTTTTGCACAAACTTACCTCCAGATCTCTGGCATTGATCACTTCTATATTGAAAAGCTTCTTTTGAAAGCTTTTATTTTCATAGTTTTCCTCTGGACCTCTGGGAAAGTAGATTTTCTAGAGGTGTGTGTTTTCTTTAATTTTATGCAATATAAATATATACATATATATTTTTGTGTATTTATTTATTTGCCACTTGAACAATCAACCCTTTTATGGAACACATAAATACAGACCCCATGGGACAAAACCAAAAACACCTTGAGAAAACACAAAAATGTATATTTATGAGAGTCTTGACTGAACCCTCCCACAGAGGACAAACTTCTGAGAACACGTTTTTTTTGTGTGTTTTAGCGTGTTTTCTTCAAGAAGTGCTCACAAAGTGCAGAATCTTCTGCAGAGTGCACTCCTGGCAATGTAGTTTTCTTAACAAAGGTTAACATAGTGCCCTCCTCGCAGTGTAGTTGTCTTGACAAATCTTAACAGGGTGCCCTCCTGGCAGTGCAGTTTTCGTGACAAATGTTGACTCAAAAGAACACACATTTGCGAGGAAACTTAACATTTGTCAAGAAAGCTGCACTACCAGGAGAGCACTCTGTGGAAAAATTTGGACACTGTGGACAAACACACACAAAAAAAAACAAAAAACAACAACAATATTCAGAGAGTCTTGGCTGGGACCCCCCCCTTCCAGAGAGTCTGGGAATATTGTTTTATTTTTTGAAGGCTTTTGGCCTCCCTCGTTCCAAGAGTCTGCAAATATTGCCTTGTCTGCTACCAGGTTCAGGTGACCCAAATGATCATGCATATGGGAGTGCAGCTTATGTAGTAAAATCTAGGCCTATTGCTAATGAAAGAACCTGAAACACTGCACTCTTAGGAGCTGCCGTTCTGTTATTTAATTCCTAGTCTTTTTTTAAACTTAAGACATGACTTCCCATGGCTCTAACTTTGTGGAGCTGTCCAGCAAGAAAACCACATTCTACACTGACGTCCAAAGGCCCAAGACCAGCATTCTTGCAAAGGAAGCATAAACAATCAAAAACATCTTATTAACGTTTTATTAAACATATTAACAACATCTTATTAACGTCTTGTCAAGCAAACATATTATTTCTGTCACTTAACACGCCGTGTTTGCCAGGGCGTCGCCCAGAGGCTTGGCGGAATTTCTTTTGTCGGTGTTGGTGAAACACATGGCAAACGGGCGGTTTCTTTTAAAGTCAAGGTGAATTGTGTTTTGCGGAATTCTTGAAAACACACACACACACACACCCCTTACCGCATGTGATCTTATGTGTTTGTGTTCGTCTAGGCCGTTCTATTTAAAAGAACCTAGGAACTTGGAGGACAGTTATTGGACACAGTGGCTGGATTTGCAGTACAAGCGCAGCTCAACCTCACATTCATCTCTGTGGAGAGCCACGCACAGAGGGCAAGACTTGCTTTTTTCCAAACCTGAAAAGCTCTTGCACGCTTGTTGTTTTCTATCCTACATTATCCTACTGTACACCATACTAGCATGCATCCCACCATATCACATGGTATGCCAACCTATACGTTGAATGATCAATTCGCCCCTCCATTCATTCGTGCTCGTTTGACCTGTATATGGACCTGAATCGGCTTACATCCACACACATGAAACACTCAGACCCACCTCGGACCCCAGTGACACCTCGGACCCCGACTCGGCGTTGACTCGCCGTTGACTCGCCTTGGTGAACCGCCGAACGGCGAAGCATGGCTTGCTTTTTTCTTTCAACAGACTGTGGTCAACAGACTGTGGACATTTGTCAACGGCAGAAGCTTTTAGCAATTGGTCACCGTCATTGACAGGAGCTGTCGGAGCCTGAGTGAGTGATCCAGATGTTTCCTGAGTGGATATTCAGAGTTTTGGAGGAGACACTGAAGGTAAAGACTCCGCATGTTTGTCGGAGTCTCTATAAGATGAATGGCAGTACGCCAAAGTCATTTAGACAGGAAGAATCGGAATCTAAACTAAAGGAGTTCACATAGACATGGTATACAAACATGTATGGAACTGCTCCCGCTGAGAATGGCACAGCAAGAGAGGGAGCGGGAAAGGGCAGCCGCTGCAGCTGCTGCACTGGCGCAGCAGGTGCATGAAAGGGACCTCTCCGTCGATGCCAATCGACGAAGACGAAAGTCGAAGCATCGAACAATTGATTTGATTTGATTTTAAATTGATTTATATATATATATATTTCAGATTTTGATTTGATTTAGAGTTAGATTTATTTTTGTTCTTTTGATTTGCGGTCAGTGAGTCAGGGACCCCAAAAGCATGAAAGTCAGATCACATCCCAAATGTATAGCCATGCTGGCCATTCAAACAGCATCGTCAGTGTTCTGTGAATAACAGAGTGACCTACTTTAAAGAGTATTCACATTCTGGGCCGAAGCTAGGAAATTCTTAAACAGTTTTGATTCTTGATATTGGTTTGATGTCAATTGCAATCATTATCCTGTGGAGACTTTGACGCCTTTGCATGCAACAGCATCGGCTCAGGGGACGACGCAGCAGGCTCTTTTGCACAGGCAGCAGTTGGAGGAGGCAAAGTCCCAGGCTCTTGCCCCGTCATTTGCTTGCTTTCATGCCAGAGATCCAAAGTGCTTTCGAGCCATTGTCATCTCTGATTCTCATTTGCCGGATACAAAGTTGACTTGTGTTATGCAGAAACCTAGCATCCTTGAACAAAGAACTTTCAACATTTTACATAGAAGTTAATGGCAGGCTCGCCAGCTCATCGACAAGGCACACGAGACCTTTTTAGTGCAGATGAGCATTTAGGGACATGCTGGAAGCGTTGCTACTAAAGAGGCATGCAGCATTCGTCCCTTAGGTATTGTTTATACAGAAAATTGATGGAATCCCACAGAGGCAGCCAGGGTGAAGACTTTGCAACCGAGCCGTGGCAGCTTCACAATTTGAGACATTTGTTCCGGCCTTTGCCTGCAGATCCAAAGCCAAATCGCTCAACTTGTGGAACAACCGCTGCGTTTGGCATCTCTGTCAGTCGCCTTCTTAGTGCAAGCCTACAACCTCAAGTGGAACTAGTCTCTTCGAAATCCGCAAACTAGAAGGTACAGGCAAAACCACTGCCAGTAGTTTGTTGTGTTTTCTTGTACTTTGCTTATTCACGTTGCATCGACTGCCTCGCTGTTGCACGTAGGTAGGGAACTTTGCGCCAAAAGCCGGGTCGAGCATTCATGCATGCTTTTCATGGCCGAGTCCTGTTCAGAATTCATTTCATACATTCTGGGTCCCAAAACAAACCGAAAGGTCGATCCATTTTAGGCTGCCACTTCGCCTCGACAGTCGATGTGACAAGATGTGAAGAATGAACATGTCAGCCGCCACGCACTGAGAACATCGGGGTGACTCTTCACTGCACCGCCAGCCACCTATCCAGTCATGCTTGAGGTGTTTCAGCATAGGATTCAACCATGATGAATGCTGATTCATGGCATTGATGCGCAAGAAACACCAGGTCTTTTGGAGCTTTCTTCGTCTCCAGTTACCATTTCTTTTGTAAAGGACCACTGCCCATCTTGTTACCTGCTTTAGTGTTGGGCCTTTTTTGAAGACTGAGGATGATACATTGGAGGTGCCTTGACGTGGTGGGGGCATCTTGCGGACATGGATATGATACAGTACAATGTACAAATGTACAACATGATAATATATATGTCGTGTGTCTTATGTGTAGTCAATCTGGTCTTTTGCCTGGCGGGATTGGCCAGATGTTCGCTCAAAGGGTGCAAGGTGAACATAGCATGCTGGACCATACAGGGAGACAACAGCAACCGCAACGGTGGCAACTGGAGTTGACCACGGCGATTTCCATCCATTTCCTACAGACCTCCTTTGAGGTGAGGCCTTCGCTTGTGACGCCGTTTTTCGCGTCGCTTGTGACGATGTTCTCGCAGCACATCCCACCCCGCCATACCCATGATGCTGGTGATGCTTTGTGCGTAGGCGTTTTGAGAACTGTGTGTCGGTTGTGCACGGATGTAAGATGCCTTTCCATTAGATCCCAACATATCCTGCGCCCCACCCCATCCATGATGCTAGTGACGCTGTTGTCGTCGCAAGTGATCTTAACAGTGTCGTCGCAAGTGAACGGTGGACCCTCTTGTGACAACTATTTGTGCAGATGTTCAGTGAATGTGGCAGTCGAGTAAACTCTGGGACAAACGTTAGCTTGGACATACAGACTCTTGAGTGCAGGCATTTGCAGATTGCTCTGTTACAAGTTACAAGTGTACAGACATGTAATGGTACTGTATGGTATGGTATGTAAATAGATCATTTTGCCAGATGCCAAAGGCAGGGCAGCACAGGATGGAACGAAGTGAACTGGTGAGGCTGTGGCGGCCTTGTCAAATTTGAGTGGCGTCAGGTTCTGAGAACGTCAACATCTGATGATGGATAGGCATTGGAAAAGACATTTTGGTGAATGACTGCCAATGACACCAGAGCGATGTGTGCTCTTCGCTTCCCCCAAACATGCGGCAAATTTGATGAAACAAATCTGCTGCAAAAGTCTTTGGCATTCTATTCGACGATCTTAGATCATCTTAGATCTTTGTACCTCCAGAACTGGGTCTGAGGATACTGAGCTGCGACGGACGTTGCGTGCCATCCCACGGTTTCTGCAAAAGAGTCAAGGACCGCGAAGATGTCGGACAAAGCAATGCTTGTTCCTGCTATCTTCTTTTTTTTGAACATGTCGAACAAGAGGTTCTAAGGTAATTGCATTCATGTTGATGAAAGGCGATAGAAAAGGAAGCAAGAACCGAAGGACAAAGAAAGTTTTAAAGTTTAAAGATTTAAAGATGTAAAGAGGAAAATACATAAGTACAAACGGAATGCAAGAATGCCACAACATGCCACGGATCGAGAAACCTTTGCAGTCTTCCCCACTTTGGATCACTTTGAAGTGACTTTGGAACGGCCAGAGCACTGCGGATCCATTGCGCTTTGTGATGCTTCACCATCCCTTTCGGTCTTCTTCTCTGCAGTCAGCGAAGAGCTCTTCTGCATGATGGTGAAGCAGATTTTTGGCCATCTCAGCGCGAACTTTCTCAAGGCAGGATATTTGGGGGCCTGTTTTGGGGGCCACATCTCATATGTCGGGTCACATGAAAGGCTGCGTTGAACCATGCTGTGAACAAGTACACATACCGCGGTATGCCATCCGTCGTGATGCTGCACAATGCGCCTGAGGGTCAACGTACTCAAGGAAATTCTGAAGCCACATGTCGAACGTGCCCAACGGAAGGTATTGCCGCAATACCGGTATTGCCTCTGATGATTTTGTGTCATTAGTCAGTATTTCCTGGGGAGTTAGACCGAGAATTAGGGCAAGTAGCTAGTAGATCTAGCAGATGGACGTGGCAGGGCGCGGGTTCGTGAAAACTTCTTTGGTTCTTTCAAACAGCTTCGAACAAGAATCCTTCTCATGGTCGAAAAACGGCTCCGGTTCTGTTGTAGAAAGCTTCAACACATGGGAATGTGGAAGAGCACGCACGACCAGACTGAAACCACGTTTGTATAGTGATTTCCAACGCACAATGAGAAAGGGACACGCCTTGATTTAATCCACGATTCCTACAGACCATCATCGAAGGGAGAAGCATCTCAGAAAAAGCCATGAGACCGGGCGAGACCAACAAAACTTGGTTTCTCAGTTTCTCATGTCAAAACCAAAAGCTGGTTTGCCAATCCAGATATGTAAGGTATAGGCTTCTTATGCGCAGTCCCTTACATTTGTTTTACCCCCCTGCTTCGTCGTACGTACAGTAGATTGAAGCAAAACCCTTGGATACGGGGGTACACTTAGTCACAGGTTCATTCAGTACCAGAATCCACGAGGAAATGAGCGAGGGAACAGAAAGGTGCAAGGTCCCCGCAATTGAAGTGTTGAACATTGTTTTGCATTAGCCCTTTACTGCATACTTAGCGGTCTTTAATTGCGTGCAATAGTTATGGAGTGGGACTTTACTCTTAGACCGCCCGGGTAGAGTAGACTAGAGAAGGGACAACAGAAGGAAAGGCACCGACACTCAAGTGTGTCGAGTACCATTTCCTTTTGTTGCCCTGATTAGAAGTGCCGGTGCGTTTACAGCCCTCACCAGTGGCCTCTTCGGTGGCCATCCACCACTGGTGAGAGGGATGGCCCCCTGCACATAGTGTTTGAATTAAAGTCGAAATTAAACTCCTGGATACGGAGTGCGACACACGCAATCCAAGCTGTCACCTAACAAGCCTTAGTAAGAAAGAAAAGGAAAAGAGCAAGCCAAAGAGGGCAAGAGAGAAAGATAGGTGTAGAGGCGTGCATGTCTGCCGCACGAGCGGCAAATTACGGGCTCAAATCCTGAATAGCCACCTAACAAGCCTTAGAAAAAAGAGAGAAAGAAAGACAGAAAGAGCAAGCCAAGAGGGCAAGAGAGAAAAATAGGAATAGTGTCGTGCATGGCTGCCCATGGCAAATTACGGAGTCAGAACCTGAATAGCCACCTTACAAGCTTTAGAAAGGAAAGAAAGACAGAAAGAGCAAAACGAAGGGCAAGAGAAAAAGATCGGTGTAGAAACAAAGTGCGAGACCGAGGGGCAGGGAAACGAGCCTCAAGAGTGACCTAACAAGCCTGAAGAAAAACCTAACAAGCGAAGAAACAGCAAGAAAGAAAGAGAGGGGAGGGAAGGGGTTGGGGGTTTATTCTCCTTATGCCCAGCAGCGGCGTTGGAAACCATAGCTCGGCAGCATTGGGGTCCGGTGATTCATGGGTGAGACAATTTCAATCCAAGGTCAAAATCCCAGAGTGCAAACGGCCACATCGATATGTGAATCACAGTTGTTTCAGCGCCAGTTGCGGGGATCACACTGCGCACCCAAGTGGGACAGCACAGCGATACACACTTAGTCACAGGTTCACTCAGTACCAGAATCCACGAGGAAATGAGCGAGGGAACAGAAAGGTGCAATCTCACACCAATCATCCAACCAATCTAACACACAACCAAAACGAAAATCCATGAACATCCAAAGTTTGCTCTCCAACACGAACTGTGCCAGGCTGAGATGCTGCAGACAAAGCCTGATTGTGTCTCTCCTTTGCATGTGGCACCTCGGCCGTGTTTCGCTGTGCCGAAGGTGTCTGACTGAGTCCGACGGCCGCCGGCGGTGTCCGGCGGCGGTTTTCAGATGTTTCGACACACAGCCGGGAGAAGTTCAGCGAAAGGAGTTGCATTTCAGAAGGGTTTGGATAGGTTTGTATGATGGCTTTATGATACTTGAAACAACAACAGTGTTTGTAGCAGAGCAGATTGCAATGATTCGGGGGTACCCAAAGATGACTCAAGACTACCTTATGATGTATATATTTTACTTATATATAGATGACTTCCCCATTCAATCTCTTTCTTGATATGCCTTCTTTCGGGTGTTGTGCACTCATTGTTGGTTCCAGGGATTTCCAGCAATAAAGGTTGGATTTGAGCCTTCGAGAACCCTAGCCAAGGGGCGGGCTAAAACTCTAGCACGCCCTTATGGCGGCGGGGCGAGCTTCCTGGCAGAAGCGTGAACAATCCCTCGAACTACTCCCTTACTGAATGAATTAGGTGCCTACTTCACTAATAGAATGGTAAGTAGGAGCGGGCTAAAAACAGAGAATGATTGGAGAGCGGCATATCCACCTTGAGTTCCGGAACAAACGTACATTCTCAGGAAAAGAACCCTCTGTTTTGACTTCGGATGGACTTGGAAAGCCCGTTGCTAGCACTGAGCGAACAATCAGTTTGATCGAGGACTCACCCAAGTCACCCAAGCCCATGGTAGCTGCATGTGACAAAGCTGACACATGGTGCAAGTTTGTACATTTAAACGCATTCCCTGGACATGACTGTGGATGAGCAATCACTGAGGCCACAGAAGTTCTACTGCCCTTCCCTGAGGATTTCTAGGCTGTTTCCGATTTGCACTTGGACTTGTGCAGCCTTTACGGATGCAGGTGCACTGTGGATAGAAACCTTTCCACACCATTCTCTTCCGTACCAAACACCTGAACATTTCTTGTAAAGAAAAGGTTTTTGAAAAGACGATTGAACATTTGGAAGAGGTGTGCAGTACAAATCCACTTTGATCCTGCCATGAACGGAACAAACACAGCGAGCAGTAAGAATTGGTCGCTAGCGTCCTCTCTGCAGTAAGAGGCCCGGAATCAACACGCTTTGCAAAACTGGTCTTTAGTGATTGGGTGACGGGAATCTACCAGATAAATGCATATATATATATATATAAGTACTTCTAGAGACAACACCACTTGAAGACATTGACAATTGAATATCAAGCAGCACAAGTGTCGATTGAGTTTGTGCTTGTCCTTCTGTTGAGGTCTACTTTGGACACCTTGGGCCACACACAGCAACAGCGGAAGCTGCTGTTGGGTACCAACAGACTGTGACATTTCGGGTAGTTTTTGGGTTTTCCCAGCTGTCGCAGGAAGAAGGATTGTTTTCATTTCTTGGTGAGCTATTCTAGCTGGCTTGATAGTTGATAATTTTTCTTGCAAATGTGGGCAGATGTTTGTGAAACCCTTGCAAGTGCAATGTCAGTACAATGCCCGCCTTTTGCCTCTTACCCTGCTGGCAAGGTCAGAGACCTTGCTGTTGCGTTTGGATGACATGGAGAGCAACGGCTACCTACAACTAGATGTACGAATCTCAGGCAGTTCTCTAAACAAACGTCAGCGCTCACTCGTAATAATGCCTTCGGTTTCTGGGGTGTTGCAAGGAGGTTTTTGGTCAGGAGGAGTTGCTGAAGGTGCTGACGATTCCACTTAAACGGCTGTACAGCAATCTTCTGTCAGTCCTAGACTTCATAGCACTTGTGTCAGGAGAACTGTGACCAAGTTGACTGAGGTTGTGGCCGGCATCCTTCGGTACCGCTTGGTGTCAGTCAGCGAGCTTGACAAGACCGGCAGGGCTTGAAACCAGTTACAAGACGTTCGTTTAGGTGGCACAAGAGGAACCGGGATAGACTTCCCCCCAAGCTGACTCAAGTCTTTGAACAAACGCAGCTGCAAATCTCTTGGGCATCTAGCTTTGTTCCGAAGGAAGATGGTGAATTGGATGGAAGCTCGCCGCGGTGCAAATGGCGGTGCCCTGTCGCACGTTCCAGTTCAGTCATCAGTGATATTTTGAACTCAGGGTTCGTAGGCCTCGTTGGCTGGCAGTTCACCCTCTGCCTCCAAAGCCACCTCTTGCAATGCATGCTTTGTGGACTTAGGGGCACCATGCGCAAATCAAGTCCTTCAGATTCATTACAGTTGGCTGCGGCGAAGACGTTGAATATATATATATATAGTATAAACTTATATATATACATACATGGTGGGCGTACATGCACACAAACATTATTGTCTCATGTTTGCCCTTGACCGTAAATCTATCGTGCATAGCCGTGAATAAACCTAATCAATTGCAAACGCTGTCTAAGGAACTTAATCTATTTAAGGGCTTACGCCCGACAGCCGGCCAGGGGCCCAAGCAAAGGGCTTGTTGCAGTCGTGGTAGTGTTCTTGTCGTTGTTGTTGTTGTTGTTGTGGTTGTGGTTGTTGTTGTTGTTGTTGTT
>CAXAMN010001113.1:2482862-2497857 GCA_963970005.1 Durusdinium trenchii
CCTGGCTCCGAACACCTGGCCCGCCACGAACACCTGGTCACGCCAGCATCAACCCTCATCTAGATCGTACTCTCGCTACCAAACGCCGCTTCTAGATCCCCGAACACTTGACCCCGCCACGGCTTTCGTACTCTCGCTACCAAACGCCGCTTCTAGCTCCCCGAACACCTGACCCAGCCACGGCTTTCCCCAATCTAATTCTGGTCCAAAACGAGCCTCCTCTGGTTGCACGTTCGATGCCAAATCTAGCTCCCCGAACACCTGACCCCGCCACGGCTTTCCCCAATCTAATTCTGGTCCAAAACGAGCCTCCTCTGGTTGCACTTTCGATGCCAAACGCCGCCTCTGAATCCCTACAAAAAAGAAGTTTGTTTCCATTTGTCTCGCTTCCGGAACCGAACTGTCGCCAGAGGTCCCCCAAACCCCAAACAGCTACCCGTAATCTCTGGCGCGCTCCCCCTTGCTACGGCGGGGTCGGCGGATATAGTATATAAAACATATGTTGCGTTGTCGCTGTAGGCATTTGCTGTTTCCCAGTCCGTTCTTGTTTAGTCTTAGGTGTTTCGCTGATGGAACTTTCCATCACAGAATCATTATCAGAACTGCAGTTCAAATCGATTCTTCTTCTATTAAACAACCTGAAAAATGATCCGAAAGCAACTTCTTCGCATACTTGTAGTGAATTTTTTGGGCTCGAGAATTGCTGTTTGACTATTTGGACGACAATCTTCATGTAGCTATATAATGGTCTTGAGACTCTGAGCGTGAGGGAATGAAGACCGAGAAATTCGGAACTGCCAAAGCGCCACAAATTGCCACAGCCAGCGGTGGCTCCGGTGCCAGGTCAACCACAATTCCCGATGCTGGATTTTGTCATCATGGTCTTGCAGCCACTCAGCACAAACCTACAAGTCGACCACCTGAGCTTTTCTGTCAAGCTGAACCTACTAGCGATGGCCTCCAACCTACTAGCGATGGCCTCCAACATAGTAGCGATGACAGGTCTTTATGACCTAGGGCAGGCAGAAAGATCCAAAGAGACCGACGATACGTCGGGACCGACTCCCGTCGTCGCCTTTTGTCCGTTCGCTGACATGTGTCGTAGTGACTCGGCATGTGTCGTTCAGTGAACGCTCCAAGTAGATCTCACAAACAAATAGGTGTTTGCTGCAGATAGATCTGACAGGAGTTCGTATGCCCGTGTATTTGGCGGTCCAGCTGTTGTGTGTGTGCGTGTCCATGTTCATGTACTATCATATAATTACTGCTTATCGTATATTACAATAATATATTACCTTAACAGTAATCACATGTAACAATTTTGTTTTATTCTACCGGCATTCCGGGGGAGCAAACCGTTTTGCCAGTTTGGATTCTGCAGGCGATGTTGCCTCGAGCATCGCACTCATTTTGGCCTTAGCCTCATTGAACGACTCATGGGGGGTTCTTTCCTGGGAGAATGGCCTTCTTTAAGCAAACACTTCCCAAAGCTTTGGAACGTCCGTCTTGGCTATAGCGGATGTCTGCAGCTTCTGAGTTGCGTTTCGGCTCTTGAGCTGAATCCATGCGGAAGTTTTGCTTTGTTGTACCTCTTTGCTAAAGCAAGCAGTTTGTCACGCAAGTTGCCACTGGAGAGGCAAAGACTTCCAAAAGTGTGGTGAGATCATCACCAAGCACTCAGAACGTTGGGTTTCCCAGATCTTTGGTACAGGGTGGGTCTGACACCTCCATTCCGAGAAATCCGCTTCGACCGCATCGATAGACAACTCAATTTGACCTTTTCTTTTTAAACCTGTGGCCCTGCCTCCTTACTTTAAGTAGGCGCCTACTTAATTGAATAAGGGAAAACGCTCCTAGCTACTTAAGCTACTAGTATGGACGCGGGATAGCTCACGCTTCCCTGAGGCAGCGCTCACACTAATGATTTGGTTTCTAGATGTTTAGGCAAACTTAACTAATTAGCCAGACTCTAGCTTGACCTTTGTCAAGTCACTTCTCCAGCTCGTTTTGTACTCAAGCTGAGGCAGACGAAGGATGCCTCCACAGCAGACCAACATCATTCAGCCCCAGGACAAGAACCATGAGAATTGATTCATGCAGTGGATAAGAAAGGTTTCCACTTGAAAGTAACACGACACCTACTAAAACCCCTTTACAATCCTAGTTTGAATGGTGACCCCAAAGTCTTGTCGAATTGGCTTTCAAGGAGATGCAGTTGCTGAACCAAGCTGAACGCTTTGTGGAGAATCTGAACGCGCAGAATCATGCGGTCCTGATCTCCAGAGCAACGAAAATAGACATTTGCAAGAAGCAAATCACAAGCAAGAACTCAAACATGTTCATATAGTCAAAAAATATATAACAACCTGATGAAACTACTGCAATCAAATTTTATTACCTCTTTGATTTGATTGAGATCCAGGTGACAGGTGAACTTACACAGCTTTACAACCCGCAGCTGCAGTTTGTCTTCAACGCTGGCGGAAGAGGCTTTCAAGGTGAACTTTCACCAGTCGTTGTGTGAGATGATCTGAGGCTGAGGAGGAGTATAAGCCTATCGATAAACGCCCTTCATCGAAGTTGTGTGGCGTCCCAGTTGTGTGTCCTCGGATCAGCTCCAAGCAGCTGCAATAGAAATTGAACTACGGAGCCAAGCTCATACTAGGTTGGTATGGCTCAGGTGACTTTTGATGCCGGATACAGCGGCGATGTCTCAAATACAAGTTGAGCCAAGAATCCCCACAGGCCACTTCGGCCTTACACACAGGTATATATATATTTCTACGGGGTGAAGGTGGAATATTCCAGTCCCCTATGCAATCCTCCGTTTCGCAACCAGAGAAAGGTCAAGGAGTTGGCTTCCAAGTAGACACTTTGAGCGCAGAGCGAGTTTTCTTCATGGATATATATACATATCAATCATTCCATGGATCCCTCACTTGCTGTGTGCCAACAGGTGTGTTTCTGTTATCTACAACCAGAAGGATGAGGAGCAAAAGCCGCCGAAGGACTGCAAAAGCACAAGCGGCTTATGCGGGGGGCATTCTGCCTATTTCAGTAGGAATGATATACTTCATAAGCCTGGACTGTACGAAGTTTCTGTCTTGCACAATCCTTCAAGATTATGTTCGAATTTGGTTGATTTTGTTCTTCTACGTGCTTGGGGCACAGGCAACGTTCGATGCTGAATTTGCTCGGGCTCCTCGGGGAAGCAGAACTAACTGCAACCAGCAGACGCGTGTCTTTACAGCACATTACTAGATTCAGTGACAGCTTGGTACGTGGCAATCCTTCATGCACAGCATTGGCATCCTAGTTACATGCTGATGGCTGAGGTCGGCAGGTTTCTCACCGAGTGGCATGCGGCATTGCAGGCAACATCAACAAGTCAAGACTAAGACTTGCCAAAGAGTCACTGCAGCAAGCCATGCTCTAAGTATCTCTGAGTATCGATTGTGCTTCTTGAGAGGAGGACGTAGAATATGTACAAGGTACACAAGTTGCTTGTTAGGAATCTTCGCTTGGACTTGAGCTTCTTCACCAGATCAGTGAGATATTGTTTGGGTTTTGAAAGATTCTTTCCAACTGAAGCTTTGCAACGCTTTGCTCATCCCAGCACTGCATGTTTCATCCTGTATCGGCACAGACCAACGGCGATTATCCACCGTCCCTGGACTATTTGGGCCCGGGAGCTCAGGATAGATATCGTGCAGGTAAGCAGCATGGATGCCGTGGACCTCCAAACCAGAGCGCACCCGAGACGATCAGCGAACATCTGACCATTGTGGGTAAGCAGGAACTACACAGTTGCTGTTAGTTATCTTGTGGGAGCTAGCAGCTAGAATTGCAAAATACATTGCATCTAAATTCCTGATGCATGTGATTGGGGCAAGAATTCCAGGAAGGCACCTTGCCCAAAACATAGCGCCTTTTTGACAATCGCAAGGGAGCTCCTGCGCTTGTCCATATCTATATACATAGTTTGACACATTTTGAACCAGCATCCTCCCAAGAGTAATTATCGAACACCATAACTTGTTGAACTGTGTCCTTCGAGCGCGGTAACAGTCGAGTCTAGTGAATTTCGATCTGATTTGGCCTGTCTCGCCACGAGCCGGTGAATCAGCCAAGGCAGTGCGCAGAACCGACAGGTGCATACCCTGGTGATGAAGATCACGCAACATCTTAGCAGTGACCTGGCTGAAGCCGCTGCAGCTTTTCTGATTCTGGAAGTGATTCTGGATGGACCCAAAGCATCGGAAGCCATCTGATTTGAACAAGGTCAATTAGCTTGCATCACTTGATAATGTTGGATCTTAAATAGTAAAACCCGTCCGCCTAGGAAACAATCGAGGGAGAATGAACAGAAGCACCGCCACAAAAACAATTAGTAGCTTTGGTATGTTTTGGTGATAGTAGTCCTCGTTGTTGTCGTCGTCGCCGTCTTTCGTCCCAGAAGAGTTAAGTAAGGATTTTAAAGAGCAGCAGTAACAGAACAAAAGAACAGTAATTTTGGAATCTTTCCTAGGGCTCAGCACCAAGTTTACTTAGTAATCCCACCCCCTAAACAATTCTTATTATTCACTTCCCCTGGACTCTGTACTACAATACCCCCTTGAAAAATTGTTTGGAGCAATGAAGTCGAGTGCTTTTGAAAACGATTTCCAGGTCAGAATTCCATGAATCAAGCAAACCTCAGGAGAGTTAAGCAAGGATTTCAACGGAGAGCAAGAGCAGAACAATAGAAAAAGTAAACAACACACAAAAGGACACCCTGGGCCCCTGGGCGAAAAGAATCTTTTTATTATTCCCTCCCATTAAACCATGCAGGATGTTGGAATAAACTTATTACCATTCCCTCCTGCTTGACTGATTAGGATCGGACATGAACTAGGAAATTGAGGAACTATGAGGAACTAGTTCAAGTGGTGATTGGCTTAGAGTACTTGCCAAAACTCCCTGGTAATCCTGGAACTTGCCATGAGACTGTTACAACTCTGTCGGCTTGTGCTGTCATGAAGCAATGGACATCGCAAGGCACGAAGACCATCGAGGTAAGTTTCCCCTTTTCTTGTTTTGTTTTGTAGGTTAGGTGTCTCATTTGCTGGAACGCTCCAAAAGAGTGGCTGACAAAGATCTACAGGAGGCGTGCCTCCATCGCTACTTGGTCTCCATCCTACTAGCGATGGCCTCCAACCCCTAGCCATTGCCTCCAAACTAAGAGCTTGCATTGCAGGTTGCCTCTACAATGAGGATCTCTTGGAGTTGTTCTTCAAGGCTTTGGGCTCAGGCTTGAGGTGAACTGCTGGGAAGATCAGGAAAACACAGGAACAACAAGACCGGTGCTCAAAGGAGTGAAAGACCCAAGAATCGTTCTATTCTTCATCATGTTTCAGGGTTTCTAGTTTCGGATGAAACAGGCAGATGAAAAGTTATGGATAATTTTGTTGATAATTATTTGATAGTGCGTTTGTGCTTTCCGTTTGTTTTTATTTTTTTCCTTTGCCTTTCTGTGTTCATTCATGCTTAGAAAAAACACTGTCCCAAATGGAAAAGCTAGGATCCAATCCATGACAAGGAATTCCAGGAACAAACATCATCTGGAAGGATGCGGTTCGTTTTCTTTGCATCAACGTCCTTTGATCATTCAAGATGTGAGTAGAGAAGATATTGATTATATACAGCTTGTAAAGACCCTAAAGAAAGAATAGCAAGAAAGTCAAAGTCCGGAAGTCAAGAGAAGACATCAACATGTGTCATTGATATGTCTAAAAGCATGTAGCATGTTTTTCGTTTTTCTTTGTCTGTTTGTTGAGCAGCAACATCGCTGACCTCCATCAAGGAGGATTCCGACATTGACAACGCAATACCAGCGTTACTTTCAGGAGTGAAAATTTTGACTTAAAGTAACAGCCCCGAGATTTGAACAGTGACTTCATCGCCCAGAGTGTTGCGTTGCCACCCGTTGCTGAGTTTGGCTGTGACTTCACCGTGAGAGAAGCAGAAAGAAGGTGGCTGTGGGATAGAGCCAAGTTGGATCCATGCCATTGTTTTGGCCCAGTTTTCAGTGACTGACATTTGTAGACACTTCCTGTGTTAGAGTTAGCGAAGCAGCCATTGGACATAGCTCACATAGCTCATTGGTAAATGGCACCGCATATGATTCCATGACACATGTATCCTTCAAGCATGATAATCTAGCTTGTCTCACTTTTATCTAGCTTTGATGACACTGCTATCAAGCACAGAACACCTTTTGTACTCGCAATCTATATAGCCACATGGGAACACCTGAAGCTGTAGATAAGTAGAAACCAGCCGCTAGGCTGAAGTTCTATTAGGCGAGCGAAGTGAGTTGATGAAGGGGTGTGGAGGGGTAGTCGCGTGGGGACAGTTTTTGGAAGGGTGAACCCAGAGCCTGCTGCGGGAGAGCGAAAAAACAGATAGAACGTATCCCAAATTTACACCTATGTCGGCCTTGGTGATGCGAGATATGCCGCCACAACAATTGATACTACAGTAGCAACGTTTTGCAGCATCAACTGGCCATTGTGACGTTTTTTGGAGCGCTTTGGCAACTTTGTTGGCTTGAGTATGAACACAATATTGTAATTTACAGTGTTTTTGTGTTAGTCAAATCAAACCAAGGGAAAGAGACCAAAGGATCAAAAAATGCTATAGACTATAGAGGTGTTTTTGCAGGGTGGGGCGGGCAAAAGTGCGGCGTAAATAGTGCTCTTTCGTGGGGTTTGATGAAAAGCTCATAAATAGTAGTGTTTTTAGAATTTTTCGGGCAAATTCGTAAAGCGCAGAAGTTTTGACCGCTGCTTGAGATGAGTTGTCGATGCAGGTGTAGTGTGGAAAGCGCTGCTGTTTAGAGAGATCTACTGGTTGATGCAGAGAGTCGACATTTCTTGGTTGGTGCCCTTATTTTGCGCTCTGCTTGAAAGCCGTCTCGGGCCAAAGAATGATAAAGAAGGCACCTCTGAGAAAGTGGCTTCTCGCACCAAGTTCCCCTAGAGAAGACCTTGAGCCATGTTCCTTGCGTGGTGCCCTTTTGCGCATTGTTTGAAGACCGCCTTGGGACACAAAAGGGCACCTCCGAAAAGCGGCTCTGACGACAAGACCCGGCTCACAAAGCAGGACATGGCACGTTGCTCTAAGCATTTGTGAGGGCTGGATTTTGTCCCCTCACTTCTCAGGTTTTATCTGGAAAGTAAAGCATATGTGCCGAGCAGCAGGATATTTTTTTTGCCAGCAGTGTTTATCTTTCAGGATTGTTTTTGACAATTGACACCGAACTTGCTGTTTGATTCGGCGTCCATCTAAATTTGCTGGCCAGGGCGGAAGAAGTTTGGTTCTTAGAGCGCTTTCTCCAGATTTGTATATGCCTCATTGCCTTTTAGTATAGAAATGTTCCCATACGTCCCATTGTTTCCATCTCCTTTCGTGTGCAGCCAGAATTTGGTCGCAAACTCCGACAGAAATATGTTTTTCCCAGTGTCACCCGAGTGTTTTGGGCTCAAGGTGCCCCAGAGCATCCAATCAACTACCGGAGATAAAGCAGCAAGCTGCTACCCACAGTTTTGACCTTTGGATCACCCAAGCCCAGGCAGGGATCAACCAGGCAGACAGCCGAGAGCCTGGCACTCGGATCGACATGACCAATGGCGTTTCATTCCATGTGTCCTTTTCCGGTGCAGTTGAGTAGACTTTTCTGCCACCCTTTGAGCATTTGTTTGATCTGGGACAAATTAAGCAAGGCATGACCAAACAAATATGCTGACTGTTACGAAGTAATAGTGTCTTTTAGGAATGCAGCAACAACGTACGTAAGTATGAGGAAGTGGTTGTGCATCCGTGGCCATTTTGGCTCAAGTGGCCCCCCCCCCACACACTTTTGAAGTGCCATGGAGATGAATGGCGCCCCGATGGAGTGGGGAGAGGTGGCGGGGGGGCCAGTGGTGGTCATCGAGGACACGATGGACGATGACGAGGGCGAGGGCGAGGAGAGCCTGACGGACCTTGCCACTAGAGTTCGTGAACTGGAGTCCATGAGGGTGGAAGATTTCCAGCCCGAAACTCCAACAGAGAAATTTAGTCCTACGGAGCTGCAAGAGGATGACAACCAAGTGGTGAGCCCCTTGATGAAACTCAAGGAGCTAGTGGAGAAGCAGAGTACAGTGACATCCTCGGCAGGTGAGTCCTCGATGGCGATGGAAGTTGACAAGGACGAGTACAACATGATCGGCAGCGAAAGCCAGAAGCTGAAGCAGTATATCCCAGACACCTTGAGGATGCCCTGGGAGAAAGGATTTGCAGGAGTGGTGCTGACTGGGAAGGCTGGTGTCCTCCCCCTCGAGTGTTTGCAAGAAGGTGGGCGCAGTGCAAAAGCCATGGACATTGAAGTCGACGTTGAGGTGCAGCAGAAGGAGGAAGTCAAGTTGAAGACTAGCCACACCACCAAAGACAGTGTGAGGCTTCCTTGGGCTCGAGCCCAGGCAGAAGAACGTGACAAAGTCCTTGCAGGTTGGATGGTGGTGATTGCTGAAGCAGGAAAGCACTCGAGGGGGAGAGAGATGATAGAGAATAGTGGTGAAGAAGTCCTGGACGACATCTTCGCCAAGAAGAAGAACGGAACGCTTCAGGTGAGGTTGAGGGCCATGCTGCTGTATGTCAGGTGGGCCAGAGCAAAAGGGTTGCGCCCGTTCCCGCTGGATGAAGAAGTGTGCTACAACTACGTAGACCAACTCAGACGAGATGGTGCACCGGCGACGCGGGCAAGCAGCTTCAGGAGCGCCTTGGCATTCTGCAAGGGCACGATCCAGTTGCTTGGAGTGGACGAAGTATTGCAGAGCACGAGAATCACTGGCTCGGCGCACAGAAGCTTCCTGACGAAGAGGGTGTTGAAGCAGCGAGATGCCCTGACAGTGCACCAAGTGAACATCCTGGAACGTGTAGTGTGTGAGGACACCTTCCCTGTACAGGATCGCATTTTCGCAGGACATTGTTTGGTGTGCATCTATGGTAGGCTGCGCTTCGGAGACAGCCAGGGAATCCAGCACGAGCCGGTTGTGGAGGGTGGGTATTTCGAAGGTGGAACATCCACCCACAAGACAGACTCCATTGCCGGCAGGGCGTGCAGGGTTCTGCCAGTGGTAGCCCCTGAGCTGGGCGTGACAGGTGTGGCTTGGGCTGCTATGTTGCTGAAGCTCAGGAACGTGTCAGGACTTCGAGCAATGCCAGGGCGCCCATTTCTTCCGACACCAGTGCCTGGCGGAGGGTGGAGTGCAGCGAAGCTCTCAACCTCTGAGGCGTCAGTGTGGCTTTGTGAGATCTTGAAGAAGTACTCGCTCCATCCTGGTCAACTCAGCAACGTGGGGGCCCACTCTCTCAAGGCCACGGCTTTGTCGTGGATGGCCAAAGCCATGGTTGCAGAGAAGATCAGGAGGCTGATGGGGTACCATGTCAAGCACAAAGACAAGACAGTTCTGATTTACAGTAGGGATGCCCTAGCAGCCGGGTTGCAGATCCTGACGAAGTTAGTGAGTGACATCCACCAGCTCAAGTTCAGGCCGGATGCACCCAGGAATCAGAGATTCGTGGGCATGGAGCCTGGAACCGGAAGTGACATGCAGGAGCCTCAGGGTGATGAGCAGGACGAAGACATCTTGCCGCAGCCCGGAGACAAGTGGGCAATGCATGAAGTCCCAACTCCAGAGAAGAGCTCGTTCAGGCTAGTGGAGGCCGACCACTCGTCAAGTGAGGACGAGGAGTCCGTGAATGAAGGGCCGGAGAGTGAAGATGAGCGCACTCTGGAGGCAGTGGTCAGGGCGAGGCAAGGCCCACCCAAGAAGTCCAATGCGGAACTATACCGTCATGGCATCACCGGCACGATCCACCACGGCAGTTCGACAGAAGGCAAGCTCGCCTGCGGCAGGCCCATCTCAGGGGTCATGATCAAGCTCACCGAGGAAGTTCACGCCTTGGGGAGCAGATGCAAAGTGTGCGAGGGATATGCCAGGTAAAGTGCCTGAAGTGGAGCGGCTGCGCAGTGAAAAAGGTGAGTGAGCGAAGCCGAGGGCTGGTGGAGCAGGGAGTAAGTAGTCCCAGGTCCCCCATGGTAAGAAGTAGAGTGAAGTGCTGAAGCGCAAGTCAAGTGTTGCGACGGGAGAAGTTCCCAATGTGTGACCTCGTCCCGGGTAGTCCGGATCAGGTCAAGTTGGACGAGGATGTCTCGTCGATGGAAGTGGCCTGTGGAGGACTGACGGGAGGAGTCGAGTCGAGGTTGTCATGTCGAGGTGGTGGAGGGGCCGGGTAGGCCTGAGAGAGTGAGTGAAGAGAAGCCGAAGTGAGGCTCTAGGTGAAGTTGATCAAGGTCGAGTGAAAGAGTTTGTTTGATCTAGAATTTGAGAAGACGTGAAGTGAAGCAGGAGGTGAAGCAGGAAGGTGACTGACTCGAGAGCGATCAAGGCTCAAAGTGCAGGCCGAGTTCGGACCGTTCGGATCATGGCCACGCTCACTGAGTCGACGGCGGTGTTTGAGGCGAAGCTCAAAGATTTGGGGCTTGAAGCCTACAAGGATGAGATGGGCAGGCGGGGGTGGACGACTCTCTCCACCTTTGCCTTCGCGAGCAGCTGGGCACCGGGGTCAGGCGACGACGCCGCATTCATCACGCAAGTGGTGACGCCGATCCTGGGGCGAGCAGACCACCCAGACCTGCCAAAGATCAGAAAGCTGTACCATGAGGCATACACAGTGGTAGCAGCTGAACTGAGGCAGCGGCTTGAAGGCACGCAGGAGGCTGATGGATCCAAGACAAGGAAGCTGCCACCAGTGGAACGCAAGACACGGTGGGCACAGATCCGTGCCAACTACGGACACCTCCAGATCAGTGACCAGCTGGAGCCGGCTCACCACGTAGTGGACAAGTTTCACTCCATGCGAGTGGAGGGCGAGCTAAAGTATCTGGCTCCCCACGAGGTCCCGACAAGAGACCAGGAGCTGCAGAACATCAAGACTGAGGAGCTGATCAAGAGGGGTGCAAGTGGGCATCTGAGGGCACATGATGAGACGAAGGTGCCAGACGCAGACACCCGCACAGACCTCAGGCTCAGGCAGGCGTACATACGCCGTGGATTGGCACTGGAAGTGGCAGACGTGATGACCTTCACCGTCCACGAGAAGTTAGTGGACAAATTGTTTCAAGAGTACCAGCGCGAGCCGCCGGCCGGCTACAACCAAGTGACGCTTGGGGCAGCTGACGGCAGCAGATCGCAGAGCCTGGAAGATGATGAGTGAGGAGATCCAAGGTGATCTGGGGCGCAATGGCTTGGGCAGGAGGCTAGCCGATGTCGCCCTGGAGAAAGTGATCGCAGAGCCGGCCTTCATCACGTTGTTGCTGCCCCTCCCTGGAGGCAGGAGCAGTGGTGGCAAGGACAGCAAGGACCCACAGCCGGTCGAACCAGAGCCGACAGGAGTTGGCAAGAGGAAGTTGATGAAGGAGAATCAGAAGCTCAAGGAGCGCCTGAAGGAGGCGGAGACGAAGAAGAAGAAGCAGGAGCAGTTGCACTATGAGGAGGACAAGACGGCTGCCCCGAAGAAGATGCCGATCAACATGCCCAAAGAGCTGTGGGGCCTCACGCCGATGAAGCAGGGCGAGAGGATCTGCTACGGGTTCAACATGACCACGCGCAAGGCAAAGGACGGCAAGTGCAACAAAGGCCTGCATATCTGCATGCGCTGCTGGAAGAGTGGGCATGCAGCGGTCAATTGCCCAAGCCAATGAGGTGAGGCTGGGGCAGATGATGCCGCAGTGGCAGCTGAAGCCGCAGTGGAATCGGGAGCTGCTAGGAGACCTCGCGAAGATCCCGAAATGTGTACAGAGAGCTTTTTCGCCGCAAGGCACAGCCCTGACAGACGAAGTGAAAATGTGGGAGGCGTAGTGCCTCAGACGTTTGAGTTGTTTGCAGGGTCGTGCAAGTTGTCTAAGTGTTTGAAGTTGCATGGATTTTCCGCAGTAGGAATTGACCACAAGAAGTGTAAGAACCGAGTAGGACCGTGCATCGTTTTAGATCTATCTAAGCCGAATAGCGTCGACTACCTCAAGGGCAAGATCGATCAGGGGGGAGTCTTCTTTATACCAATGGCTCCACCATGCGGAACCGCATCAAGGGCAAGGGACAAACCAGTGCCGAAGTGGTTACAAACACCACGCCCTCGCCACCGCCTTTGAGGAGCGCAGAATACCCCAGTGCTCAGAGGGGTACACCTGGAGCGGGTAGAGCTGGCAAACGCATGTTACGACACAGCCTCACAAGTGTTCATAGCTGGTCACGAGCGTGGTATCTTCGTTTTCATCGAAAACCCAAAGAACAGCTACATGTGGATGGTTCCCAGCATTGCCAAGCTCTTCAACATCGCTGGAGTGTTTTTCACTTGTTTCCACGCCTGCATGCATGGAGGCTCACGAGACAAGCAGACTGCACTACTCCACAACTGTGAGGAACTATGTAAGTTGGGAGTGAAGTGTGATGGATCCCATACACACAAACCATGGGGCATCAGCAAAAGTCTGGCTGGTGGATGGAACAGCGAGTCGCCGTCATTATGAGCAGACTTGCCCACACCCGAGGATACAACACCATCCAGACAGAACCCCGTGCCAGTCCGCTCGTCGCTCAGGCCTCCAATCAGTGGAAGATCGCTGCCGGGAAACAACCCCGTGGCAGGCGAGCAGTGCCCATGCTGCCCGAGGACGGGCAACAAGTGGAGGTCGTAGTGACCGATCCAGGTGAGCTCCAACTCGTTGAGCGTTGGCGAGGCCGTTCTGATCGTCAATATCACCTTGCCGGCCGTATTTTTCCCTACGGGACCCGACTTTTACATCAAGTTCCGTCCCAACCAGGGGGAGAGAGCGGGGACGGGGAGAACATACAAGCCAAAATCGTGACTCTGGGTATTCCTATGACCCCGGAGGAAGCAGTGAGGCGTGCCCGTGACCTGAAACACCCATTTGACACAGCTTTTCAAGTACAAGATCACATGTTAGATGCCATGTTCCAGGTTATGACAAAGGGGTCGGAAGCAGTTCATCAAGAGAGAGTAGAAAGGCTGAGGTGGATGAAGGCGAGGGCCAAACAGCTGGAAGAGAAGGAAGCAGCCCTACATGCTTCGCTGGAGGTGAAGGTGGCAGAAGTGTTGAATCCCAAGAGGCTCCTTTTATTTGAAGAACTCCTCAAGATCGTGGGGTATGGAGACAGGCATCTGGTGGAAGATATGTGCAAAGGCATGTCCATCACGGGAGAAGGTAGAGTGACTGGTTGTTTTGCGCCTGAGTTCAAACCCCCAATGTTGGACAAGGAGGACCTTTGGAAGGGAGCAAAGTCGGCGCAGCAGGAAGTCCGAAACAAAGTTCCCACTCACGTGGCCCGGAGACGGGTGGACGTGGCAGGGGAAGCGGTCGACATTGCTGAGGAAGTTTGGGAGGCGACGCTCAAGGAGGTGAAGTTCGGGTGGCTCGAAGGCCCCCTCGAGGTGAGCCAGGTGAACGAAAGAGTTGGACCGTTGTGGACCCCCAGCAGGAGATTCGGCATTGTGCAGGGTAGCAAAGTTAGGAACATAGACGACCTGAGTGAGTTCTCCATCAACCAGTGCTATGGCCCAGGTGAGAAACTGGACCTAGGTGGGGTCGACGAGGTAGTCTCGCTGACCGCTGCCTGGATGAAAGTAGGAGGAGGAGACCAAGACCGAGTTCGTGTGCAGCTGTCTTCGGGGTTGGTGCTGGAAGGGGAGAAAGCCCCTGAGTTCCGAGGGGTCCCGCTGAAGCTACAGGGGAGATGCCTGGACCTGAAGTCAGCGTACAAACAGCTAGCACTGAGTCCGTCAGATAGGAGCAATGCAGTGATAGCGGTTCTAGACCCCCACGACAACAAGGTGAAGTACTTTGTTTCGAGTGTGTTACCCTTTGGCGCGACTGGGGCTGTTATGGCGTTCAACAGGGCTGCAAGAGCCATCAGGGAGGTATTGCAACGATTCCTGTTGATGCCAGTGGTCAACTACTTCGATGACTTCCCACATGTAGATATCGAAAGTCTCGCCGTCCGATCCCAGGTGGTCATGGAGGAGGCGATGAGGACTTTGGGGTGGGGAATCGCGGAGGAAGCCAAAAAGAGACTGCCTCCCTCGACAAGGTTCGTGGTGCTAGGGGTGGTGATCGACCTAGGGCAAGTGAATGAAGGAGTGGTGATGGTGAGAAACAAACAGGAGAGGGCGGATGAGCTTGACAATGTGGTGGAAGAACTGAAGAAGCTCAAGTCCTTTCCCCCGTCGATGGCAGCCAAAGTGTATGGCAGGCTGAACTTTGCCGAAGCCCAGTGCAGTGGTAGATGGCTGGCCCCGATACTAGAGCCCGTCAAACAGAGGGCACTGATGGGTGCAACAGTCAAGGTAGTGACCAAAGAAATCTCAGAGTCCCTGAACTTGGCTGCACGACTGCTCAGGACGGCTCCGCCTAGGCGGCTGGTGGCCCTGGCAAAGGAGATCCCGTGTCTAGTCTTTACAGATGGAGCCTATGAAGCCGGGGTAGCCTCTTGTGGAGCGGTCATCATATCCCCCCGGATTCCAGTGCCCATCGCTTTCGGTTTCGAAGTCCCCGAGAAGATTTTGGACGAGTGGCACTCATTCGGGAACGAACAGGTGATTGCACAGGCGGAGATGATGCCAGTGGTGATGTGCAAGCGTCACCTGGGCCATCTGTTGGAGGGGGCTAGAGTCTTGTACTTCATAGATAATGAAGGAGTGAAGGAGGCGTTTGTGACCGGTTGCACAAAGTCGAAAGCAAGTAGGACCATGTTGATTGAGGCCATGATTCAGGACTCTCGAAACGACAGTCTTTCGTGGTACACCAGAGTCCCTTCTCCAAGCAATGTGAAGTGCGACTACAGTGAGTGGGGGAAGATAGGCGGGTAGTCCCAGTTCCTATAGTAATTAAGTC
>CAXAMN010001113.1:2497867-2562763 GCA_963970005.1 Durusdinium trenchii
AAAAAGAGAGTCTCTCGTGTGTATGCACAACTTGCGGAATCATGAAATGCTCTTGTTCGATTTTTTATTTCCTTGTGCGCTGCGATCCGTGTAGGAAGTTGCAACATGTAGCATCAACAAAGCTGGTTTGGCAAAGCAGAGCTCTTGAGAGCTCGTGGCCAAGCGAGTTGAGCGTCCACCCGAGGAACCGGCTGGTGCCGATTGACTTTGGACAAGTTGATTCCTTTTGCTTCCTCATTACGGCTTTGATGAAGTGCCAATCCTAGAGGACCAAGGATTGTACCTTGCGCCTTGCAGCTGTTACACGTGTATTAGCCGAGCATCCACCTGTGTGCACTTGTGATGAATTGAGAGCCCGTTTTCCAATTAGATGCTGCCCAATGCCAAGGAATCCAAGGGAAATTGATCGCCCATTCGCCTACAATCAGCAGGCTAAGCTACGATAGTGTGTGACGTTGTTGGTTTTCCTTGGCTGATACATTTTACACGAGCTGTTTTATCTTTGCAAATCAAGCCATTCTTGCTTAGTGGTCTGATTTTTAAGCGAGACTTTTCATTGGTGTCAGCAGCTTCAGAGGATATTCAGTTGCAGAACCACGTCATGTTTGCCGCCAGAACCACGCACATGGTTGAACATGTGAAACAGATGGGAGTTGATACAATGTATTCACACCGCTTCGCGGTCGAAGCCGCCCGCACAGATCAAAGTGAACATTTGTGGGGTGATACAGGCATGACATCAACCATGTTTACATGCAGACAGACATTCCAGACATACATGGGAAAAGTGTGTTATTAGCAACTTGTGCTCTCGATGTTTCCCCCCACAATACCACTCCACCAACTCCGTGTTTTCCTCCCACCAGATGTCTCCACCAAAACCACGCACTCGACATCAATCACCTCATCCAGTCGGACCAGACACGCCACCGAACGCATCCACGATATCAATAGTACAGTGTCACCCGGTTTGGCCAGATGTACGCGATGTCGATAATGCGATGTCACCTGGCCGACATATCCGGCATTCACTAACGTTCCAATTTTATCCATTTCCCATAAGCGTTGCAAAGCACAGCAAAACGTAACTCCGATCAGCGCCTCCCCAAGCTAGCCGACTTCTTGCGATTGCCCAGAGCCTCCACAACACCCTCGGCACCTTCAGTGCGGATTTGGTTGAGGAACCTCTTTTGAGTGCGACCTTCGCACGCACTCGTTGAGAATCCTGGTAGTCGCGCTTAACCACCATAGTATGGCCCATGGTGCAAACAAGCGAAGCTTGCTTGCTGCCCTTACGTTTGGCCTTTTAGATAAGATGATGAGATTGACAAGTGGGTCTCTTTTCACCAGCCGAGTCTGCTTTTCAGGCCCTCCCGGTGCTGAAATCCGCCCTGCAGGCTGTGCACAAGGCAATTCCGCTGGACGCATGCAGAACATCATGTTCACTGATTGATGTGCATTTAAAATAATCCAAGGCAGTGGCCGTAAGTTGATGGACGAAGCAGGAATATCTGGTCAAGATCGATGACCTGGCTGTGAGTGATGGGAGTCATGCAGGTGTAGTTTCATGTGAAGTCCTTGAGGTTTGGTGACGTAAAAGATGTAAACCTTTTCGCATGCTTAGTAGGTCGTGCAGGACAGCTCGCAGCGGCCGTTGTACCTAATTCCTCGTTTGGCTGGATTTGATTTCAGTTGGAACTGGCCGCAGCGGGCCCATTGTGCTTTGGACACTTCGAAGACGGCCTGCTTACCGTGCCTCCAAGCTTTCTTCTTGGTTGAAGCACTGAACAAGCACTGAACATGAGCACTGAACTTGCCTGAGATGCCCAAGTACATTGAAATGGTTTGATGTACGGAGGCCCTGGCTCGCGCGGCTGTGGAGCGCGAGAAGGACTTCAATCAGCGTGTGGCAGCCGAGGAAAACGACGGAGCCGGAGCCGACGGAGAAAGGAAGACCCGAAGGCTTCAAAAGATCTTTTGGACCCCGAAGCCGCTCAATTTAGAAGATAAATCATATTGGTCATACCATATCATACCCATTGACCCATTGACTATTTTGACAAATTACGTAGACCATCCGGAGCGGAGCATGGCAGACTCATCAGAGTCATGACTTGGGCATGGTGCTTGGTTCGCATGCATTTGTAGGTTTGTTTGCGGCATCATATCTATATGAAATGTCTTCCATGTTTTGTTTGTTTGGAAAAGGTATCGAGGTATCGTTTGAGTATGTTCAAGTTGTACGCAGGTACAGTGACTGTGTGTCAAATATAGCGCTTCGCCAGGGGAGTTTGGTGAGAAGCTTGAGCGGCTCAACACCTCTCAGCACCACTCTCTCCATCGGTTTGAGATGTAGCTGATGCTCCACTATACAAATTTTGTTTTGTTTTGCATCGTCTCGGCTAGGGGTGCACACTGTTGAGCACAGTGTATCCACTTCCAGACATGTTGCCCTTCTATCCTAGGTCCTAGTGGCAGCTGCCGTTGTGCAACTCATTTTTTGCCAGGTATTTGGTACCGCCTTCTGCTGAACATTATGCTTGACGCTGTGGGCACCAACCAGGAGGTTGCTGAAGTCCAGAAAGTCAGCAAATCGTTGTCCTTTGTGCGTGGGTGCTGCACGACATGAGTAAGTCTCGCGTGTGTATGTATATGTCCAATTTTCAGCGTGTTACATCTCACTGGTTGTACTGATTTTAGGCTAAACATACTAAACCAAACTCTGTAGTTACTTACATCGCTTGGGATCGAATTATACTTTTCTTGCGACATAGCCTCCTGACCATGGTCGGCTTGGTGTCATGCAACTGGCAACCCTGAACAGCGCAGATGAACTGGAAGATTCTGCAAGCACTTGCTGACACCTTCTTGGATCAACACTCAGCATCCTCTGTGCAGTTTCCATCAACTGAATCATAGCCGATCATGGCTATAGTAGTTATAGCGTCTAGTCCTGAGTAATTCTTGCGCATTTCCCATGATCAGTCAGCTTTTGATGTTTTGAGTTAAGACCAGGATGCGATGTCAGACGTCAGTCTCTTTATTTCACATACCTACCCAGGCGCTGAACCCGACAAGAGTTCCGAACTTCGCATTTGCGTGGTTGGACCTCATCAACCACAAGCAGTTTATGTTCGGGTCCTTGGCAATGTGCTCGCTCAGAAGTGTTCTTCATCTATCAGCAGGGTGCCGATTGACTTTCGCAAGTTCATGAACTGCCTGAACTGCTTTGCTGTGTTGATGAATAAACAATTTCCAAGTGTATTCTGTGTGACCATTTTGGCAAGTCTGGGATCAGAAGCAAGAAGACATGGCGATGGTCAGCTTGAATGCAAGTAAGCATGTCGCCCCATGATTGAACAACATAGTTACAGAATGACTATGTTACTCCATACTAGAAGCACTGATCCTTCCGGATCCTTCTTTCAAGAAACCTACTCAGCTTCAAACGATTCGTTAGTTAAAGGTATAAATATCTGTCTATCACAGTATCTCTTTGTTGGCTATACATCATGCGCATCACTTGCATCACTAGTCATTTGGGGAAGAACAACACACCAACACAGCATATGTCCACTGCGTCCGATGTCATCGACCAGATGTCCCCACCAGGCCGCGGATTCTCAGCTTTCCTGGTCGGCGAGGATGGCTGTTGCGAGCCCGGCATGTACCGGATGCTTGCAATGATTTAGAACTGGATACCGGATGCCGGGC
The DNA here is from genome assembly GCA_963970005.1 of Durusdinium trenchii. Lineage (NCBI taxonomy): Eukaryota > Dinophyceae > Suessiales > Symbiodiniaceae > Durusdinium > Durusdinium trenchii. The sequence goes on from CAXAMN010001113.1 coordinate 2,501,582, forward strand.
TTTCGTTGGAGAAGAACGGATGCTTGAGCGCCACACTTCCACGCTGAGTGAGCATGGTACAAGCATTGCACATTCAGCTTGCAGTAGCCGTCTGGCCAGGTTTCAACGCATTTTTGCCCGGCACCCCAGCTAGATCTTTGATGGTAAACACCGCAGGAATGGAATCGATTGAATCGAGTGGGATGAAACCAGATGGTCTCAGGTGATGAACATATTAGGATCGGCTTGAATAGTGTTGGGCTCCACATTTAACCCAAGGGAGTCATTTCCCCAAGCAGGTTTGTTCGGCTGGCTGATTTGCACTGTCACCTTGAGCTGGCTGTTTGGTCAAAAAGCACCAGAGATCCATCCTTGTTGCACACAGAAAACATCAGAAAACCCATGAAGCACATGGGTCCCTACCTTGGCAGATGGGCCTGTTGCACTACATTGGTCCCTACCTGGCACGGATCCGCATGTCAGTCAGAGCCTTGTGGCCGACAGCTGCAAGATGCACAGGAAAGTAGAAGTTGGATTGGACTTATGCACTATGTAATTACCCCTTGGCTTTTAAGCTTTGATCAACATGAGTCTTGGCTCTAAGCAGACAAAACATTTTGCAGTGCTCTGATCAATGTTGAGGTGGTGCTTGCCTGTGAGCAGAAAGCAGAAAGCACATTCATTGAAGTGAGTTCACTTCAAAGCAACTGTGAACCTGAGACAACGATATATATATATAAGTACAGCAATGATCAGGCTTTCTATTCTTTGTCTTTTCTGCAGCCTATAGCTGACACTGAGGATCTTATCCGGAACTTGTACAAATGCACGTTGCGCACGCTTCTGGTGCCTTTCCTGTTGCCTTCGTTATGGCAGCAAGAGTTCAAGAGAAAGGATTCCATGGTGAGGTGCATGGAAAGTCCTTGCATGTGGCCTTGGGGCCAGAATTGATTGCACACTCATCCACTCATCGAAGACCGTGGTCAAAGTTGACTCCCTCGCAAGGCACATCGTGCACATAATCAGGCTTTTTGCGAAAGCTGCTGTACTTCAAGATGGTTACAACATCGCTTGTGTAAGCTGTTTGTGTAAACTGAGCATTGTTGGGAAACTAGTGAAGGCCGTGCTTGAACGGTTTGTTGCCTTGCCAGGTGCTCTTGTATGACTTCCCGGAGTTTCTCTCTGACTATCACATGGCATTCTGTTGGGCACCCTGAAGCTCAGCATGTTTGCCTCTGGCGCCAGTGATGCCAGTTATTCCAATTGGTCTTGAATGGTATATATACGCTTATATACACACATATAATTACACACTGTATGTACACGCTTATTTGATACAGTTGATTGCCTTTTCTCTTTAGTTTGTACAAATGTACAAATAGGATTATCAACCGAACAGGTCAGGCAGACAGACAGAGGGAGAGGGAGAGGGAGAGAGAGAGAAAGAGAAAGAGAGAGCGCGCCGGGGAGGGAGACAGAGCAACTGCTCCGTGTAACCGCTGGCATCGCCTTGTGGTGAGGTGATGCTATTCCTTGGCAATGTGTTCAGTTTCGATGCGTGGCAAATGGGAGCCGACGGGGACTGTTTGAAAGAATTATGAAGCACTCTCACGATGGCTTTTTCTGATGTTCTCCGGCAGTTTTTCGAAATTCAAAGTGTCTTGAATGTCACACTCTCACGTGACTTCTAGATTTTTAGGGAACCTTGACAAGTCTTTGTATTATTCATTTGTTAACGCACCATCGGTCAGAAAAAAATATCAACTTGAGCCGTGATCAACAGGAGCTTGGCACTGTGCAGTATGGATGGTGGAAAGATGTAGCAAGAGCACTTGAGTGTTTGTCGTTAAAGAGTGAGATTCAATACTGAGGAAACCTGATTCTTGCTGCCTTCCCCAGCAGCATGAAGCTGTCACGGTCCTCAGAACAATGAATCAGGGTGCTCACAAGAAGCGTGGACTACCGATGTCCTTTTCGGTGGAGGAGTAGCTAACTTTTGCGCAGGGCAGTACAACTATTCACAGACAGAATATATATATAATAATGTAATAGGAATCTTTTGCACGCTATCCTTAAAATTGTATAAGGGCTTGAGAATGCAGAGTCAGAGTGCTTTCAGGCCAGATCCATTCACACATTGCTTGAAAGTGGACACCTTACCAGAGATGAAGGCTTTTGACTGAGACTTTGCTGGGGATGAACATTCTGTTCAAGAGCAAGAGATATGGAGGTAGTGCCCAAACCACCGTGCCATAGACATGATAGTTTAGTGCCTGAAGAGACCACATTGACATTTACTATTCAGTCAGGATCAGTCAGGCTTACTTTTCGAGATGCATTTGCAATATCCCACTGCACTGGCAACTAAACGATCTATTTTGCTCCAAGTTTGCCTTCTCTTGCTCCCGCTGCAGTAGCCTGGTGCAGAATCATTTCTTTCTCTTCCGGAACTAGCTCAATGTCCAGTGCTTCGCTGAGTTGCATGAACCTAGCATCTATGGCCTCCAACCTAGTAGCAATGGCCTCCTTGGCTCCCACCAGCTAAAGAGCATGTATTAGAGTGTACACGGGCTGAATTTGCGAAGCAAACTGCTCGATCCTCAATGGATCAGCATGTTGTTCCTGTGACGTGAAGGCGGAACGGTTCGCTCATGCCAGGTGACGCCAACCATCCAATCCACCTATCTCTTGAAGCTCATGACCTGTGGCTTGAAGGCCGAAAGACGGTTTCTTTGGATCGTGGCTAAGCGCCGGCTGAGCTGTGCACGCTGCAGCGCTGTGCTCAGGCCGACGTGGATAATTGGATCAAAACATCGGACTGGTGGGCACGGCACCGCTGGCCGTTGGCATGGTCGTTAGATGTTCGTGATATTCCGAGTGTGTTTGGAGTCAACTTGAAGAAACACGACAGCTGTGTGGCCATTTAGCAGAAATTCTGTATCGACAAAGCCTGTGAAAAGACGCCTAAACGAAGCAGCCGTCAGTGCGAGCAGCTCTGACCCCTTGATTTGGTAAAGGGGAATTATTTTACCTGACTAAGATTCTAGACCCAGCCTGTTCTTTAGCCACCAGAGCTGTTTGCAGTTTCTACTTACTTTTTGCTGCGTGTTGCTTTTACATGTTCTGCCAGAATTATGCAGGACGGCAAGATCCTGGAGCACATCAGAAGCAAGCAATGAACCGAGATATCTATGGTATCTATGAATCTAAAACAGAGGTTGGAGGTTGAACCGCAGCCTGGAAGAATACCTACATTTCTAGGTGTTCAAGGTCAGTCTGGGTCCGTGCCCAACCAAGGCAGGCTAATCTCTGTGTCTCGCTTGGCTCTTGCTTTCTGCTCGCAACTAACGCACAACTGCTTGAGGCTCATGTTCCAAGATGCTGCGACGGCTTTGGAGGTTGGGACAAAGCCCGGCGCCACAGATCTGATTGGGAGCGAAGTTCTTGGCACATCAAATCATTCCCAAGCAGCTGAGCGAAGATCTCAAGCGCTTGCGGGAGATGCAGTCAGAACATGCCGTCGCAATTAGTGATGATGAGTGAGGTAAATGCCGATGTATAACTATATAACTTAAGTGCACGACCTTGATGTAAACATCCACAATCTGGGTAGGCCATTCAATATGTTTGAATGCAATTCTGTCAAGCGCAGAGAGGCGACCAGTGGGGATATTATGGGGATAGCCACAAAGGTATGCAATTCATATGTACCTTTGCATATAAACGTGATACATTGTTGCATTTCCCCTCATCGGTAGAATTCCCTGCATGTTAATTAGTGGATAGAGGGCAGAAGTGGAGTATGTGGAGCTTGCTTGATCATAATGATCACGCTACAACATCCACTTGCTTGATCACCTCAAGGTACAATATTCCACTCCTCAACGCGCACGGCGCTCGGCGCTCGTGTTCCAATCCAACGTACGCTCGTGTTCACCTTTCATTACGCCCAAGACGTTGAGCTGGCCCAGTACGGTCTGATTGTTTGTGTCATTGTATTCTTTTTTTCGCACCTGTCTCTTCAAGACATGGGTGACTGACGCGCAATGTGTTCAACTGACGTGCGTTTGTGTTTGTGGGAATGACATGATGTCCAAATGTTGTGGATGACCTCCAGCGAGGACCATCCTCTATGCCGGCACAAACTGCCTCTTCATGCAAGCAAGGGTCCGATGCCAAGGAGTTTCAATGTTTGCATTGTATACATGCCATGTTGTGAGGCTTTTCATGTGCTGAACAAAGCTAAACAGGGTTGTTCTACAAAGTCTTGGAGTTCCCTTTTGCTCACAGCTTGCAGGTTTCCAAGATTGCACTGGAACCAACCATGGAACATTTCTGTGGTGTTGTTTGTGATGCCTCGCCGTAAGTGCACGCCCACATGTACGTGCGACTTTCATGACATTGAGATAGAGAATTCATGTCCGGATTTTCGACTTGTTGCAGAACTGACTTTGACACTGGCAGTGTGCCCTGTACCACGTGTCTCACCTTTCTGGAGTGGCACAGGGAAGACCGAGACATTTGGGACTTGACATTTGTATGAGTTTAACGATCGGAGGATGTGCACTAGCTAATTAGGAGGATTTGGGATTCAGCTTTCACACCTTTCTCAACGTCTCCCCTTAAAAGGATCGCTCAGTGTGTCTCTGAGGAAACGACATCGCCAAGCTTGGTGCCTCAAAGCGTCCAGGTGTTTGTGCTTCGGAAAGGAGACCCTCTAATTCTACTAATTACCGTTTGCTTTAGAGTAATTTCATTCCATAGTGACAGCTGGATACAGCTGGCTTGGCTAGATTGATTGAGTTTGTTTGGTTCAAATTGAACTGCTCTGGTGTAATTCAATACACGTGCAGTCAATTTTCAGGTCCGAGTTGGGAGAGGTGTATATGATTTCCACCTTCACTTTGCCGTGGTTGTGTGCGCGTGTGTGTGTGTGTGTGTGAGTGCGGTGAGGACATTCACTAGTTAGTCAGTCCTGATGTGTCTAAAGTTGGTGGCAGAATTTCTACAGCGTTCCATTGGGATTGACACGCCGGAAGCGGATGTAAATCAATCAAGCCCACACTCTTTCAGAACTAGCGTTCCATCGGTCTTTGGACTCTTTGGGTCGGCTTTTTTGGTGACAAACCTTGTTTGGGTATCAGCGTTCGATTGGGATCAGCTCCCGGGGGTGACTGGGGGATGACTTCTTGGAAACAGAGTTGCCATGGTGATTGGCAAGGGGTGACTAAGGGATGACTTTGTCAGGTTCCTGTAGCGATCCCTGCAACAAACGCCATAGACTGACTCCATCGACTTGAAATATTCTTTCGTACGGTGAGGCCAGAGTCCTTGAAAAAATAACAAAACCTAAAAAAGTCAAAAAAGTCAAATGAAAAAGTGAAAAAGAAGTCAAAAAAACTCAAAAGTGGATCGGGGCTCGCGGCTAAAATGTGGGCCTTCTATAAGCGCTAGAGTGCTTTCGTAGGTTTTGGAACCCTGCCCTAAAACAAGAAGATCCTCATGTCATATCTGTCTTTGTTGTCTTTTTTGGTGGGTGCTATTCTGGAACCACTTTAGGTGAGCCATGTCTCCCTAAGTTTTGTTGTTCCTGTTGAGCCTGTTGAGTGAAACTCAGCCATTTTGGCGCCATGGACCCGATGGAGATAGAGGAGGCAAAGCAATGCCTCTCGTTCTTCAGCCAGCCATGTCCGGAAGAGCTTCGTGGGCTCACCGAATGAGAACTGCATTGCGATGTGGGCCATTCAACATGCGCCTTGGGCTTGAGGAGCCGGAGTGTGCCAAGGACGAGGCAATTTTGAAGCCCAAGGAGGAAGCTGAGCCGGATGACCTGAAAACCTACGAATCCGAATTCTTCAGCCTCATGTGGCGCAACCTTGCGGAGCCCGGGAACATCCCTCAGCATGAGCTGTTCTGTTGCGCAAAGACCAAGAAGTGTCGGCTGAACAAAGGTTCTGTGGTGTGGCAGCTTCTTGGTGGCAAGATGGGAAGCTGCGTGAAGGCAGAAGACGTGCCGGAGCATGCTTTGAAGTGGTCTCCGACGAAGTCGCTGAAGGTCTACCATGGATCCGCGCCACTGGGCCGGTTTTCGTTTAAAAAGGATTTCCTTCTGACCTGTGCCGTCTCCTTTTGTTTTCATTGGCATCATCTGATATCTTTTTCAAAGCGCAAAAACTGTAATAATCGAAAGCCCCAGCCGATAGGCTAGGCTGAAGTTGCAGATGGGCGAACGAAGTGAGTTGAGGGGGTGCGGGGCGGAGGTGGTCGCTGAGGGGTTTTAGGAAGGGCGAACTCAGTGCCTGGTGGGGGAGAGCGCTCAAGAGCGAGGGTCCGACAAGCATCCCAAAAGGGGTCTGGTGATGCAAGTGATGTGCCGAGCAGCGCATCATTAGCATCATAAAGGGCTCCGGAGAGTAGTTGGAGACTGTTTTGACCAGGGGCGTCAGAAACATGCTAGAAACTTTTGAACTCTGTGATCAAAAAAAGTTTGAAAGAGCTAGCAACCCTTGAACTCTGGGAGCCAAAAAAGCTAGAGAGATGCTAGAAGCTGTTGAACTCTGTGACCCCAAAAAGCTAGAAAGATGCTAGAAACTTTCGAGCTCTGTGATCCCAAAAAGCTAGAAAGATGCTAGAAACTTTAGAGCTCTGTGATCCAAAAAGCTAGGAAGATGCTAGAAACTGTTGAGCCCTGGGTCCCCAAGAACCTTAAAAACGCTAGACGCTTTTGGAACTCTGTGCTTCAAAAAACTAGAAAAACGCTAGAAACTTTTGAGCTCTGGGACCCAAAAAAGCTAGAACAACGCTAGAAACTTTTGAGCTCTGTGATCATAAAAGCGGTGCCAACGAAGCGTGTTTGCGATCGGGGCCCCTTAGTGTTTATTTCTTGGCGTGCGCCCTCCGCTCACGCGCGCGGCAACGTCGACTATGAAGAAACCAGTTCTGCGCGCGCGAAGGCGTGGAAGGCCACCGACCGCTCTGCGCCATTTTTCCCGTGCTGGCTGTCGCTCCCCCTTCTCAGGTTTTGCCACTCATGGTCCATTTTGTTGATAGGCCGGCCCATGAATGCAGGTTCGACTTTTGTTTCTAAATGCTCTGAGATTTCGTCGTGCACTCTGACTGTAGGGCAGAGATCGACCTGAGCCAGAGTGTGACGAGCATCATTGCAGATGATGGCCACGGGACCCTTGACGACGTCTATGGACGAGGAGCCCCGTTTCATTCGGTGACGATTCCAACCCGCGCACGAAAGAGGGTGAACAAAAGCATCCCGAATTAAGACCCACCCCAGTCAAGTTTATTTGGCGGGTCTGAATTACTGCCACAGCAGGCCATGACTCCTACCAGCCGATCACGGTTACAACGCCAGGGCGATTCCCTCCAAGATGACGGATGATGCCGGGAATCCGCTCATCGTCTACTGGGAGCGGCCGGCAAAGCTGGCCCTGAGGTTCCAGGTGCTTGTTAGCAAGGGATTCCGCACAAGTTGGTTGACCAAGATAGAAGAAAAGATGTTGTGCCCCAGAGGTGTGGCTGTGACGACGAAGGTGCAGCATGTAGTGCGCGGTGGCGAGATGTGTCTCACTCGCCCCGAGCGTGAAGAGCCCGAACAGCGGGGCGAGGGCGAGGACGGCGAGGACGTCAACTGACAAAACAACGCGTGCAAGCTGGTTCTACCTCGCTGTTAGCCAGGAGAAACACCCATGCCAAATATGTGTGAACCCCTCCATTGCAGTCAAGGTGCCGCTAAATTAAAGTTTGTCAAGCGGTGAAAAGCACTCTCGGGGCTAGGGAACAGCCGAGAGCCACGTGGATCACAACTCGAACAAGTCAACAAAAGTCAAAAACAAGTCAACATTAGAAAACAATTCGAAAATTGGAAAGAAGGAACAGTAAACGTCAAAGCAATCAAAGCAAACAAAAAAACGGAAAAATTGGCAAAAACTAACAAAGCGTCGGATCCAACTGTTTTTTTGACTTTCTGAAACTTTCTGGCTTGATTTTTTTGACTTTGACTTTTGGGACTGACTACTAAGTTGACGTTTTGTGACTTAAACAAACATTTGAAAGCAGGCTCTCTCCAATGAAAGATTTTATTAACCATAGACCATTGGTTTTGTCGCTGAGTCTATTTGTTGGGACACTACTCATCTTGGCATCTTGGCGTCTTTAGCCGCCCTGAAGATTCAACTTGACGTCTTCACAACTCCCATCGCTTGCGCTTGCTATCTCTCATCTCAAGTTCTTCGCGGTGGGATCGTGAGGTTTGGGACTTTTTGAATACCTCCTGGAGCACTTCGACACTGAGGGGCGCTTCCTCATGTTTACCACCTTTGCGAACCACTTGTGCGGCACTCAGAGAGATTCAACACAACAAACAATTTGCCGGTTGAATGCGTTCATATTCACATTTGTTCCTTATGCAATGCGTTTCTTCGAACATTTTCGCGGTGAGATCACATCTCTCTACAAACTCATCCCACTAGCTCATGAAGTTTGTGCGCTTGTGTATGTGTCCTCAACCGCAAAGGCGATTCCCCAACATGCACACCTACTGCTTCAGCAAGGACTCCCAGAATTCCGCAACCCCAGCGAACTGTCATAATTCTGCCAAATTGTTCAAACATGTTCAAACATAAGATGTGGGAACATGTTGCCAGCGCATGAGTAGTTTACAGACCAGTAGCAGAGAATCATGAAGCTTTCCTTCTTGGCCCAAAAACCAAAACGTTTTCTCAAGAGAGGCCATTCCGGTCAACACTTGTGGATTCTGTCATGTCTAGGGTTTTTGCAGCCCAATATCAGTTGTACACAGCATCAGTTCGACTAGCGTTGAAGATTTTCCAAGTCTCCAGTACTGATTCCGTTGTGCAGGATTTTCCTATTGCTGGGTTTGCTCCCTTCTGCTCAGGTTGCATCGTCTTGTGGCTCTTCCAAGGGACAAAATTCAATGAGGCACAGTGCGCCATTCCCTTTTTTGTGTCTTGATCCTCACATTCTGCAAGCTTGCATGGTGTGCTTCAGATCCGCTGATCAAAACGAGCTAAGAAAGCAACAGCAAAATGCTCACGTACCACACCCTGATGGAAGGATTGAACATGATTGAACCAAGGAGTTTGATGCAATTCACAGAAGCTGTAGCACAGGTGCGCGAGCAGATCACCCGCGTCTTGCTAGAACGCTTGATCGTCCACCGGCGGGTGCCCCATTTGCGTCAAGTTTCACCGAGCTATCAAAAGACTGGTTGGCTTTGAGGCCGCATCCATGGGGCTTGCTGATCACCTTCATTGAGCTCATCAAGAATGGCCGCTACAACTTCTGGAACCTTTGCATGAGAGGGTATTTCTTCTTCTTGCCTTCGATGATATTCACCCAAACCAAACCACATGTGCAGCATGTGATATCTAGTAGTTTAAGCAAGCAGTCTCTCCCGCAAGTGGTTCATGTGTGATATCCTTTAATTGTCTTTTGATATGCTTCCCATTCCCACTGTCTAAAGGATGTGTAGATATGATACTGTGATAAGCTTTCATCAAGCGCAGTTGCTCATCGGGCCATTGGCATTTGCCTGATTTCACTGCGACTTGCCGAGTGAAGAGGGTTGCAATATATAAACCGATATAAACCGTAAGCTTAAATGCCTCTACAGTAAATTCTACGAATTCTACGTAAATGGGCCTGAGCTGGCTACCAAGGAATTTTTCCTTCGTGAAGTCTGACCAGCAGGTGAGGAAGTTCTGCATTCAGGGGCCAAATGCTCACAAAGGAGCCTCGAACGTTGGTCTTACGTTGTTCTTCATTGCAGGGTGCAAACATTCAAAGATTCTTGAGGTTCTTTCATTTTGAACCTCAGTGTTTGCATCTCATGACTTGTCTAGCCGCCCTTGCATTTAAACAGCATTCAACTAGCTGTACTAGTACGTCCTAACATTGAGCTACTTGGGCGGCTCCGCATACCTTCCACTGCCAAACTAACTGAACTGATCCACGAGGGGAACACGTTCGGCACTGCCATGGCAACCACCTTTCGGTGGCAAAACTAGAACGGCCAGTCGGCTATCCAGGACTGGCCAACAACAACAGCAACTATTGTGCAATGTAGTCCTCCTGCACCCCGAAGCACACTTGCTAATGGAATATGACCAGCTTGGTAATGCCATTACCAGCTACATAATTTCTCCATCAGCTGAAGTGGGGAGCCTCTAGCGAAGTGAAGCTTGTCAAAGAGTACAGCTGTGCGAGATTGTACAAGCAACACCTTGGAGCAGTTGACTTGCTCCTGACCGCACATGTCACACTCTTTCATGAAGCAGGATTGTGTTGCTTGGGTCAAGATTTGGGTACTGCAACTTACTTGTTGTGGATTGCTGAAGTACAAGAGAGACACTTGTACTGCAACACATGGCCACACATACTTCTATCTTCATCATACATACAGCAGTTTGCGAATGTGCTGTTCCGAGATGAACTGACAGGTAGTTTGTAGGCCCTGCAGTGTCTGGCCATGGTCAGAACATTCAAATCTTCAGATGCCAGTTGCAAAAGCTCTTCACCAGTGTGGCCTTCACCTGCCTGGGAAATCCGGTCTCCACAGAAGAAGAGCCTGTGGACTGAGGGGCGGTGTTGCTGGTGTGGCTCATGTTGCTCTGAATTCGAACCAATCGGCACAATCGCTTTTGGACCACTTTCTTTCACTGAAATTACTGTAAGAAGAACCTGTTTGTCAAGTGGATTGATTGAGGGACAGTGAATTGATCCAAGATGATCCAAGATAAAGAAAGGATAATCTGTCAGAAACTGTTGTACCGACATCAGCAGTCTTCTCTTCGTGGTTCTTGTGCTCTTGTGGCTGCTGGTGGTTTTGGGAAGGACACACCTGAAGCACAGCTGGAGTATTTGCAGAAATATAAGTTCAATGCACCTTGGCAGAGAAAGCTCCAAAATTGTGTCGATTCAGACTCATTCATGGGCCATCAGCAGCCACGATCCATGTTTCATTATAATCATTTTCATACACTTCGGATGCTTTCAGCTTACTCAGGATGTGAAGCATCAGCTGTTCCGGCAGCAACAGATCGATGCCCAACAGGCGCAACTCAGAGCCCAGGCACGAAGTGCAAGACACTGCAAGACACTCCGAGTGCACGGACATGATTTGTGCACCGTGCTTGAATATCTTGAAAGGTGTTTTGCCGCTCTTGTTCCTTTTCTTGTTTGTTCGTCTTTCTTCACTTGTTGTTTTGCACATGCAGGCTCAGCAGGCACACCAGGCCCAACAAGCTGCAGCAAACCTTGCAGCTCAAGCGGCACCTCCTGCACAGCCGGTCCCACAGCAGGCGGAAGGGCCCGGAAGGGGCTAGTGACATGGCGACGTGCTTCGCTTGGCTCCGACATATTTTGTATGCTTGGTGGCGTGAGAAGAAAAGAACGAAGCAAGCTCAAGTTCCTAAGCGACTTCCTTGGCAAAGAAATCAGCGAGTCTTTATCGACATCATGCGACATCCACGTCAGGGAATTTGCCCGAGAAACGCGAAAACCGAGAAACTGAGAAAACAAAGATCAACATAGTAAACAATTGTAAACATATTACTGTATATATATATGCATATAAACATATAAATACTTTAACATATATAAAACTCAGCATGCACATGTTTTCCGCCGTGTTCGCGGTTTTCGGGTTTCCGCCGGTGCTCCCGACAGCAGCCAGCAATAAATGGGTTGTTTTGGGACTCCTTTTGTTGGCATACTGGCATACCATACGAGCTTGGTACTGGTTGAAAGTTGCCTGTTGAATTCCCGGTCACCACGGAATTCGATGAGCTGGCCCACCTGCGCTATTGTGCCAGTCTCAACACTGATTTTGCAAGCCTTGAAGATGAAGATGCACCGCCCACACACTGTTCCAACAGGCCTTCAATAGCCTTCAACTTTTCTATAGTTTAAAGGCATTGCCAAAGTTGAATCGGATATACCAGAAACTAAGGAACTGGTGAATGTCAAAATTCTCCTGCAGGAGTTGCTGCAATCTGGAAAAGTGCCACCTGTAGATCACGACTCGGGGTCTTCGTAGAAATGCGATATAAGGACCTCAGATGCGAGTAGCATGTTTGGTATATAGTTCATTCCTGTGATTCCGTGGGTTAGCTTGCAACACAACGACTCTGCACTTTGGTTTCCTTGGGCCATTGTCCTGAGTCGTTTGGCTCCTGACTGTCTCCTGACTGTCGCGAGGCTCCTCCGGCACAACCTCTGCCACCAGCGCAAGCACCGCCGCCAGCACAGGTTCCACCACTGCAGACTGCCCCGCCTCCTCAGGTGCGGGGCAATTCTTGTAACGTCAACATGAGCCGACGTTCACTTTTTTCGTCCACGCCGAGGTCGTCGCTGAGGAGTAGCAATGACCGGTACGGAGTGATCGGCGATACAGGTAGCAACTATACAGTAACGTATGAATGTATATTATAAATAACTAAAAAACATATAGATATATAAATATCATGAGGGCATCATTGGTGAACTACTCAATTCGAGGGCTTCAAAATGAGGCCTTCAGACCCTGTTGACTTCCCTCGGCATCACACAAGAACAACCAACATTGATGCTGAAACCAAGACGTTTTGCCTTTCGTCTACTGTATACTTACTTGCTGTGCCCGTTCTTGTCCGCCAGGAAGCGCCTCCACCGCAGCCGCCGCAGGCAAATGGCTGATATCATTCGTTTCTTTGCAGAAAGATTTGGTTTGACCCGTGAAGAGAATAGCTCAGCGGGTGGAGACGCATGCAACCTTTGGGGGTTTGACAGTATATCAGATGTATCAGACTGGTGGAGCATGGAGCAGTACGAGAACCACATTCACTGTTGGTGGAGGCCCACATTTATGTCTGATAAACCGTTTTTCCAATCACCAGTGTTGTGTTCTCGTGCAGAACACCGCACGTCTGGTTTCGTTCCTTTTCGAAACCCAGCTGTGCAGGCGCCTCCTAAGACCAAGGCACTGGATGTCGCTGGATGTCGGTGGGCTTTTCTGCCCTTTTTGGAATGTCACTCCGCACGTGCTCAGCGCAAGACTGACCAGCTGTGAGTGCGATGGTCGCATTCTGCCGCATACTGCTTCTCAGAGCCAGGCTGTCCCTCTAAATGCTGGAAATGGTCCCACTGGTGTGTCCAAGACTTGGAGATGTCACAAGTGGAAGAAAGAAGTCAGCAATATTCAGCCATAAGGACAAAATAGGATAAACAATATTATTCACTCCAGACTCCATTGCAGCACACCTGGTAATGTGCGTTCTTGTTCCTAGGCCCTAGCAAAGTGTAGTGATGTCCAAGACAGAATTGGCCAAGTCTAAGACTGTAGTGATTGAAAGACTTGATTTCTGGTGATCTAAGTCGTGATTTCGACTTCCCAATGTCTCGAAAGACTCGAAAGAGACCTTGAACATCCTTGGACGACCTGCTTAAGAAGACTCGCTGCTTTTGTTTTGCCATGAAGCAATGTGCCCTTGGCATCCCTTGGCTGTTTTGGTACAAAAACCACCGAGCAGGCTCCAGTATTGCTTTTTTTGCTGACCAAACATGGTGCTTATTAGAACTAAGATGTGGCTAGTTTTCTTTGATTTTGTTTGTGGTTCCACTTTCTTTTTTAATATTGCTTGAATATGTTTCAACGCATTTGGTCAACATGAATTCGTGGGCGTATTTTGTGCACACTTTTCCGCTGTTTGCCGCCCTGAGGCCAAAGGGGCCGCCGCCCTCTGTGCCACCACAGGTGTGGGGAGCAATCGAGACGATGGTTCGATGGTCACAAAAACCACAACTGGGTCCACAAAAGTATACAAATGGTATCACACGGGTGTATTTGTTTGTTTTAACTGAACAGGTTTCTCATTTTAGGTTTGGTTTAACAGGAAAATTTGCAAAGCGTTGATTTTTCAAGAAGAACAACCCTGCTTCAGTTTAAGCTAGTCATGGACATCTCATGAACTCTCAGGCACCAGCGAGAAGCAAATTCCTAGATATCACCTGTGGCACGTGTGGCAGCGATCCATTTCAACGACCAGCTGTTTTTAGAAGAATCGGGAAACTTGAGAAAAGTGTGTTGAGCCCAGTGACCCACCAAAGGAAACTGCCCAACTTTCAGGCTTGAGACTGGCGCAGAGCGGCCTGAAATCTCAGAGAAGTGGTCAGCATGGGTGCACAAAAAATCCTAGGTCCAAGTCAACTCCCTCCCCGTTCTGTAGAAAGGTCTATGGCCATAGTCACATCCTTGCAGAAGGGGATAGTGACGTATCAAATCCGTGTGCATGAGTGTATTTTTGTGTCCTATCTTCTCCTAAGAAGTTCGATGATTTCTTTCTGTCTCACACACCTTGCTGACGTCTAGATTCTAGATCGGCACCAGATGAAAGACACTCACGCACTCGCTCCCTCCAATTATATATATATACAAGCTTACTGGACCTTGACCTTTTATGTCAACGATTCGCCCAGGGCCAACATGGAACTCTTCAACCGTCAGGTGCAAGCAATGTTTTGAAGTGGATAGCTTGCGGGGCAAGCCCAAAAAACATGTTGCGACATCTAACGACAGACCAGAGTGTGGCATCTTCAGCTCAAGATCAGTTGCACAGCATCTTTGGGCAGACTCGTGAGTATAAGTTCGCGTCATGTTCGCTGCTGGCCTACTTGATTTGGTCACGGGCACTTGGCGCGTTTGCAATTCTCTCTGAAAAAGAATATAGATCCAGGAGGTCAACCAAAGCGCCAGGGCCATTCATGGTCTGTCCGGTGTTGATGCTTTGATTCCTGAGCACACCATTGTCATTTCGTTTTGGCAAAGTCGATATTTAACCAAGAACCTTCAAAGGCACATTCCTACTCAGCACAGCTTCATTGCATTGCCCCTTGGAGAGTTGGTCAAAGTGATTGTGAAGGGCTAGATGTGAAGGTCATGCAAACCTTGACTAAACCGAGCTATGTTCACACAGTCAAGCCCTTCATTTGACCAACTCCGAATACCAAGCTGATGAAATTTGGCCAGCAGATAGATCGACAACGCAGCACGTTCTGGTGGCGTTTGCTGGGTAGCAATCCTGCGTTGTCGTGCATCAATTCAATCGTGGCACATTCCGTACAGACATGGAGAAGAGTACATTGGGGAAGGGATAGTCAAAGTCTCATTGTCGCATTGCCACCAAGACATACCAGATACCAATTAATTATGCACATATTGTCACATTCGCTTTTTATGCTTTTTTCTCGCCACAAGCAAAAAGCTACAGGGGGCAAGTGACCAACCCAGATGATCGCACATGTTAGATTTTACAAAAAGACCAGCGCTCACACCTTTATGCCTTGTTTGGTCCTTGTACACTGCTGTGTGAGGAGTTGTCGTGTTCTTCGATAATTATTCACCTGATGCCCTTCCCCGCAAGACGTACAGCGCTGGGGACTCCGAGCTGGGATTTGCTCGGCTCAACTCGTCGGGGTCGAAGACTGCGCCGGGGAAGGTTTGCTTCGATCAAAATTGGCCTAGGATTCTTCGCAGGTGTTTGGGGCAGTGCAGGGTCTGGGCAGCTTGAGAAGTTCGGACTTTATGTTTTCACGCTTTAAGATCTTTAAGGATCACCAAAGAGTATATTTATGTATTTTTCCATTCAAGTCAAAAATGCCTGTCTCACAGATGGTCATCGTGAACTGAGTTCTTGCAGACGGGGTCCCATCAAATGATTCACAAGCTGAACAGATTTCTCTTTGCATGACGAGAAGGCAGCTTGTCATGAAGACGCAGGCAATGTGATAGAGGTGACCAAAGGTGACCAAACTTGTTTGGCTTTAGCTGGCAGGCTGTCAGGACTTGCTGTTGCTGAATGGATATTGTTTTTGGGCACTGTACCCGGATCTGGCGGCTCTTTGCTAAAATTCCTGAAAGTGCTTGCCGAGGGCAGGCTGCCGACTTGAATGAGTGTTTCTGGCGGATTTTGACTGTGCAGTTCTAGGACATCCGGCGGCTGCTCGATGAGCACTGAAGATACTGAAGGTTCCACTTCATGAGCAGTTCAGACATGTTCAGACCCTTTCTCCCAACTTAATATGTGAAACAGGCCTTTTCGATGAGTGGCTCATCGAGTGGAAGCAGGATGAACGACCTTTCTCGCCACTGAACAAAGGCCCGCCCCAAGTTGTGAATCTCGTTTTCTCCATACCTGAAACCGTCCATAACCGTCCTATCATCGTTTCTAGGGCAGGCTGCGATAGCAACAGGCTGCAATGAGATGTGACGAGTTCGTTTTTTTTGAGAAACAGGCCCATTGATACCGGGTTCGGGTAGTATTTGTGGCCGCACTGTACCACGACTTGGGTAGCGACGGTTCGGGTGTTTGCAAGGCCAGGAAAAAGTCCCACGGCCCCGTTGGCCACTGGCCGTGCTTTCTCGGCTCCACCAGCATGTGCAGCTGTGGTAAAGTTGCCAACATGTTAATTGCCGATTCATAATGAATCATGAACCGGTTTTGGACATTCACAGGCACAAGATGCACAAGGAAGTTCGCAGACAGGCAGAGCCCACGAAAAGCTATTCCATTCACTTGGCAATGCAAAGTATTGAACTTGGCATTCCACACTACTCTCCCTATACCTCCCAACCTTTGAACACTCAGTGGTTTTGGAAGCCCAGTGTGACGCCTTTTCCTTCCACTGATCTCAAGGTAAGCTCACCTAATTAGTTACATTCGGGCTTCTTGGCCAGATGCTGCGAGCAGCAGGATGCTTGCAGGCGCGAATCAGATCGAAACAAATGCATTGTCATTGCCGCTCCTTCACAACGGCGCGCGCTAAAAGTGGGCAGAAGATCCCAGTCGCGATCGTGTACTTCAGTATTCAGGTCGGTGCAGATGCAGCCTTTGGGGGCAGCGACTGGCTAGAAATCGACTTCAAGAATCGAGGCCTGAGATGGGAAGGTCCAGAGCTGCGACAGCGACAGTGAGATGGTCAAGCTAGCATCAACAAGAAGTGCCTGAAGACGCGCCGGCGCGTCCTGGCGGGCAGGTGAACTTGTTAGATTTGCTGTGCGTGCTGTGACCAAATGAGAAGTGAATGGTCCTTTCTAGCATTTTCTAGCTGTGGGAAAGCTGGCCCATTGTTTGAACTTATGGAACAGATCCATGGAGGCTTGGCTTGTTTTGAAGAAGTACAGAAGTTTACATTCTGACAGAATCACACATAGAAGCAAGCATATTGCACCATCAATCCATCTTCTGTGGCCTCGGCTTCTGTTGGCCTCTTTTCTTACTGTATAGGTCTTTTAGCGGGTGAGAGCAGAATCATGAGATGTTGACAGGAGCATCTCAAGAAAAAAACTGACGAGCTTGAAGACTCCCGATTTCTTCAGCAGACGGAGCTTTTGCTCCAATGAGCCCACAAGGCCCGGTGGCGACATTTTGAGCGCCAGAGGGGTAACAGCATTCTTCCTGTATGGTTTCGAAAGAGATTTGCTAAGATTCTTTATCCCACGTGTTTTCCCTTGCTACACCTTGCTACTAGTAACAAGGGCATTGCGTTCGCAGCTTCTTGCTACTAGCGATGCACTGGCGTTCGGCAACGAGTCGTCGAGCCGTTCCTTGGAACTGAAGACGAAGCCGACGAAGCTGACGAAGCGTTCGCTTGCGTCACTGGGGAAACCGCGTCACTGCAAGTGATTGACTCGTCCTGTAGTGACGTGGGTGAGACAGAGATGGCGGGTTCCAAGAGACAGAGATGGCAAAGGAGTTCCATTCAGCTAGTACTTGCTAGCTGCTTGATACAACTGTTCTCCAGGCGCTTCAAGGAGTTCCAAGAGATGCTCAAGGACTGGTGTACTAATTCCATCTAATTCCATGATTCCCTTTCCTGTCAGTGACATTTCTGATGCAAGTACAGCGCAGATAGAGGGATACAGATACAGTTACAATATATCGCCATATATAATCCGCACAGTCTTTCTCTCACATCACAATCATGCCTACGGGTGGTTGTGTGGTTGCATAGAAAGTCTTTTTTGGAGCCAATTGGGGTTTATATATAAAGAGGTGGAAAAGGACCAAGGAATTCATGGGCCATAGGACCATCGGATGAGGGCTTGGTGGCATGAGAATATTTTTTTTAATGGGGTGAAGGCGCAATAGACATTCAGGAGACAGACTTGAGAGAAATGGACGAACCTAGAAAATCTGTAAAGCTGTAAAGTGGCACAGAAGGTTTCTCCAGGCCGGCTAGTATTATGACTTTCCATGAGCCTCAGGGGAGGTTCCCCAAATTGAGGGGAAACTGTATGCAACATTACATGTTACATTTGCATGTAGATTTCACTTGTTTTAGTGACACAGAAAGATAGTGTATGTGTTTGACCATGTCGCACTGTGTAGCCCCAAACATGAGGCCACCGTGTTGCATGTTGCAACGTTGTGTCCAAAGGAGGCTCACAGGCAGCTCACATGTTCATTGCCAAAGGGGGCTCACTCACAGAGAGCAGTTCATTTCATTGGATTGATTGTTGGATTCTAGATTTTGGAAGATGGCATGGCAGCCATGGCAGAGTCAGCTAGTCAGCTAGTCACTAGTCGAGTCTAGCTAGCTGCTAGCTAGCTGCTAGAATCTATCTATCTATCTGAATCTGTTCTATCTGAACCTATTCTACCTATCTATCTATCTATCTATAATTGCAGTATTGGTAATTAGTAACCTCAGTAAGAGCCTCAGTCAGTAGTAGTAAAGCACGGTCATCCAGGCGTTTGCTCGCGGTCAGCCAGGGAAGACCCGAGACTGCCATGGCCATGGCTCATGTGGGAGATGACGACATAGAAGACCTAGTGGAGGGCCTTCTCAGGCAAAGTCCAGACTCAGACCTTGTCAACGACACCACAGTGGATGATCTGATCATTCATTGTTCCCAGGAAACGGCGCAAATGCTTCAGGAAGAAGCAGACTGTGATAGGTCCGTGACAGGGGCTGAAGACGAAGATGGAGACAACAGTGATCCAAATTCGAGTTCGTCAGCCAGCCACACTCCGAGTCCCACTCAACATGTCAAGACAACGTGTTGGTGGGCCCCTAGACTCAAGGCACATCTTTCCTCCCATGCCCATGCTCTTGACTCAATGTCAGAGAATCTCCATCCACGAGTGCTTTTGTCTGCGTGTTCGGGGTCCTGCGCTGAAGCAGAGGCTTTGACAGCTCCCCGGCCAGGGATGAGGGGCAAGGATGGGGTTGGCAGGCAGCTGATACTGTCTGATAAAAAATAGTCAGTCAGATAGTTAGGAACTGTACTACTACTACTACTACTACTACTACTACTACTACTACTAACAACTACAACTACAACTACAACTACTACTACTACTACTACTACTACTACTACTACTACTACTATAATACTGTACTGTTAAACTGTTGCTGTTACTGTTACTGTTACTGATACCGGGTACCTGGGTACCTGATATCTAGTGACTAAGTTATACAGTACAGTTAATAGTGTTATGGCAATGGTAGTCACTATACTACTGTTACTTACCACACTATACTAATACTATACTATACTATACTATACCATACTCTAATACTACTCACTCATTGTACTTGTACATTGTACATATTTCAAGTTAGTACTCACCAAGTCCAAGTCGTCCGGGTGAAGAGAGGAGATGATATGAAGGGGTCTAAGTCTAAGTCTAAGTCTAGGTTAGGTCCCAGGTCCAGGTTGAGTCTAGAGTCGAGTCTAGTCTAGCAGCTAGCTAGCAGCTAGCAGTCTAGTCTAGCAATGTAGGTAGGTTTTTGTTGTCTGGTAGAGCCCGCTCCTGCTGGCAGCAATGATTACTGAGTACTGGTACCTGGTACCTGGTACCTGCTGCAGCTTCTGCTGCTGCGAGCTAGCTTGCTGCATAAGGTTCTAGATTCTAGATCTAGTGACTAGTGACTAGTGAACCTAGCAGGACTAGTAGTGTAGTATAGGTCCATAGTCCATAGGTGACAAAGCCCTGTACAGTGACTATGACTATGACATATCATTCAGAAAACTCTTGCAATCTGGGCGTTGCCACTGGGCTGGCCCAGCAGCAAACTATGAGCAGGATGACTATGACTAGGACTAGACTAGGATCGAGTCTAGAGTCTAGAGTCCTAATTCTAGAGTCTAGGGTCTAGAGTCTAGAGTCTGGTCCAGACAGTCTAGTCTAGTCAAGTCTAGACTCTAGACATGTATAGACTCTAGACTCGACTAGACTCTAGACTCTAGACCTGGTAGGTCTGGGTCAGGGGTGGCCACTGTAGCTTATCTGTATGAATATACTACTAGAATCTAGAATCCTGCCATACCAGGCTCTGGGCATTCCATTTGCTCTCATGGCAGCGGCGGAGAAGAATCCTCTATACCAGAAGGTGATCTCTGCGAACCAAGGCAGCAAATTGAAGCACCTCTATGACTCTTTAGAGAGCATGGTTGGCAGGGGGCCTTGTGTGCGGCATCCAAATTGTCACGAATGCTTACCAAGAAAGCTGGAAGTAAGCCTGGGGGTGACAGGCAGTCCTTGCAACCCCTATTCAACCCAGCGTTGCAAACGGTTCAGCGATGGAGGAGTTGCATCCCATTCCATGGACTCCACCACAATGACTTCTGTGATTCAGTTTTATGTTACCTGGGAACCACATGCTGCAGTGACAGAACAGGTTCGGGGGTTTGGGATGCGGACCAGCGCACAAGATCCTGAACCTCCCTTGAACAAGCGTCTTAGCTGAAATGTGGACTGCTCCGAGTCTGTTGAGCTAGCTAGCTAGCTAGTCAGCTAGTCTAGTCAAGTCGAATCTAGTCACTAGTCACTAGTCGTGCTAACTGCTAACTGTTACAACTTCTTGTAATTGTGGATTGTAAATTGTAGCATTGTAATTGTAGTAGCTGTGTGTGTAACTACTGTAACCTGGTCAGACTCACATTGACTCGACTTTGGCATGGTATGGACATCGACTTGTGACCATGTGACAATGGATTGCTTCCAATGTTCAGCCAAAGAAGACCCGAGACATCAGCCAGCATCACTTGTTTTTTTGTGTTTGGATATATAGTAATAGATCATCAATGTATTGTGATATATGACAAAAAATGATTGTTATATATATAAATACCATATAATGTTATCATACTATGGCATAGCAGCATAGCAGCATAGTATGGCCAGCGGCTTGACTAGTGACTAGTGACTAGGACCTAGGACCTAGCAGTCAATTTATATATTACTGCGGCTAATCAGAAGAAGAATCTAGAATCTGAATAAGCCCTTGTCAGACTGTGCGTCATATAATTATACACACCGTCCTATCAATTCACTGTAGGTTCTTGAACCTGATGAACCAGCAGCAGTGGCAACATGGCGGCTACTTCTACGTGAAGCTGGAGATGGATTCTGCTATATGGGTGAAGATAAGCCGCCCCAGGCCAGGGAGGGAAAGGGGCTGCTAGCTAGCTGTAGCTGCTGGCTGGCGACTGGGGTGATTGTCAGATTGTCTTTTGACTTTTGAAACTGGTGTCGGTGTCAGGTGTCACAGTGTAATCATCAGGTACCCAGGTAACCAGGTAACCGGTAAACCAGGGTCAGGTAACCGGTGGGTTAGGGCCAGTTAGGGCCAGGGCCAGGGATGTAAGTAGAGTCGAGATTCGATTTCAGTGTTCGGTTGTCAGATTTGACTTGACTTGACTTATTATTTTCTGGCAATTGCACTGGCTCCCAGCAGCAAAATTGCTGGTGACTCGACTCAAGACTCCTCTACTCTACTCTAGACTCAGACTCTAGACACTGTAGACTCGACTCTAGACTCAAAACTGAACAAACTGTTCACTATCACTATCCTGACCAGCACTCAATAATGGCACAAAATCAAATATCAATTCTTATGTTGGTTGCTGCTTTGAACGAACCGCTCCAGTCTCAGTATCAGATCGGTAACAGTAGGTAGTGAGGTAGTAAGTGACTAGGACTAGACTAGAGTGACTAGAGACTAGTGACTCGTGAATCATTTTGCGGGCGCTGCTAGCTGGTTGCAGCTGCTACTGCTATGGATGATTTCAGCCAAGAAGGCCAGGGCCTATGTAATTTGATAGATTCGCTATTGGGCGGCAACAAAGCTTCTTCCTCTTCTTCTTCAGTTCCAGCTGCTGCTGCTGCTGCAGCCGCAGCCACTGAGACCGAAGCAGACACAGCCAGAGGAGCTCCAGCTGCTCCACCTTCGCTGGAACCAGTTGTGCAGGAAGAATCAATTGAGGACCTTGTGCAGGGTCTTCTTCAAGCAGATTCTAACCCCAGTTCTAGTCGTGCTGAGCCTGCTGCCGCGCAGCCAGGTCCAAGGCAGCCAGTGCCACATGACCACCTAGACGTACGCATGTTTGGCGACCCAGCTGAGATTGCATGCATTGGCAACACTATCCAGCGTGGACTTTACAACAAATTTGTGTTTGCTTGTCAGAAAGGTGAGAGAAAGCAGGGGCCAATGACTCAAGGTCAGGTGGTGGTGCAAAACTTTGTGCAATCAAGTACCATGAAGTCTATTGCTGCTATTGCAGAAGCATCACAACGCAGCATCAAATTTATTACAAACGCTTTGCAATCTGCGGCTTGCACAATGTTGATGGGCGCTTCATGGATGTTGGGAATGAATCTGGTTGCATGGAAGAACCTCTTTGCTGCCAGGAAGTTCACTCCTCTGGCAATCATACACAGGTTCAAGTATGATGAGACGCCTCTTCGAATGCGGCAGGCAGAGTGGAACAAGATGTTTCATCCAGAGAATGCCCAGCTTGATCTTGCATCTGAAAAGGAAGAATATAAATTTTCCAAGATATTGAGAGTCGATTGGCAAATTGGTTGGTTGGTGCACGATGAGAGCCTCAAGCGGCATCACATATTTACAGTGAATGTTCCTACGGCCCTGTCTTGCATGGATAGAAACACCGCGGAATGTTTGACAGCCAGCCTCCAAAGAACATACTCCCAGATTCCTGAATTGAAATCGTTTGAAGACCGATTTCCAATACAGATCCGCATGCCAGTGATTGACTCTTTCAGGGCAAACCTGAAGTCTGAACGATATTTTGAACATGTTGCCAGGTGCACAGCGCCTGACACCACGCAATTTGTCAGTTCAGTGTACCTCTGTGATGTTCACAAGACTTCGAACGCCATCAAGGCAGCTACATCTCTGCAGGATGACACAATGTCCGGCTTGGTGAATCTGGCTTTGTCCATGGAATCTGCAGGTAGCACTGATGCACTCCGCAGAATTTTAGCAGATATATTCGAGGAACAGCTCGTGGTGGTGTATGGCACGCCTCCACCAGAACATGAAGCTCACAGAATGGCGGTGTTGGACTCTTTCCTTCCTGCAACTTCAATGAAGGCCAGAAGGAGGAGGTTCATCATTCAGAGTCTTTTGAATGGGAATATCAGTGATGCAGAAGAGGTCCAACACTATTGTTCTTTCACCTGCTGTGCATCACATCAGCAAACCCTTAGTCACTTCCAGCGATATCTCACTCAAGCGCTACTCCCATCAAAAATGGCGGTGCTGTCGAGGAAATCATGGACTGGCGCTGATCGGGCTGTGGAATGGGCAGGACTACTGCAAAGTCACCACCATTTACTCGGGAAAGTCATGATTAGGTACGTTGGCAGGGCATTGCCCCGACAACCAGCTGAAGTAGCTGCTGACACTGAAGCCGACGCCTCTGCTCAACAGCAGCCACTGCCTCTGGATTTGGAGATTGCGGATATGGATGTTGACCAGGACTCGATGGTGAGGTTACTGAGGGTTACCGGTTACTGAGACTGAGTATGAGTAGGACTGAGTAGGAATATTGACAGACGAGTTGAGTTGAGTAGTTTTTTAAATATGTATTTCATGACTTGACTCCAGTGACTTGTGACGGACTAATGACTAGTGAGCCACGCATGCCATCAATTGCACTGCACAGGACCCAGATTCGAACCCTTTTAAAAATATATAGCATCAGTGTTTGTTGACAGCTGTTAGTCAGGCAGAGACTCGACCTATATACTATATACTATACACTATATACTATATACTATAACTGTGACTGCAACTATAAGAAATACTATCTATAATTTAACATAGTTCCAGCTGGTCAGTCAGTCAGTATGTCGATGTCAGATGTTAACTGTTCACTGTTAGCTGAGCTGTTAGTTCTATATAAATATACTAATATAAGTATACTATATTCAATATTCTATTCAACTCTATTCAATCTATTCTTTCCTCTGACTCTAACTGTAACTGTAACTGTAACTCTAACTGTAACTCTAACACACCAAAAAAACAGGACGGTGATGCTGCTGGTGAAGGTGATGGCGTCGGTGGTGGTGAAGGAGGGGGTGAATCAGATTGGCACAAAATGAGTAGAGAACGCAAAAAGAAAGCTGCACTCTTCTGTCAAGTCCCTGATCTGACCGAGCGGCTGGCTACCTCTGCGATCGCCCTTGCTCCTGCTATGAGAATGCTTCGTGGTGCTTTCTTTTTGGCTGAGTCTGATTTTGAAAAGCGGGAGGAGAGAAAAGCTTTGCTGGGAAAGCCCAGAACATTCCGTGTGCTGGAGACAGCGAAAGGCACTTTGATCAAGACCTTGTTTTTGGAGGTGCAAGTCATCCTTCAGTCAGTCCCGAGAGCTTTACCCGAGTCATGCTTCTCTATGGCGGCAAGATCGACGCTCTTCAGGATGCTTTCAGGCCTGCTTTGCAATGTGCATGCGAAGATGAGAAGGTATCACAAAATATTTCCTTATGCCTTATTCAAGTTGTTGCTTCGAGATCCAGAGTGCACCGAAGCGGTGTACAAGATTCCAACATGTATGAGGGAGCAATTGAGCAAGATGTTCTTCGACCGATATCCTGAACCCGAAGACCTGTGTGACTCTGCTTTTGCTTTGCTGGAAGCACTGGGGCTCATGATTGAACTAGATGCTTGACAATCGTTGAGTAATTTTTCCAGATCGAAACCAACTTGACTTGGTTTTGCAGCAGCTTTGCAGTGCAGCTTTGCCTGTGCGTAGGTTCAGAATATATGACAATATACTCAATATACTACATGGATATACATCAGTTATTATTACTATGACAATGACTTTTGACTTTACACTACTTACTGTTACTGTTACTAATATATACTATCTGACTGACTATCTATATATTCTTATATTAAAAATATACTTTAGTTATTATACTTTTTATGACCATATGACATGCGAATGTAAGTCTAGTGAAGTGGTGTGGTAATTAGGAACATAGCGATAGCGGCTAGCGGCTAGCGAATCTATCTAGCTAGCTAGCTGCTGCTAGTTGCAGTTCTATCATTGAGTTCAATGATCCAATGGTCGGTCAATGACAAAGTGACCATGCCCAGAACCACACAAGTTAGAGCTCTCAGTACCAGCAGCAAGTACGAGTCCTTTCAATTTCCATTCATGTTCACTTGGCAGATACTGGAAGGACTAGTTACTAGTTAGTTACAGTCACTGTACACTGTACATGACATGACTCGACTCAACTTGTTTGTTTATTAATCTAAGATCTCAGCTTCTAAGTTCTAAAACTGAGATGTTCATGAACCATGTTTATTCGAGGCTTGTTCACAGGCTCACTTCATGTGAAATGAGGACATATCCCAAATCGAATGCGGCCACTCCAGCATCAGGGAATTCACAAAACAACGAGGTCGAGGGTGGGCCCCAAGCTTGCAGGAAGTTTCGGCCAAGACTATTTGCCGGTATGTGTCTCGGCATCACTTTCATCAATCACAGCAGGATTTGTTCAGCCAGAAGCAAGCAGAACCACAGCCGGAGGCCAAGCCAGTCAAGAGGACAGGAGCTGGTGGGCCTTGGCGAGCTTTCGTCAGTGAGCGGTCCAAAGGCATGAAGTTGACTAGAGTTGGCTTCAAATCTCTGAGCGCAGAGTATCGAGCACTGTCGGTTGAGGAATACCAGCATTACAAACAACTTGGCGCTCTGATGACGCTTCACAGCAAACTCAACAGAGATGCCTCTGTCACCAAAACATCATCAACGACAACAGTGAGCATTGATGTTGGTGTGGGTCCCAATTCAGATTTGGTTTTAGCCTCAAGCACTCCTGCCTTGATGGTAGCTGGAAGCAATTTTACAGAGAGAATGGATGCATTTCGCAAACTGTTGATAGGAGAGCGTCGAGAGAATATGTCACAGAAGCGAGATTCGGAGCAGCCAGCTGACACAACAACAGATGCAGCAGATGCAGCTGATAGCTTTGCTCTTTGTGACTCTTTGTGTAGGCATGGAGGCTCAGCCTTTTTGGATGGACTTCGGAGAGCTCCTTCAACTTCGATGGTCGAGCCCTTTCGCTGGAAACTTCCAATTACATCTTTCCTTCAGGCCGGCTTGGATATCGGCGATAAAATAATATAAATTATCACTTGCCATTGCCATTGCCGCTGCCATAGCAGCCATGCCATAGCATCATATATTGCAGCCGCTTGTAGCCGCTAGCTGGTAGCTGGTACCAGGTACCAGGTAGGTAGGTAGTTAGTAACAAAGTTAGTAACTTAGTAGCAGCACTGAACTATTGAGACTGAACTGTTAGTTAGTGATGGTGATGCTGATGGTGGTAAGCTTGAAAGAGCTGCTAGGCCTAGCCAGCACACTACCCACTAGTCACTAGTCACTAGTCGCTAGTGAGTAGTAGTCACTCACTACCTGCCCCCTGAGGTTTGCTCGCGTGATCATGCACGCCTTGATGGAGAGTTGAGGCAACAAAATCTACTTGACTATTGGACAGAATGCCATGGACTCATTCAGCATGACAAACAGAAACCGCTGAAGGAGGCCAACTGGAACTGCATCAAGAAGTCAAAATGTGCGACATTGGGGACCTGCGTGTGTCAGCCAGCCCACAGAACCAAGCTTCTCATGCTGCACCAGCTGACAAAGTGGCTCAAGGAATTACACCCTGGCACCAACAAGCAACCATCTGCTGAGAGACAATGCTTTTCTCAAGGCCTATGTGTGCTGGAATTGTCAAGCAAACGAAAACAGTCTATCTATGATGGTGCTGATGCTGGCAACAAAGAGTCACTGTACCTTCACTGTGCAGCCACAAACTTTCAATCTTGGGAGACCACTTGCTTGAGACTCCGCAGGAACTACTACAATCCTTTCACTCAGCAGCTCCAGCTTCGGGTGGTGGTGGTGGATGACAGCACAAATGACACCGGCGCCGCAGAATGTGAAGTGGGCACTTGCTTGGAGTTCCTCAAGCTATACTGTGATGATGGTGAACCACTCTATGTCCGCCTCTTACACATTGTCAGTGGCAATGATCCAGTGGACGCAGGTTTCATGCAACCGGAGCTTGTTGATGTATTTCTGCCAGCAGGGATGGTGTGGCATTGCATTTGGGAAAGACCTCTCAAGTTTCACAAACAGAAAACGACAAAGAAGCGAGACTCATCAAACCAAGAAGTTGAAAGTCAAAGACCAAGAAAGAGTTGTAAAGCAGCAGGAGGCGGCCATAGCACACCTAGAGGACCGGGACCTAGAGTCGAAGAGAAAGAGAAGGCTTGGGTTGGTGACTCTGACAATGACAATGATCAGGGCCATGATGGCAACAATGCCGATGGTGATGGTGATGGTGATGTCAACGGAGATGATGTCGACAAAATTTTGGCAGAACTTTTTGATGGCGACGGCGACATGACCGACTTCAATGTTGAGGAGGAAGATGAGGATCAGGATGAGCATGCCAATGGTGAGAACCTCTCAGATCTGCTATTAGAGCTGATTGCTGCTCAAAAAGAAGAAGACGAAGAAGAGAAAGAGAATGATTTGAACTTGGATGGGGAGGAAAGCAATACCAAATGCGACCTGGACCTGGGCATTGAAGAATTTCCAGAACCTGTGCACCCATCGGAGCTTGGTGATGACTTGCCAAGACCTGAAGCTGAAGCTCAGGTGCCAGAAGTGCCAGCTGTGGCAAAGTCTGAGCCACCACAATCTGAAGGGGGACAGGAACAGGAACCGCCACCTGCACCTAAGTCAGAGTCCACCAGAACCAGGAAGAAGGCGCAGGCAAAATCTGAACCTTCTTGTTACTTGGGGGTGGCAGCAAGTGGAGCACAGTCTTCATCAGTCTATGACCCATCCACAGTGTTCATTGGACCTGCAAGCCTTGTCAAGAGGTTTCATCCTGCTGCTTGGGCTTGTTTCAGAAAAGCTATACTAACCATATATTATATGTATGGGATGATGGTTGGTTGTACGGTCTCTGAAACTTCGCAAATGAGGGGCCAGGGCAGTTACAAACACTTGACTTGATTTGAATTTGTTGTGAGTAGTCACAGTAATTAGTGATTGGTGACTGCTGACTAGTGACTTGATTGCATTTCACTAAAATGTGTGGATCAGGTTGAAAGCTACTACACGCGTTGCTTGCTTCATCCAAAGTGCATCAAATCTATGCAGTGCAACCAACCAGATGAAGCCACCGTTTTGCAACGCCTTCGCTGGTGGCATCTTGCTGGTGGCTTTGCTCAAGTGTTGGGCAGAGTTGGGCTTTCAGAAAGACAATGCTCGTACGTCGTACACACACACTGTACACTGTACACTGTAACTGTAACTGTAACTGTCACTGTAACTGTTGAGATGAATGCCATATGCCACATGTTCCTGGCAATTTTAACTAACAACCCTGACAACTTGTGATGGTAGTAGTTTATAGTTTAGTAGTAGTAGTAGTAGTAGTAGTAGTAGTAGTAGTAGTAGTAAAAATCAATATTAGTAATTAGTAAGCATTTCTCACTTGTAGGTGCCAACCTACCAGGTCCAGGTCACAGCTGACTGCAACTACCATCTCAGGACTGAAGATGGATGAGGAAGGGACTCCAGAAGATCTCAAGAAGAAACATCTCAAAATGGCACCTCGCTGACTCAATCAGGCTTTGGTTTGTAGTGGTGTGGGGGAGCAGCTAGAGTCTAGAGCTAGAGGGACTGACTGATTGTCACTAAAAGGCTGTCAATGTTATCAAACTACTGAGTCAGAAGTCAACTATATGTGCCAATAGTCATGTGATCATTGACTGGCCGGCATTGATAGAATTGATGTCAATGTTCTGTTCTGCTAGCAGCTAGCTGCTAGCTAGCTGCTATTATATCAGTGACTTACAATTACTTTGCCTTTGCCTAAAGCCGAACTATCACAGCTATCCGCGGCAACTGTACTACTACTACTACTACTACTACTCCTGCTGCTGCTGCTGCTACTACTACTACTACTTCTACTTGTACTTGTACTACTACTACTACTACTGCTACTATTATTGTTATTGCTACTACTATACTATACTACTGTATCACTGGATCGTTTACAAATGCTGAAATACTAGTTACAGTAATACTGCCAAGCTGCCCCAGACAGCCTGGTCTAGGGCTAGGGCTAGGGCCTAGCCGCCCTAGCCGCTAGGCCAGCCCTCACCACCCATTGAAAGACAGTTTCCATTCGGTTCTACTCTATTCAACCCTATATTGAGTTCAAATCCACACTGCCTCTCAAGGTACCTCCA
Organism: Durusdinium trenchii; assembly: GCA_963970005.1. Classification (NCBI taxonomy): domain Eukaryota; class Dinophyceae; order Suessiales; family Symbiodiniaceae; genus Durusdinium; species Durusdinium trenchii. Next base: position 2,531,174 of record CAXAMN010001113.1, read on the forward strand.
AAATCTGGATTTGAATCGAACATGGATGTGGATGCAGAGATTCAAAGACTCTACGCTGAGCGTGGATTTAGCTGAGCAGCTGAAAATGCGAACTGGGAGGGCGGATACGATCAGGGGCAGGTGGCAACCAGCATTCAACAACACTGCGACAACCAACCGCAGTCAACTGTTAAGTTGAACATGCTGCTAGCGGCGGCTAGCGGCTAAGTCTAGAGTCTAGAGCTAGGGCTAGGGGGATACGGCATGGATACGGATTCAGATACAGTTTGATTGTTTGACCCACCTCTCTTGGGCAACCGTGGCAGCTGGCAGCTAGCCAACCAAACCAAGGAGTACTTAATACTTAATACAATTTATTTAATACAATTTAAAAGTTCTACAAAGACACTGGAGTCACTGGAGGATCCGCTGCCACCGGACAGGTACTATCTGTGCTTCTTCAGGAAAGACTTGTACACTGTGAAGGATGTCAAGAAGTTCAAGTCTTTCGTGGAGGACATTGTGCTCACCACTTTTGTTTCCATTGGATTTAGACCTAGAATCTGATTTATACTGTATGGCAGTTTCGTATTAACATTATTACTAGCAGACTAGCATAACAAGAATCAAAACAATTTAGGAATTTGGGGTGACTGTGACTGATTTTGCAAACTTATAATTATGTTTGTTTTTAGATATTCAATGCTGCATTACATGGCATGGTAATACTGTACCACTGTACCAGGACCAGTAACATCATAATCATATGTCATTATCACTAGTCATTAGTCTTGTTGTCCTGATCTAGCAGCTAGCACCTGCAAGCAGGAGGTTGTGTCCAAGCAATCGATGGAAGCACCACTGGAGCTGGCAGAGTTTTTGCTTCTAGAGCAAGGAGTCTTGGCCCTACATTGACATTGAATCCTTTAACTTTAAATGTTTGAACTTGAAGTTTGATTGGAGTCAGAGTGTCTTTCAATTCCAGGGTTGTAGCATCGTCATAGGCCCATAGGCTCTTAGGGACAATGGCACTTGGGCCATAGATTAAACACAATGTTTATTACTATGATTGACTCAATGATATATTCACAATTTGATAATTGGTGGTTCCAGCTTGAATCTGAGACTCTCAGCTAATAACTAACTGTCTAATTAACTAGTTCAGATGTGTTGGTGCAAGTTGTTCAATAACTAGACTCAGACTTAACTTAACTGACTTAGCAGCAATTAATTATTATCAGATATTATCAATGCTGCCTAGGAGAAGACTTTCGGTTCTGGATGGATAAGCTGCTGTCTGAGAAGCGATTGCTGCGACATCCTGAGGAGGACTCACCGACAGACAAAACAGACCAGCTGACACTTCTTGCTGTGGATGGAATTACAAATAAACTATATACTTATACTATACTATGATTTGTACTTGGATGGAATATCATAATATTGATGATGTTCAGACTACATTCTTACTCATTACTCGACTATGACTATTCTATCTCTATCTGATTTGTCTAAGTTAGGATATCGGATATCGAATTATCTGTTCTTATGGATGAATTGGCGGATGCTTAACAGTACATTTTAACATACAAACTTAGATATCAAAGAAAACTGTGACATGCGGATTGGGTACACTCACAAATGCAACATGCAGTGTGACATGCAAATCCTACAGTAGTGCAACATGCAGTGCGACATGCAAAATTCATTGATATACACAGGGAATTCTGCATGTCACACTGGATGTCACATCACTACAGAGTTTGCGTGTCACACTGCATGTCGCACTGCATGTTGCACGGCATGCCACCTGTCCTGTCTGTGTTGTCGACCCGGTCCCATAGTTTAACTGAAGTTACTAAAGTTTGCCAGGCCTGTTCAGATCATAGTCACAGGTCATAGTGCTAGCTCGCAGAAAGAAACATATTACAGCATGGATGTTGGCTAGACTGCGGCTGAACATTTGAAGCTGAAGCTGTTTTGGCTTGATCTCAGGATCTAGGTGTCGCTGCTGTTGAGGACCTTGAAGACATGGTTTCCATGGCCATGATTCCCATGGATATAGATTCGGGGGCTGTTGAACATGGTGACGATGTTTGCGCAAAACCCTCACCTGCAACACCTCCTACACCATCCAGTATGGCAACCAACTCAGTGGCAGCCACTGCCGCCACAACAGATGTCAATCTGAATATAGACTGGGTGGAGATTGATCTGCTGGATGCTGATGGCATGCCAGCGACTCAACTGATCCCTTTCTGTGTGGCAGTGCAAGTTCCAAAGACACCTCCTGAGCCAAAAACACCGCCAGGAACACCGCCAGGAACACCACCAGTGTCACCAGCAGCTCCCGGCACACCGGCAGGCCCACCACCTTCCTCACCAGGAGAGAGTGTGATTGTTGAACCAGGCGCAACTCCAGATGCGGACCCTGATGATGAGTACACGCCAACCGAGATAGCCGACCTGGACACAGACGCAGACATGGTTGTTGAGGCGGGCTCGCCATGCACACCACCCACATCACCACCACCACCCTCAGTACAGACCTGGACTTCTGGTCTCCTCAATGAGTCTGATTTTGAGGATGACTGGTGGAAGTATCCCTGGGTTGGGTTCGATACCAATGCTGACACACCTGAAGGTGTGTCAACTCCAAGAACTCCTGCCAGTGACGACAGTGTTCCATCCCCGGATTTGCACACAATGTCAGACACCAACTCCCCACAATTGTTGCCCATGACAGTTCCTGACTGTCCTGACTCAATTCCTGCTCCTGGACTGGTTGCGGTTGCGGCTGTGCCAGCAGCAGAGTCACCGGCTACTGTGGCTGCGGCAACTGGATCAAGGAGAGGGGCACGATCACGCTCACCACGAGCAACGACATGGACGCCAAGTCCAGTGACTCCTTATGAGATCCGCAAAGATAGTCTCGAACCAAACTGAGGCAACTCTAGCTGAGGCAGCTGTCTGTCACTGTGGCAGTGGCAGTGTCAGTGGCACTGTGCAAACAGAGCTCAAGTCAAGTCGGCAATGTGTAGATTTCAGTTCAGTTCACTGATCACTGTTCACCATTGGTAGATAGATTGATTGATAGATTCATAGTTAAAAAGACTTACTTTACAGTAGTATCAGTATTAGTAACTAGTAAACTAGTAAACTGCATTAACTCATGTGACATATGAATGATTTAGCTGGCGAAGGCTCTGTCAATGCCAATGCCCAAGTGTTATTTCTCCGGTCCATCCTTACCAAACAAGGTTGAATCTTAGACTAAGACTCATTCTTAGCTTAGCTAAACTTTGGATGATCAAAGATCATTCATCGAATAATCGCTGCAAAGCCAGCAGCCGCCAGTTGTAGTCTATCAGTCAGCCTGTGGAAGATCAGAGATTGAGATAGACAAATAGAAAGCTTGCCTGCCAGCCAACCACTGGCCAGTGACCAGTGGATCTGGGGTTTAGTTTAGTGTTTAGTAGGCCAGGTGTCCTGGAGTAGGACGGGAATGAAGTTTTCCTGAGACGATTCTTGATGCCCACATGAGTTCACTTGCATTTGAATACCCGCCCCTTTGTGCATAGTCAATGTGTTTACTTTACTTTCTGAATCTTTTGTTCAAACCACAATTGTTCCAGGGAAGGAATTTTTGAAGTTTGGGTGACTAGTGACTAGCGGCAGCGGCTAGTGAGTAGTGACTAGTGACTATGACTAGTGAGACAACCCAAAGAAATGTTTTGGTTAAGGTTACTTACTAAAGGTTTCTTGCTTTTACTGGTGCTGTTCACAAGCAAACCTTTGCCTATACTATACTATGCCATATACCTATGACTATGACATATGATCAATATGATCTAAATCTAGGATCTAGAATCTAGAATCTAGGACCTGCGACCTGGCTGAACTTCTACTACTACACTACACTGCACGTCACTACACTCTACACTCTGCTACGCCGCTACGCTGCTGCTGCTTCACTCTGCACTATTCTAACAATTTGATTGCCAACCAACCATTGACCGTTCCCGGCAGGACCTTCCAAAAGCTCGTGTTCGTGCTGCTGCTTATGTTGAGCAGATTGCAGAGTGGCGAGCGGAATTGGAGCTTCCTACGTCGTTCAAACCGTGGTCACCTCACATGAAATGCACTGGCATCAATGCTACCCAGCGAGTCAAGGACATCTTGGACTTGGTTGCCTCAACAAGGTTGAGGGACATGGGATACAGGCTGTTTGATGCTGACAAGTTAGATTTTTCAACCAAGAGGGACATCCTCCAGCATACTTATGCAGATATCAGCCAGAATCCTCGCTATCGGAGTTTTACAAACTCTAGTGGGGTCACCGGCTGTTTGTCCACAGCAACCACACTGTACAGTTTTGGGCAGGACAGAATCGTGCTAGGGAAAGAGCTTTCAATGATTCAGGGCCATCGCCGAGGCTTTTCCTTTCCAGATGAAATGAAAAGCTCTCAGATTCGTGACCTGAGTGGAGAAGGAATGTTTGTGCCTTGCTTAGGAACAGTGTTGTGGGCGATGTATTTGACGAAAGGATTGCCATGAGACAGAACATGGCCACGCCCACGCCCACGCCCAACAAGATTTGAATTTGATGTGTATTTTGTTGCTTGCTTCAAACGAAGCATTCTGAAGTCCGGTTGCCAGCTCCACAATATACTATACCAGACCAGAATCAGAATACTATTACTAGGGTTGAAAGCCATCAGACATCATATTCAAGGTTTACTAAAGTTTACTAGTTACTCTAAGTTACTAGAATCTACATTCTACATGACTCTACTCTAGATTCTACTTTTTGGATTCTACATTCTACATTCTACATATAAAGAATCAAGAACTGACTTGGCTGTGCCGGCTGCGCATCCTTCCTGTGCGACAGAATCCAAGTGATGTTGTCTGCTAGCAAATGTAAAACATTGCCACTGGCTGCTGGCCGCACTGGCCACTGACCATTGCATCAATGTCAGTGTCGTTTTGCAATTGCTGCAAGAGTCAAGAGTCAAGAGGATTGGTAAGTAAATATACGACACGACACGACACTTCATGACATGACAAGACTTACAGAAAACTCAGTCAGTAAACGTCTTTTGTGAGGCAGGTAATCAGGTAATCATGCAATCATTCAGGTAGGTAGAATCGCATGATTTTTCTTATGACTCTCACTCTCACATTTTCAACACCAAAGCTGTTACCACAGGACCTTTGACTGGAATCGGCCTAGGGAGGGACTACTAGTGACTAGTGACTAGTGACTACTAATGACTAGACTACTACTACTACTACTACTACTACTACTACTACTACTAAGTTACAGTTACTACTAGTAACTAGTAATACCTGATCTCACCTACATTTATCACTATTAAAGATAACAATGCTGTATGTCCTATGATCTTTCTTTCCATTCTTTTTGAAATTTAACATGGTTCTGACTCATGTACAATGTACACTGCTAGCTGCTAGCTGCTAGAATCTAGAATCTAAAATCTAGACTCAGACAGATCTCTGGGTTCCTGTGCTGCCCGGCCCAAAAGATTCGTGACTGTCGTGACTCGATGTTCTTTGCTTTTGCAACAAAACAGAACAGTTTGGTCAAGACGGTTAAGACTTAAGAGTTAAGACCTTCAATTCTTGGTCATTTTGTCACTAAGACTTTTGGTCACACTTTGTGGCTGTCGTTGGCCGCTGTCCTTTGCAGAGCAATGCCGGGGGTTCTCTCAAAGAATCAAGACAAGGATGGGTGTGCTTACTGAGCACTGAGTCCTGACTTTTATATCATATTTAATATATATATATATTGCTTAGTACTAACTTTTGCATATGATATCTGATATCTGATAAGAATCGTAAGGGCGCTAGCTGCTAGCTGCTAGCTGCCTCAACTGTATTTTTTGCTTTCAATATTAGGAAGCAATTGCAGTGTGGTGTGCAGGGGGAGTGCTGTTTATGGAACTGACAGTCGGTAGCTGTGGTGATCACTGGTGATCGTTCAATGAAGATCATTGTCGTGTCATGTCATCATTGTTTGTCGAGTCAAGTCTGATTTGGGTCTGCTCTGGATTCGGATAGGAGCTTCTTGCAAAAGCAAAGGCAGATCAGAAGAAGCAGGCCGAGGCAAAAGCCAAGGCAAAAGGTGCAGCCAAGGCTGCGGCGGCTAAAGCAGCGGCTACCGCGGCAGCTTCAGCTGCTGCTTGTGAGGCCTTGGTTGCTCTGTCTGGGGACTCCGCAGCAGATGAGTGTGCTGATGCGGCTGATGAATGTGCAGAACCTGCCTCCAAGCGCAGCAAACGTGGAGAAGCTAGCGACGGTAGGCTGTGCCAGTTGCGCAACCGCTCTTCAAAGGAGCCAGCAGCCAGCTATCAGTCGAGTCAAGGGAGTCTACACTACACTACACTACACACTGCTGCTGCTACTTATTATTAACCTTGATAGCTGCCTGCTAGTAGTGACTGTGACTGTTTGTCAGATGTCATCATTCTCTCTGTCACTGATCAGTGAGGTACAGTCTCAGTATCTTTTTATCTTTAACATACATGACATACTAACAACAGTTACTAACTAACTAACAATGACATACACACCAAAAAATCCAGGTATTGTGCCTGCTTAAGATTCTTTGACACACCGCGCTGTCTCAGTCATTTTTGTTTGTAAGTAAATAGTTTCGAGCTTCCCAGTGTCAAGTCAAGTCGGTCTGTAGTTCGGTGTTTCATTCAGGAGGTGCAATTCCTTACCAATGCTCTTGGTCAGCCAACCAGCATGGGATGCATTCTATGCACGGCCACAGCCCGAAGACTAGCACCAGGCATGCATTTTGAAGACTTCTGTCACAAAACCCATCAGGGGGGTGACAAGGAGAAAGCAGATGTGGCGAGGGCCAGGAACGCCTTGGAAGCTGAGCAGGAGGAGGAGCGAATTCTACCAACATTTATACCTTCCACTCAGGCTTCTGAGATGAGTGAATTTGGACACCAGGTGTATGTGAAGGCTGGCCTTCTATCAGAGGCTGAGCTCGTTACCCACACTGGCAAGGGATCCAAAGAGCTGGGGCTTTCACCATTTGCTGTGGATTGGCAAGGTCCAAACTCGCAGGTGGGGTCAGGGTCTGGGGTCTAAGACTAGACTTTTACTCTCTAGACTCTAGACTCTATCTAGACTCTAGACACTTCAAGAGTCTGAGATTCAAAGACTCTACTCAGAGACCCTTGGCACTGGGCCCTAAGCTCCTAGGTCCTAGGTGCATCAACACATTTGGTTGTAGTCATATTATTATTGATTGAACACAGTCAGACCCCATACCTACTGTAAACTGTAAACTTGTAAACTGTAAACTTCAACTTGACTTAACAATGTAATTTAACTGCAACTGATACAGTAACTGAATAACTAAACTAAACTTTAAGAGGCATCAACACCGGATGGTGTTCAGAGTTGATGAGTTCATGTATCAATGTACTAAATGTACTAGCCACTAGTAACTAATAGCAAGCTGCAAGCTTTGCATGAAATACATCCAAGGCGAAAGCTTGACCGACCGACCAACCAACTCATATTTTGGCAATTGTTGTTCCTTTTGACAAGGTTTGACTCCAGTTTGACTGAAGTGACTGACTGGCTGACTGATTGTTTGATTCTATGTCTGAGTCTAAGTCGAGTCTAGAGTCTAGTGACTTGACTAGTGACTAGTGACCTGTGACTAGTTTTATACTATAGTATTAGTATAGTATAGTAGTATAGTATAGTAAATGGTAAAATCATTATATTCTAGTCTAGTCTAGTCTAGTCAAGTCTAGTCAAGTCTACTCACTAGCAAGTAACTAACTAGTCACCAGCCCGTGTTTTCAATCAGCCCTGAATCCCAAAGCCGCAGGTGAACTTCTTCTTGATATCATTGTCTGGCCTATCTGCCAGCGTCAGAGATTCCATTCGAAAAGTCAAGCTCTTTCAATCGACCACAGTGCTGGAGGACCGCCTTTGGCTGACGCCAAACACTCAGCTTTCCAAGGGACAAGCTGCCAACATCATGGCACATTTGGCGAACAAGTATGCTGCAGGCAGACCTGCCGGGATGCTAACCAATGCCTCTGACTTGAAGACCTTGTCGTCACTCTGTGAATTGGCAGAGCTGATTGAGGCCAAAAGAAAGGATCTACTCCAGAGTGATGCAACAGGCGCTGATGCTCTTCAGGATGCTGAACCTCAGGGACCTGTTGTTCAGTCTTCTGGCATGCTTGAAGGGCTTGAGGACGACGAGCCGGCAGGGAAAAAACGCCAGAAAAGAAGAACTCCAGGAACACGCACGGCAGCAGATGATCGATCTACTACAGCTACAGCTTCGTCTTCCCTTGCCACCGCCTCTCAGGCATCATCTGTGCCCATGTTGCAGCTAACAGATGCTGCTGGTGAACTGGGTTCTCAAAAGTCGGGAGGCAGCAAGAAGGACAGCAAGAAAATGACTGAGGTTCAGGCTTGTCTGGAATCATTGGACACTGATATGAGGAGAGTTGCCGAATTTCACTATGGCAACAGCAGTCGCACGAAGAACTTATCCATCAAGTGCCTTGTCAATTTGGTGCCTACCAAGTTTATGGGCGGCTTGGATGCTGCAAAAGGGCAGTCGATCACTTCTGCAACTTGTACGCAAAAGGAACAGGATAGCAAATAGCAGGTGTTGTTAGCAGCTAGCAGCTACGCTACACTGACAAAAGCTGTGCTGTAAGTAGAGTAAGTAAATAAGACTTACTGTACTTTTATTTACTTAGACTTAGACTTAGACTTAGTGACTTAAGACTTAGTGAGTAAGCAAGCAAGCTAGCTTTTGCAGAGGCTTCAGAATTCAATAGCTTCCAGTCACCAGTCTTGTAAATCCCAAGTTCAAGATCGAATCTGAAATCACTCTATAGACTCTAGACTATATACTCTGGATAGGACCTGGATAGGACTAAGACTAAGACTTAGACTAAAACAAGCATCATAATTTATGATACTTTTAGGTTTCCAGGAATTGCGGCCTGTGTCCAAGGTTTACCCTGGACCTAGGACCATGTATTCCAAGACTCTAACTCTAACTCTGACTCTAGACTCTAGACTCTAGAGACTGTAGTAACTCTAGTAAGTACAGTCTAGAGTCTAGAGTCTAATTGTCGGTTAACGGTTAACTGGCCAGCCAGCCGAAGCTCAGGCAAAGAAGATTGCAGAAACCATCTCCGAGTCTAGCCCCCACTCCAATGAGCTCCAGATTCTTCAGCGCAGAATCCGTGTATGCCAAGCTTGCCACAAACTAGCTGAGATGACAGCAAGCAAGTTGTCAGAATGGGATGATTTTGCAGACACTCTGATGGCAGTCAAGGACTACTGGTCCGACATGCCAGTATCTCTGAAAATCAAGATCACACTGGCCGCCAACTTCAAGAAACTGCAAAGTTTTTCAGAGCTTGCAATGGAATCGGAGGATGAACTCAATGAACTTGAATCTGCTGCACATCGATTTGTGGATGCTTCTTTCCTTACTCTTGGACTTGATGCATGGGTTGCAGATGACCCTTCATTTGGCGCTTTGTCTTGTGAGACATTCATCGGCTTGGAAACAGAGGTTGATGCGGTGCAATCAGGACACGCTCCAGAAGACTCAGATGGCCCCAAGGGCGCTGCAACAAAGTGTGAGGAGGTGTTGCAGGCCGGTGGCGGCCAGACTGCTGGCTGCTGGCTGCTGCCAGACTCACATGTCTCAGAATATGTCACATTGTCACATGTGTCACAGTGTCAGTCACTGACCATCACTGTCACGACACACTTAACCTGTAACCTGTAACTGTAACTGTAATTGGAACTGTGGCCGTTTACAGCTGTAAACGTAAACTGACTTGTAATTGTAATTGTAACCTGAACTGACTAAAGTCAGTCATCCAACTCAATTGTGTTTGAATTTGTTTTGTTCAGGTGGATTCTATATGTTGTCCACCTACAGTAGGCCAGGTAGGGTAGGCCCAAGGTCGGGTCTGAGTCTAGGTCCACAGTCCAGACGCTGCTCTGTCCACACTCTTAGATTCAGGCTAACTTTAGATTCTTCTGATTCTAGATTCTAGATTCTAGATGGAGGAATTCTAGGACTCTAGGAGGACCTACTGACCTACTACTGTTGACAGAGGATTGTTGGGTCTGCTGCAAACGTGACCTGCTGCAGGGCATTGCGGCTTCCCTCATTGAGCAGTTATCTTCCACCACCTTCCGGATGATGTTCACAAAAGTCGAGCAGTACACCAACCACTTGAGGATCTTGGCAAAGGCATTGTCAAATGATGAGACATCTTGCTTCGAAGCACTTGATGCCCTTCGAGGAAAGGACTCTGAAGGATTTGTGTCTGAGGAAGCTTATGAAGCGGTGACGGCTAGCTGTGGCCGGGTGCAAAAGATTTGCAGGTTCATCCTTGGAATGCTTGACATCAATTCCACAGTCAGCACTCAGGATGTGCTGTGGCTTGTATCCTACACAGGCCAGGGACAAGCCTTAGAAAAGAACCTGAGTGAGTTGGTTCGCCAACACTGGAATGTCATGGCAGATGAGTATGTCCGCACAGCTGCTACCAGTGTCAAGCTACGTCCCGAGAGGGATCGCATGCTTCAAACACTACAGGGGCTGGAGAATGGAGGCATTCAATTGACCACTGAGCGCTTAGAGCAGCTAACTGATGCCATCAAGGCCATCACATCTGGTATGCGAAAGTTGGAAGTGAGGGATCTCAATACTTTGCTCCGAAAAGTCTTGACTTCAGAGGCAGATGCTATTCTGGCCAATTCTCACTTGGAAAGTGATCTACGCCTGCGCACTAGATGGGTTTCAGCTTTGATTTGCGCCCTGAAGCAAGTGGAGCTAGCAGACCATGCTGCCCGGGTGACTCAGTGGATGACAGAGAATCAGCAAGCCATGTCACTTGCAGATTTGGTTGACTTGTCCCACCTCGGGGAGAAGGATGGCGGCTTGGTGTCAAGTGATGCAATCCAGCCACTTCTCAACCGCCTGTCCAAAGTGGTTATCCCCGAGGACAAGCATGAAGTCTTGGTTGCTGCTCAAAAACTTGTGGTCCAATTCTTGCGTGGTGTGATCAAAGAGGCCGCGGCCATGGCGGTCATGGTTCATGTCACATTTTGTTATGGTAGGTAGGTCATAAATGGTAGGTAGGGTAGGGCCTGGGTAGGGCTCTCTCGAGAGAGATCTAGACTCAATTCCACTGTTAGTAGTCACAATCGGAGTCATTGTCGGAGACCCCTGGCTCTGAACTATTGCGAGGCTTACTAACTAACTAACTAACTAACTACAATAACTAAGACTCTAACTAACTAGCTAGCAGCTAGCAGCTAGCAGCTAGCTAACTAACTAACTAACTAACCAACTAACTAGTAACTAGTACTTAGTACTAATACTAGTAACTGCAACTGTAACTGTAACTTATTAACTATGTAACTAACTAACTGCTGCTAACTACTATTTACTATTGGTTCCGACTCGACTCTACTCAAGACTCTGCTCTGCTCACTCAACCAAACTCCACCCTACACCAGAGTGACTAAGTCCAGAGTCCAGAGTATTGAGCACAATGTCAGGTGAAGCAAGACCTGTCCAAGATCACATACAACCAGCTCCTGAGAAAATGTGGCATGGTCTCCCAAGTCTTGAATTTGGCCCTTCGAAATGGTGACATTGAGACAGATCACGCAGAGATTCTTGGAGTGGCTTCAATGGGCGCTTGCTTCATTCTTTGTAAACTCAGACTTAGACTAATGACTAATAAATACAAACAACAAGGTCCAAGATCCAAGGTGTTCAGATGTCCAGTGTCCGGGTTTCAGTTTGCACTATCAAATGCGGCAGAATGACATGAATATGAATATTAAAATATATATATAGTATATAATATATAATATAATGTGTTGATAGTAATAGTAAGTAATCATAGTAATCACCATCTGGCCGAATGAAACAACTCGCCTGCTGTAGTAGCTCACGTTTATCATATATTACTAAATATGTACTATACAATACTGCTGACTGTGACTGTGACTATGACTATGACTATGACACTCACTATCACACTCACTATAATATGACTGTGACTCTGACACTCACCATGACGAGAAAGGTCAGGTCAGGCCTTACTATGTCACTATGTCGGGGGTTGAAGTTGCTGCTGCTGCTGCTCTGCCGAGGACAGAATGCGTCAACCTCCACATTGCTATCCTCAAAGCTGGCCACAGCTTTGCAAGTGCGTTGAACCAGTTGAAGATCCTTGGGGCTGATCTTGCTGAGCGCATCCGGAAGGACAAGCAGAATGCAAGAATCGGTGCAGTGCTCACAACTCACTCCACTCTAAGCGTGACAATTGAGAAGCTTCAGTTGCTCAAGGATGTCCATTGCACTGATTCTCCTGCTCCTTGCCCCGCTCAAACCAGAGAGTCCAAGAAGGAGTCAGAGGTGGAGTCGGTGGTGCATAGCCAGCATAGCGATGCCAGCGGTGGTGTCGAATCAGGTGCAGGTGCACCACCAACCGCACCAACAGCTCCTGATGACTCAGACTCCATGGTGGAAGCTCTTGTGGCAGTGGCAAAAAATGGCAATGGCAACGGCAATGACCCTGAGTCCGCTGCCGCTACTACTCCTGAAGAGCCGAAGGTGAAGTCACCGGCTCAGCCAGAGCCACAGCCACCACAGCAGTCACAATCACAGTGGTCAGAGTCGGAATTGACTTGGAATCTCTACATGCTGGATTCTGCTGGACCGTTTCAAGAACTCTTGCATTGTGAGCTGATTTACGACACCCTGGCAAAGCATCTAGTGATTCGCCAGGAGGCAATGAATCAGTGCAACCAGAAAGTGCAAAAGCTTCTGGAGAAAGGTGGGGTTGGGACCTGGAAAGAGCAATTGACACCAGCAAGTGACGTGGATGCTGCTGTGAACGCAGCAGTGCCAACGCTGCTTCAAATGGAGCTCAAGGGGGCGCCACTACGTGAGTTTGTCGGCTCTCTCTCCAAGGACACGCGTCGTAGTATAATGACAATGTCAGTCATATGTCATATGTCATATAAATGTCATGAGTCATGAGTCAACCAGGTCGGTTAGGCATGGTTGGTTTGTCGGTTAGTTAGGTTGGTTAGGTCAGGTTTTGACGGCGGTTATTGAAGTGACTTACTCCAGACTCCAGACTGTTCATTCCCTGTGGCATGTGACCGACTGGCTGGTGACTGGTGACTGACTCTAAGTCTGGGTCTGAGTCTGAGTCTTTAGTGAACTGGACTGAACTGGCATCTGAATTTGGTCTGACAGTCTGACAAACATATTGGGATCTAATCTGAGTGACTAACTAACTATAGTAACTATAGACTATAGTTGTGTAAATGTAACGTAACTGTAACCAACTGTCACTGCCACAGCAATACCTGACCTCACTCGCTGTGACTCTCCAAAGGTTCCTGGTGTTTTTTCTTTGCCAGCAGCAACAGCAACAGTGGGCAGGGCAGTAAGAGCAACAGTAACAGTACACTACACTGTACACTGTACACTGTACACTTACACAATGACGACATAAGTCACTGTCATATGTGCATACAGTGCATAGTGACATAGTGACATAGCGCATACAACCGCAGCTGCAGCTACCGGGAGCTACTACTATAGCTACTAGTTACTACCAGGTACCGGGTAGGTAGCCGGGTAGCTGGCTGCCAGCTGCTAGCTAGCTAGAAGGCAGAATGCCAGAATGCAATTTGCAATTTATTTGTGTGCAGTGCAGGAAGTTGCAGCTGCGGCATTCTATGAGGATTTCATCTCTGACTCCTACTTGAAGAAGCATTCGGATTGTGATGGTGAAGAAAGCGGCTTTGGGCATGTCTTCAGCACATTCCAAGAGCGATTGGCGGCATTGAAGGAGAATGAACTCTTGATCAAGGTCATCATGGTTGAGCAATTCTTGGTGATCGCTTTGAGGCTGGACGCAACACAAGTGGACAAGGCTCGCACTGTGATCAGGGAGAGCTTGACCACGCTTTCAGGAGACCAGATCGAATTGATCCAACCGCAATTGTATCAATCGGCCTCTGACTTACTTGGCTGACCTAAGAAGGGCTCAGCTCAGCTGGTCACGCAGCTGTTTTTTTCTGAAGGGAGGCTCTTTCTTGGGGCTGCCATGTAGAATAATATAATATTTGTATATAAATATATATATATTATATATATCTAAAAAATAGTAAAATAGTGTAAGTAACTGTAATTTACAGCGAGAACTGTTTCCTGGTTCCTGAACACTGAACTCACTGAACTTGTCCTTTAATTTGTGCTGATGTCGGCAGCCTCCACGCAAGCCACCTGTTAATTAGGTAATTGGGACCTGAGTGGTCATGTCAATGTCATGGCTGCCTGCTGGCTGTGCGCCACAGGTTGTACATTACTTTCTGCTGCCTGCGGGCTGTGCGCCCCAGAAAAAATGTGATGCGTGCGCTGTTGCAGCACATGTTTTCACTTGCTTTTGGAACCACACAAACACAACACACAAGTGTGTCAGGACACTTACTGAGTACTTACTTTGGGACATACAATTTGCCCAAGGGCTTTCATGATACATACAGATTGCTACATCCAAACTGGTCCTTGGGACATGCAAACTGCACATATGCTGCTGTGGCTGGGTAGAAAGTTATAAGGCTAGTATTGCAGAGCAAAGTGGGATCAAATTAGCAGGAGGTTAGTCTCACCTGCGTTGACACCATTGACAATTTATCAATGCTGGCACTACTTCTTGCTTCGCACTTGAAGGAACCAGACGATATTTGGATTCGTGGATCAGAGGCCATTGGCGGCCATTCTTTGACTTTCTCGAGCATGCAGAATGTGGGTTCGGTTCAGAGAAACACACATAAAGATTTGTTTGTCTCGTCCAAAGTCGTGTTGGTTTGGGATCTGCGAGCCCTTCACTACAAAGAAGTGACCTTGTCATCAGGTTTATATCCTGACAAAAGCCAGACTTTGCTGTCGAGGCTCGACGCATGTTCAACCTCACGCGCGATGACTTGCAAGAGTGCCGCTGGCAAACTTTAGAAGACAGCTTGCTAGAGTCAACAAGTTATCTGACTGTTCATTTTCAGCAGAAGAACTGTTTCCTTGTTGCTCCACTCTGTGTAAGGTACCACACATATGACATATTCTTTAATCAGTAATGCTGCTTTTTTAAGGGGGTACAGTATGGTTTTTCCTTTCAGAGTGGCTGTGGGCTGTCGACAGAGCCTTTCACCGTGACTCATTTGTTCTTATTGGTCTTGACGGCAGCATGTTTGCTTCTTGGCTTTGTTTGGACAGCAGCACTACTGTACAGTACGTAGCAAACACCTGGATATGCAAAAGCATGAACTTGAGCTTCTATCAGGCTTGGGGAGTGCGACACCAAGGGGATGGTTGCCTTGTATTAGTCTCCTGCAACAATATGGTCAATATGGTTGAGGTTGCAGGTTGCGGTGAACATGTGCATTTTGCAAGTAATTACTGTAGTTAAACTTATGCCAAGGACTGCCAGTGCAAGTGTCCAATGCAAAGTTTTGCTGGGTACACAAGCTCGGTGTCCTACCAAGGAACTACATGGTCAAAGCCAATCCATTCGACGCTGAGCAGGTGCTCGGATTTGGGTCCATTTGCTAAAGCCAAAGCACGACGCTCTAGCCCCATGCAATCCTGCTTGCGTGATCGCAGTTGGACAGACGTCACAGACAAGTGCGTCGTGCGTTCGAATCTCTCTTCAGGCGCCTTTCAAGCAATACTCCTTGAAGGAGGTGGTGGCGTTCAAAACTTAGACCCAGAGGGGATGCGATTCTGCTCACGCCTGTAAGTTGGCATATTGCCTGAAAAGCTTGTTTTATTTGAATTAATTCATCTTAAGCCAAGCAAAAGCTGTGAATGGTATGAATCAGGAAATTTAGGCCTGAGTGTGAACTGATCTGACAAATCACATTGAAAACCTTGTGATGGCCCTAGGCTTGCGCTGAGAAAGCACAGTGAGCAGAGCTTGCCAGGGATCTGAGGGGAGTCTGGAAACTTGACATTCGCTTTGTGAGCAGCAGCAAACAGATGCACGAAAGCAGCACATTGCGGGCGGGAGAAAGCCATACAGCAAAATAACTGTCCAAGCTATGGTTCACAAAATAGTGGGGTATCTGATTGAATCTTCAATAAATTATGTGTACTTCACTAGCCCAGTTGTTTTTTTGTCAGGAAGACTGTCAGTCTTGACTCACATTACCCAGTGGTTGATGCCACTCGAAAGCTCGAAGCTGAATGGTTCCTCCTACGCCCATAGGCCCATATGGGGCCCATAGGCCAATAGCAGAAGAGATGCTTTGGACATTTTTCATTTTCTTCTTCGTCCGCATTGATCTTTAGTGACCGCCGCTTCTCTCCCAGGTTGGATCATTTCCAGAGCAAGTTGCTTCGGTGGCAGGCAGGGACGATGGGGACCAGGGACTTCGATCAGTGATAGTTGCTTTCCAGAGACTTGAATTGAATGACCCCCAGAATGATCAATGATTCCATTCATGAACCATGAAGTTGATACACAGTAGATTCAGCATATAGATTGATGTGCACAGTATACAGCTTGCACCCTAGCGGCCCAACAGTTGCCTTGGTTCCAGCATACAAAAGCAGGAAGGACGTGTGCACAACTGTTTCTGTTTGTGTGTGCACATTGTGGTCGGACAATCCATGTCTGGAGTATACTATAGATTGATAGTATTGCTGCTGCAATAGAAAATCATCATGTTCAATCCTAAATAGTCAAGTGGGTGGGAGGGAATAATAACAAGCATTCGCAAACTATTCCCACACCCCGAATAGTTCAGTGGGTAGGAATTGAACAATCAACCAGGAGGTTTTTAAAGATCCGGTTACTTTTCTATTGTTCTGCTGCTAGTGCTGTCCTTTAAGATCCTTGCTTGACCCTTCTGAGGTTTGCTTGATTCATGGAACTCTGACCTGAACACTTGTTGAAAACCCTTATTAAAACTCATTGATGTCAAATTGATGTCACTGCTCCAAACAATTTTTCAAGGGGGTAGTGATGGGCAATGCACAAGCCCAGGGGAAGTGAATGATAAGAATTGCTTTGGGGGGTGGAATTGATAAGTAAACTCGGAGCCCCAGGAAATATATTAATTAGAGCTCGTATGCGAGCTTAGTTTTCTGTTGTTCTGCCACCACCACCACCACAACGATTAGTACTACTACATACTACTACTACTTACTACTACTACTGCTGCTGCTGCTACTACTACTGCCACTGATACTGCTACTGCTACTGCTGGGACGACGACGACTACTACTACCACTATTACAACGACTACGACGACGACGACGACGTCGACGACGACCACAACGACAACAACAACAACAACTACGACTACGACTACGACTACGACTGCGACTACTACTACTACTACTACTACTACTACTACTACTAGACCACTGCTACTGCTACCACTGCTGCTGCTACTAGACCTCTGCTACCTACTGCTACTGCGACTACACGACAAGGACTACTTCTACCACGACGACGAGGACGAGGACGACGACGACGACGACTGCTACTACTACGACTGCTACTCCTCCTCCTCCTCCTCAATCCCAAATGCTTTTGGCGGGCGTGACGCAATTCACTCTCCCTTGATTGTTTGCAAGGGGGTAAGGGGACCGGTTTTGTTATATGTTTAAGATGGGACATTACTTGGCACAATGCATCAAGGGCATTTGTCATCCGCTCTTCATCCGGAGAAGAACCTGCACTGCAGAACTGGAACTTTGACCAAATGCAACAGCAGACTCAGCAGATGACAACTTGGGAGGCACAGTCAGATGCGTCGCGGAAGCTGCCCACACCTGAGTCAAAATAGAAAGTACATCAGACATGGCTGCAGCAGTTCTATATATACTGCTGTTGATTTGCCGTCGAATGTGCCCAAGCGGCAAAGGTATGGCCAGCACGACGAGTGGACGTCCTGATCCAAGATCTTTGCTGTAAGTGAGATTGCATTCACACACACAGCATGACATACACTCAACACGCAAGTTTTACGCATAATTAAGCATTATATACCCGTCTTCGATTCGCCGTCACCAAGCGCCGCCTAGCGGCATGGAATGCCACGTCAGTCAGAGCCATATCAAGCCGAAGGGGCCGAAGCCTGACTTTTGGAAACGGACGAGCAGCGCCATGCGTCCCAGTTGTAAGGCACGATGGCCATGCGACTCCCGCAGCTTTGCCGAGAGGCCTCGTGGTGAGCTGTCAGCGGTAGTTGGAAGGATCCCATGATGGACCCAAACCAGTCTTTTGTGGAGTTGCTGGTTGCACAGTCAAATCTACAAGCGCAACCAGCACCCAGGCTTGCTAAATGTTTAGTCGCTTGCACCCTGGTCAACGAACCATGAGGCCCGTCCATTTCGCAGAAAAGATACTGGCCGGGGCCTTAAAATGGAAGTTGATTGTCACCACCGACTGATCAGCCCAAAGCTGTGTCCCCATGATTCCACGTTGCACCAACGACGTCGACGGGTTCGCAAGACGGTCCGACCTCACGGACGTTTTCCGCTCGACGGTCGGACCGGGCTCTTGTGCTACAGCGGAACATGAGATATCAATATGAGATCATTGTGTTTCTGCAGCAAGTTCCCTTCAAACCTTGTGCCCTTGTCTACAGTGTCCACACGTTCGCAAGCCTTGACTAGACTTTGGGGCAAACCCGCTGCTATAACCAACAAGAGGGAGAAAAGGATGTAAAAGGCCTTCTATTCTAGGTAAACCTGGGATTCGCTGAGGAGTTGCAATGTTGATCTATGTACCACATGCAAACAAGGAACACATGACCCCTATGAACAGCATGTCAACCTGACCCATGCCTGCCTCATTAAGTCAAACGCTACCTGGTGCAAACATTGCTGAAGGGTTTGTGGAAGAAAAGCTAGGGCACTCGATGTGTTTGCCTTGCGGAAGCAAGCTCTCAAAAAGCAGCCTTAGACTGTTCTTGGGTGCATGAGCAATGCAGGAGCACAAGAAACAAAATAGCCGGTTCAAGCTGAAACTCAGTTCTTATAGGTTGTGCGTAATACTGCCGAAGAATTGTGTAAGTCAATGCGAACACAAAAATAGTATGTCCAAAGCGTTTTGACACTACTCACTTGACTGCCAGCTTGGATGTACAGGGCATCACAGCTTGGAACAGCAACACGAGTGACCTTTTCAAGGCAGAGCTTGTACTGTCGAGGTACAATGCCCCTTCGACCACAACGACTCAGGGATGGCAGTCACTCAGCCTAGCTACTGAAGCTACGCTTCACAAGGTTCACAAGGTTTTGATGTAGACTTTGACACAGGGTAGTTCACAGACTTGCTTGCCAGTTCGTTGGATTGGTTGATATTGCACAGGATGTACGACAAGAAAATCTCTTGCATGTCCTTGGGCCGACGATGTGTCAAGCTTTGCAGCAAGTGCATGGTGGCAGCTTGCACAAGATAACATCCCGAAGGAGGTATACTTCTTGCCATGACATTCTCTCCAGGTCTGTCATGCAGGGCTTGAAGACAAATAGCTGCATTTGCTTTGCATGGGAGCCTGAATGCTCAAAGCTGAACTTGGCGAATCTGAAGTCATCGATAACGACTCTCAGTGGTGTCCAAACACTGTTTGCTGTAGCCTCGCACGGTACATATTCATTCTGAAAAGCTTTTCAATTCTGTTAGTTTTCACATGAGACGGTGAGTTGGCAGCTTTTGCACAGGTTTGCAATTGGAGTTTTTGAAACCGTGTCCCCGGAGTCAAAGGTTTCAGAAATGCACCCGACGCACCTCGAAAGTGTCCTAAGGTTAAGGGTGGTGTATGGATGTCTACCGGCTCTCATGCGATGTTCGCTGATTGGTTGGGAGTCTTGGACTTGCCACAGTGGGCAGTGAAGAAGGGTTGAGGGCAGTGACAATCATGACTAATAGACACCAGGTTTGGTGCCAACAGAGTACTACCAGTTGCCTACATTGTGCCTTCTGACTCCTTTGGGGCACTCAATTGTGGGAGAATTGGACAGAATTGGATTTGCTTTGTGTTGCTGCTAGGGCTGAACCTGCTGTCATCAAATTACAGAGGTTGCTTGCGTCAGTCTAAGACAAGTCTACTTCCATGGATGTGGAAATTCTAGGGATTTCTTGTTTATATGTTTGAACTGGCAAATGGTGGTTGAAAGAGCCGGTTACAATACACACTACTTGGCACTACTGCAATTTTTATGGCCCTGCGTTTGAAACATGTTTGCAGGATGCACTCCATTGCTGATGTGGCTAACTATGCTTACCGTCTCATGGAGTTGAGCCGCTCTGGAAGGCGAGTTCCCGTAGTCAATGTAGAAGGATGACTGGTGCTTTCAGGGCCCCCAACATTTCGTGCGTGTGTGTGTGTGTGTCGTTTTTTCATGTCTTTTCTAAGTATGTACCTTTCAAGAAGAATCAAGAAGAGATGAAGCAAATTGATGCAAGTCCCGCAAGCATTCTGGACACTTGATTAAAACACAATTAAACACAAGTCAAGATGGATACCAGTTAAGAAATATGTTGTCTTTCATGTTTGTTCAGGAAGCGTGATGTGGCACATCCTTACGGCTACGCGCCTTTGTTGCTTGGTGCTATTTACAGCAATGCAGTGTGAAATCATGCATACACATCGGCCAGCACAGGGACCCACTATTAATGTTGAATTGTTCTAAGTTTTGACACCAGACATGAAACGGCTTTGCTAGCCCCTTGTCATGCAACCAAAAAGAATATTAGTGCAGGAGGAGACTCGTTCGTTGCGACTCACAAAGCAATCATTAGCCTTTTCCATCAAAGAGAAAGAGTCTTTTGGCAGTCTGCTGCACGTCTCCGCAATGTGCATTTGTTCAAGTTGTCCTTGCTTTTCCGGTCAGAAAGCCATATGTGCCAGAATTCCCACAACGAATCTACAAATCAGGGAGCTACTGTCCACAAACTCAAGCTTCCTGCCGATGGGCTTTCCTGCTTTCCCCCTGTAAGAGCAGCGTCATCCCAAGGCGTTACATTACCGCTGATCGATCTTTTGTGTCGAGGACCTAGAGCAAAGCCAGAAATGCAGACATTCGTTTTAGAAGCAGCGCCACTGCTATGGTTCCAACAGTTGGAATTAGCTTCGATCAATATTTCAGCCCAGTGTCAGTTGCTTTGTGAGGTTTTTGTTTTTTGTTGGCGGAGTGGGAGCCTTAGTGTTGGCATCAGCCATGGAAAGCATGGCTGCAAGAAGCTTATCATACTCCCATCAAGTAAGCATCATGCGCACAAGAACAGCTCCACATGTTTAGAACCAACAACAGCAGGAGATTAATTCAGGTATGGGCTAGGACCTTAGACCTTATTTCTTCCAAGCGTTGCATCAGGGTTCTGCTCGGCTTCGCAACAGAGGTTCTTCCTTTGGGTCTTGGTGTGCAAGAGCTCCTGGAAGCCGCAACACGCGGAGTCACGTATGGAGCCTGAGCTTCAAGCCAGTGGCACCTACTGGGCACACTAAAGGCGAGAAATCAATTCACAAAATCAATTAACAATATAAATCAGTAAATCTTGCCTTTTTGGCAGGTCATTTCTGATATTCTGTAAAATTTGGATGGAGGTCTGGGCGTGGCATAGGCCTTTGCAAAATACCTCCCGCAACCCAACTTCAACGAGATCAGTGATCAGTGCCACCCTTTGTCACAAGAACCCTCAACAGCTGTGGCTGTGTAGATCGAGACCAGTACCAATTTGCAGACCTTTATGACACATATCCAATGGAATTGAAACAACATCGGAACCCACGACCAATAACCACTGTGATCCCCGGACGGTTCCGCCAAGGCCCGGAGATCTCCTGGTCTTGCCAGGGACCCACCGGTCCTGGTTCCACCGGTGTTTGGGGTCAGAAAAAGTATGAGAAACCGGTCCAAACAGTGCAACTTCTGTTCTGCGCTGCTTCCAAAAGCATTGGCCTCGACTCATTTTGCTATTTTTATCAATCGTAGTTGGTGTTCAAGACGTCAAAAGGAAACCCAAAGAGGGTGTTTTTGCAATGTCATGACGTGCTGGAATCCTAGCAACATTGTTCTTGGAGATTGACTTATTTTATTGTCCGGTCCACTGGTACGACTGGTATAGACCGGCCATACTGCAAGGCCAGCTGCTGTGTTCCTTGTGAGTGCGATGCTGGAAGGCTGCCTGGATGGTGTTTCGACATCAGAAACGACGCAGTTCACATTGCCAAGTTCACATTGCCAAGTTCACCAACGCTTTTGCGCAAGGCTCTGCCGTCCGAGCTGCGTGCCCCCACCCCCATCGCCCCATCGTTCTCTCCTTTGACCACTGAGATGCCTCTTCAATTCATCTCACACCAGGTACAGAGAGATCCTCTCACAAGCCGAGCGGGAGAAGATTGGAGCTCCCTCCACGTAGCTTGGGCAGGGATATTGGTGTGCTGGAAAGGTTTGACAACCATGGTTTCGTGGGTAACATATTTTATATAGTATAATATGACATAATACTCACGCAGCAAATTCGCCACGCTTATCTCAATCACTTCCAGACTGGCTGTCTTTTTTGCTCGAAATATGAGACTACTTGCTTTCGTTGTTGGGCTATGTTTGCCTCTAAATTGGCACGTTGGCCGACTGAGAATAGCAGCTGACTTATACTCGCAAAAGACCACCACAACTTGTTCAGATGCAGGGATACTTGTGTTCCAGTCTCAGGGATCAGGGAGAGCCAATCCAGCACTTGGTGCAGAATATCTTGCACATGTTTCTTTGTTCTGTGCACCATTGCACAGGTGTTTTGGTATGGCACAGTTGATTACAGTATCACTAATTGTTTTGCACAGTATGACGTGAGTAATTTTGTGTTTTGATATCACTTAGGAGTGGTCTGGCCATTATTTTCCTGCCTGCTAGGTCTTTGCTTGGGGACCTTCGGCAGGCATGTCCGCATGAAAGAGCTGCTCAAGCCACATCGCTGGCTAGACACGCTGTTTCCTATTCTTGCAGAATTCATAGACTTGATGGGTGCACGCTGCGCAGCAACATTCTGCAGTCATTTGGGAGCAGTATGAAACACACCTGTAGTCATTTGTGCATGAAGAGTTCCCTCGTGGACAACTACATATATACTAAGCTCGACTGATGAAGCATTACGCGTTGTGCAGTGTGACTGACCACTTTCTCAGGTAGCTCAATATTTGGGCCAGGGCCGAGACGCCGAGCTGCTCAGAAGAGCCTTTGTTCATGCGCACAAAGTGTGCTGCCTTGGCAGGGTTGGGCAGATTTCCACGTCTCAAGCCCATCCAGAGATGTGCCACGAAGCACCTAGCAGAGATAAGTGATCTTGGAAAGCATGCATTTGGTTGATCATATATGCTGTCCACGGGGCCCCGGCCATGCTCATTGGATACCAGTGTCATGGGCATGTGACGTGTGAGTGTCCGTTTGCGAAGCAAAGGAGTAAAGGAGCCGAGGTCTTGTCGTTCACTGAATGAGGTCATGTCTACGGCTACCTTCACTGAGGTGGGCGCAGAGCTTTGGTTCATTGAAAGACCTAAAGTTCCAAAAGAAGGCAATGACACTAAATCATTGCGTTCTAGGACATCCTTATGGTTTGGGATGCACTGAGTGTGTTCTTGAGTAAGGGAGTGCTTTCTCAGCCTGGCAGCTGTGTCTTTGGATTATTTTTGGACTGGTAAATTATAGAAGTGCGAGTCCGCTGCATACATCGTCAGAAAGAACACTGACATGCCTGACATGCCTCAGCGCCTTTCACCAATACACATTCAATTGCGTTTGCTTTGCAACTGCTTTCTAGCATTGGCAACAGAATCATTTTCGTTTGAAGTATATATGATATATATATATATATATTAATAATTATATATATGATATATTGCATGCGTTTCGAAAGCGCTAGCTTCTGTCAAGGCCAGCAGCGGAGTTCTATCCTCTTTGGTTGGTCTGGTAGGCGGGCCACATGGCCGTGCGTTCCGGTGCAGACAAGGGTGCGTTCCATTGGTTTACTCTTTGTTAGAGTCTGTGCTGTCTACAGCATGTTATATTTGCAGTGATCGCCCACGTAATTGCTAAGATCGACGTCTTCTCTGGTCACAGTGACAGATTTTCGGACTATATGACTGATGTGAGATCAAGTGAGTATCTAAGACGAACATGATAGGTCTTGAAATCTTCCGGAGATTTAACAGAGGATGTTTACTTTGGTTGTTGACTCCAAATGTATTTTTCATACTTGGTCCCTGGAGGCTTGGGCTTTTCCTACCAGTTGCAGACGGGCGTGCCGGCTTCTTGGCTGCACCCCCCCTGCAATCAACCAATCTATTCACGTCCATCGTGACGGAGACCGCCTGCACCAAAAGCTTTTTCACATGAGGCACTAATTTGAGAGATGTTGCAAGTTGCCACCATTCACCAATCAATCCATGATTCAAGACATCCACCTAGCTACAGGAACTCAAAGTCTATCCAGTCTACACGGCTTTCGCACCCACTGGTGTACAGTGCAACACCCAGTGGTCCATCCCTACAATCGATATATCATCACAGAAGTGCCCCAACGTAGGCACTTGATTAGAACTCCTAAAGACAACGATGATGCAAGATGTGCGCCCTGACATGTGCAACATCTTCTTGCATCACCAAGAATACAACTACGTATGAAAACCGGCACGTGTTAAGTCTATAGCAAGCAGTACTGCCGTACTCATCATCAACTGCTCATCCTCATCCATGGTGGTGGATTTCTGCTCTTTCTCCTGTGGGTGGGGCTGAATGTGGTTCCATTTGTTCTATGTGCAGAAACACAGACAGACGTGGACTTCGTGTGAAAGCCAATCTGGATGGTGGTTGCAGGTATCTTTTTGTATTTTTATTTTCAACCTTTACTTGAGATTATTGATCCCTCTTTCAAGTGAGGTGAAACCACCAAGCAGCAATTAATGTTGTTTCGCATTAGCATAAGCTCGCGTATGTGGAATTTGGAATTAGGAACTCATATTCAAAGCCTTGGGACCTTGAAAGACTAGGTTCCTAACACACGAAACAACAACAGCCATGTCGTATGCAAGACCAGCGCAGCGCAAGTAAAGCAATAGCCTTGGAAACCGAAACGACCACTGGGCTTATAGGGATACTGCATGATCTAAAATGATCTAAATAATCCTTTTGTGCTGTTATAGTTCCCAGAAGCCAAGGATGTGGCTGCCTCCATCGTCATGGCGTCTATCGTATCTTGCCCGCATCGATTGAAGTGGTGCAGATCACGGCGGTGTCGTGGTGCAGATCACGGTGGTG
The DNA here is from genome assembly GCA_963970005.1 of Durusdinium trenchii. NCBI lineage: Eukaryota > Dinophyceae > Suessiales > Symbiodiniaceae > Durusdinium > Durusdinium trenchii. Next base: position 2,556,567 of record CAXAMN010001113.1, read on the forward strand.
TCACAGTCGTCCTTGTTTTCTGAGGTTAGCTGCGTGAGTGCCTTCTTGCTTGGAAAGAGTCCGCTGCTCACTGATTCGTTTGGCCCGCATGTCAGCCGTCGGCCTGTGCAAATCTGGTAGGAAGCCCGGTGCTTGCATATTGATATTGAATCATATTGAGGTGTCCTGTCTAGTGGTTCTGCGCTTTCAGAGTGGGCCAAATATTGGGAACATTGCCTTTTGGCTTTGGCAACGTCCTGTAGCAGGAACTGCAATCATGTTTGTGTTTAACTGCTGGTCCATTTGTTCAAATTCACAATGTGGCGCTTGCTTCACTCTCAACATCTCCGAAAAAGCTCAGGTGGGAATGCCTTGCTGGGGCAGACCTTACCCCATTGGCGCGTGAAGGCTGTTTGGTGGATGGGATATTTGGCATTGAACGTTGGAAAACCTGAAAGCGTTTGCAAGGAGTGCATACTCAGCTGCAATCGATGGCCATAGCCTGGAGCATGACATAGTTATATAGTTTCTCACCTTTGCCCAGGAAAAGTTCCCTCACTGGACTTTGAGAATCTATGTACAGTAATGGTGTTCACACATTCACACGTGTTCAATGCCGATTCAATGCGTAAGGGACTCTAGGATAGACTTGGCTCCCCAAGATCTCTGAGCGGATTCCAGTGCCTGACCTGCAGTCCCTGATCGAGACCCTTGAGTCTCACGCTGCTGTAGGGATCTCAGGGTGAGCCTTTAGTTGAGCAGCGTGAGCACCTTAAACTTGCAACTTCTAACGAATTTCCAAATCGTTTCCATGAACCGTATACTGGTCAGCTCTGTGCAATCGTTTTGCTAGAACTTCTTCTTTACACCAGCTATGCATTGAAGTCGTGTTGCCAGGTTGTGCCAGGTTTAAGTTGACAATGCAATTCATTCCATCAGCAGCTCAACGCTGTTTCATCGCAAGGGTTGGTTGGACAGTCCAGCACAAGCCCTTAAACGGAGCCGCCAGTCTCAGAGTAGTGGGTGACATGTCAAGGAGATTCAAAGAGAGTATCCATGGAACATGCAAGCGGGAGTGCAGCCTGGAGTCCATATTCGCTCTTGAAATAGAAGGAGACATTGCAGCATCAGGTAGGACATGCTGACTTCATGTGCTTCAAGTGAAGCTTTTTCTTGGATCTACGTAAGAGGTGGAAAGTAGGCGATCTGCTTCATAAGCGATCTGCCTCGAATTATGTCGAATTTATTTCATGGCGATCTGCTTGCGGAGCAGTGGCGAAGCTGCGGACTCGTCAGGCAGTTCCAGTTTGTGGGCAGTGGAAATCGACGAACCATTGGATCAAGAAGCCGATCTAAGTGACACAAAACAGACACGGGATGATATGAATGTCTTTAGAATAGGGAGAACCCTCAAAGACCATCTGGAGAGCCAAAGCCAATGGGTTGGGGAACACACCTTGCTGACTGTTTGAGCGAAGCGCCTCCCAAAACCGACCCCTTACTTTTCTGTTACGGTGGATACTTGGAGAATCTTGGAGAGCTGAAACTGAAGCGGTGAGTGGATAGCCAAAAGCGCTGTACACAACATGTTCCAACTGGATTGGGACACATTGGACATATGTGACATTCACATCTGATTGCCACACTGAGAAGAGAAGGATGACCTATATACTTACACACCCATCTTCTTCATCTCTTGCTTCTGTGTCACGTCAGTCCCCGGTATCACGTCGGATGCTTCAGGCTGCGGTGCACTGTGAGATCCTTGGGTGCTGAGCTGCAAGCTTTGGTGCGACTGTAAGCGGTTTGAGCTGGACTGGACTTGACTTCTGTGCTTTCTGGGGTTCGAAGGCAAAATGACGACAGATGCCTAATGGTGCTTGCCACAAGGTTCTGATAGAACCGGAGAATGACTTGATGCGTGAAGGGCTCGGCGGGGTAAATGCAAAGCTATTTAGCATTACTTAGCTCTATTGTTATACCGACCAAATCAATCTTTGATTTGATTTGATGTTTTACTGCATCATCGACAAGTTGTCGGTCGTTGTCCCAACATAACTTTGCTGGATCATATCGGGACTGATTCAGCTCACACATGGATAATTACTTTACCAAGCTGTTTACGAAGACATCACCGCAATCAAATCCAGACTGAATTCAGTGCTTGACACAACTCGGCAGCAGAGTGTTGGCTCGAATGATAGCTTTCACGTTGGGCTTTGTGAAATGGGAGTATGCAGCAGCAAGAGCAAAGGTGACCCTCCACCGTTCGTGACCAAACATGAACAGTGCCTTGGCCTTTTAAGTTTGGGAGACCACAAACTCCATCCGAGTTTATTGTATGTGGCTTGACTTGTTAAAATCGCAACCAGAACAGCACCGATCCCACTTGCTACCTACCAGTTCTTGTGCTGGTTCACTGATTCATCAATTGCAGAATGCCATGAACATCCCGATCATTCAGCGCTTCGAATCTCATATCTTCAACCATTTCGGGTATATGCCTAGTGCCGCTTGTCATGAGAACAAGCATAAGAGAAGTTCTGAGCACTACAGTAGATGGACAACATGTTTAATCCCCTGAGTCAGAGAGCAGTCACGAACCCCTTGCCCCCAAAGTTCAATGTTGAAAGCAACTTCTTTCAATTTGCGTTAGGGTTTGATTCGTTTCGTTCATTCGCCAACACACTCTGGCAGGCTTGCTAATATTGGGCCAACAAAAACTTTTTCTGATAAGTTTCCTTGAAAGAATTGTACAAGCACAGACCCCAAACAGGTTAGTCCGTAAGAATTGTTGTTCCCTGCCTCGCACAGCAGTTTAAAAGAGCACGACAGCAGGAGAAAATGAGGACAACAGAGGACAAAAAGATGAAGGACAAGAGGAGGATAAGAGGAGGACACAGGGTTGTCCAGCGCGGCCAAAGGACAAAAACAGGACAAGAGGAGGACACAGGGTTGGCCAGCACGGCCAGAGGACAACAGCAGGACAAGAGGAGGACAAGGGGAGGACACAGGGTTGGCCAGTGCGGCCAAAGGACAACAGGACAAGAGGAGGACACAGGGTTGGCCAGCGCGGCCAGAGGACAACAGCAGGACAAGAGAGGTGGACTAGAGGAGAGCCCAGACACAGAGCCTGCACACAGAGCTCAGGGGTTTTGGCCAGTCAGTGTGGCCAGCCCCTTTTTCCTAAGAGCAAAGAGCCCCAACAGTAAACTGTTTGAAGAAATAGAGGAAAGGCTTTTGTTAAGGAAAAAGCTAAGCGCATAGCACAGCCGCCTGCAGGTGCATGCAAATTTGAAAAGGCAGTGGAAAAGACATTGAGAAAGCGAAGAGATCGATTCGTGCGACACGGGGAGTTTTCAAACACAGCATTTCGCGGCACGAGTTTCATGGCCACTCAGTCGGAGATGCAGAAGCAGAACATTCCACACCGCACGACAGACACGGAAAACCAAGGAGCTTGCATCTCACAACCCTGCACCCCCAAAGTTCAATGTTGAAGGCAACTTTTTTCAACTTGCGTTTTAGGGTTTGATTTGTTTCGTCCATTCGCCAACACAATCTAGGAGGTTTGCTAACGTTGGGTTTTGGGTTGGAAGGGGTCAAGGTGGTTTGGAGAGATTGAATGCTGTAGCACTCCGAGCACTTCACAACTGAGCCACGTCAAAACCGACTTTAGAGCCTTCTACTCCTGGCCGATTAGACCAGCTCAGTAGGTATTTGTGACTCAGTATATTCCTCCTTCAACCAGTGGGCATGAGGGTTTTCTACAAGGTTTGACTCAAACATCACTCGGTGTGAGGTATGCCAAGATGTGGCTGATGAAGGTCTCTGACTTTCTGGAGTTGCAGGGGACCCTTCCAATGCACCAAGAGCTCCAAAAGCGAGGCCTCCTAGTTTCCAAGCTGCAAGTTCGACTTACAATGCCATTGGCAGGATAAACTGACAGGTATACAAGCATGAACTTGTATGTTTTTCTTCTTGGCACTATCAGGAACTGTTGTGACTGTTGGTGAAAGTAATTGGGCCCAAGCAGCAGGGACTGTGAGAGTTCAAGTTGCGATGGGAGGGTGCATTCGTCTATGGACAGCATCCAAGCCTAAAACCGGTCCTGGAGCCCTGGTTCTTTGGTGTAGAATTGAAGGAACTGAAGGAACGGAAAGGAGGACCGAATTGATTGCAGCATGGGTCGCCTATAGATCCTACATGATCCTATAGTCATAGTTATATATCAAAATCAAAGTTGGCTGGAACAGAGTAGGACCGAGAGGAAGGACTACGCGTGTTCTTTTTCCCTTTGCTGACGGGGTGGAAATTGAAGGGCACATAGAACGACTCACGCGTTGTCCTTATCCTTGTCCTCGCGTTGTTTGGGGTCCACAGAAGTCAGACGTTTGGTGGAAGTTCTGTGAGAGGTGAGAGTCTGGACGTCCACGAAACGAGTCTCCGTGCCTTTGAAACTTGTTTTGACAGGGTTTCCGCCAGTGCTGGCTCACTCCAAGGTTGAATACCAATTGAACTTTTTGGCGGCTTGCCTCCACAGCTAGCTTGTGTCGACTGTGTGTGATTTTGTTCTTGCATGTTAGTCTTGCAGTTTTGCTTTTTGCTTGCTCGCAAGGTCATTTTTGTGTCCCATCAATGGGTTGGGCGCGCACATCCTGACAGATTTGGTGAGCAGCTGAGCGTTCTACAAGGGGCTTTGAAAAACATCATCAACGGTGAAGTGCAGGTGCCAGCCTGTGGGCAGGGTTGTCTTTGTCTCATGACATGACATGAAAGAGCTCGTCACACTTCCAGTGGTTGCAGCGGATGCTGTCAGATCATGAATGATCACGAATAGGGGTTCCTGTGTCTTGTTGTCTGTGCGTTTGTGTTTTCTTTGTTATGATCCGTGACGTTCATTGTTGGTGTCAAGACTCCACCATGCGAAACATGTAAAACCAAAACGATACATGCAGTGCTCATTCTACCAAACATTGTAAAACGATACGGGACGTCCTAACTTTGAAGGAATACAGTTTAAGCAAGTAATTTAGAAACCAACTCATGTAGAGATTCCTCACATATATAAAGCAGAACTTGACGAGAACGGATTAGAACAAATTGAGCATCATTGAGCCAAATCCATTTGGTTGCACTGCAATCGCAGACTGCTCACAGGCATGTTCACAAGGCTTTGTGACACAACAAGTGCTTTTGCGCGTGCCTGCCCAAGGCAAATGGTATTTGTGTTTTTCAACTCATGCACACGCCGTCGTTGCCTCACCCTATCCTGAAAGTGTGCAGCCAGCAACTTCTGTCAATGTTTACTTGGTTAGTGTGGCTTTCTGAGCAAACCATTGAAGATTCTTAGAGGATGTTCCTACAAATCTGATGGCAGGGCCTCTTGAAAATGATGCCACAGTCACAGTAGTTCATGATCCAGCAGAGGCGACCTATTTTGTTCGTCGACTCGCTCTTCTCAATCTCCACAGGTGGAGAATGACCTCATGAGTCAGATGATGTTCAAATTCAGAAGGCTTTCTCCTCAAGAACGAGGAGCGCTGAAGGATGCATACATTTGGATGGATTGGTACAGCATTCCGCACCTTCTCTTGGAAAACAGAAATAATCCAATGGCTCAACTGAGTCCCTAGGACGTCTTACTCACAATGTGTTACTGTACTTAAATGCAAACAACAGTGAGATTCAGCAGCATTGTTACTCAGATGACCGCTTTAGCAAAGACCCTGCCCAACTCATTGAAAATCTCCGACGCTCCAGCCTAGGCAAGGTGGATTTGCGAAAAGTTTGCATGACGAGGGCAACCTGACAGAGACTGCGCATGAAGCATGGCGGTGTATCAACTCCATCCCCTATTACGTGGACTGCAGCGACATTTTTGTTGCCTTGGTTCCTCCGTTGCAGCAACTTGGTTGACACCCTTGTGGGCCTTCAAGTTTGGCCTTACAGGTACAGTGGACTTGACTTGACTGGTGTATTTGCTGTGATTCGTGCATGCTATGACTTGCAGTCGGGAACATTCACGCTTGTTCCCTGGGCCGACAGGCACAACGATACTGGGCTCGAGTGCAACTATCGCTCTTGGCTGTCTCGGGGGTGGTGCAGGACCAGTATCTGACTGCCCTGTGGAGCACATTTCACCAAGTGAAATTTGAAAAGTCTAGTAGCAAGGCCAGGAGCCCCTAGTAGCTTCTTGCTCCTAGTAGCGATGCCCT